>OY987247.1:4746470-5064777 GCA_963920765.1 Ulota crispa | reverse complement strand
CAAAATAAAAAAGACAAAGCCAAGTCCAAAAAAAATCAATAAACATCCAAGCATTTTTTTTAATATTTCTTTTTGCCAATTACTACCCAACAAAGTTAACCCTTGAGCTCCCCAGGACCTCAATGTGGGGCGCTCAGAAATGAAAAAGTTCTTGTTTGGCTTGTTATAATCTTTCTATTTGTACGGTCAAATCATTTGTCCTTTTCCCTATACTTTGGAACTTGTCTCACCTACCATGCAATACAGTTAGATTTTGTGAATCTTGTTTGTGATAACAATTTGGTTGGATTGAGTGTGAGTGAGTCTATATTTTGATGAACATGGGCTGGGAGCTCAGGGGTTAAGAGCTGGCATTGACTTGGAACTTTGTAGAGTTGGGACGCAAGAGCATACAAAGAACCGCCTCTTGGAGCTTTGTAGATTTTGAAACACGCCAATTTGACACATAGATTTTTGTCAATGCACGTTTGTCCTTTGCAATGCCAATAGTTGACCAGGTAGTTGATGCTATTTTGAGAGCATCAAATCAGGGTTTTTTTTTGGGTATTGTAGCTAGCTAAACAGTAAATCCCTACGTACTCTATGAGGTGAGGTGTATTTTTTGAGGGACAGAAGTGCATTGGTGGATATTGAATCTAACTTAATCAAATCTGGCATTTAAGCGCCAAAAACAAAAAATCCTTGCATCAAATGGTGAAGCCATGAGTGACGAGTCAAGATTCTATGAGCAAGAACTAATTTTGAGCTCAAAATCAATGGAAATTTTTTAAAAGGACAAGTTTTTTGAGAAATGAAGAATTAGAGTGTACAATTATAGGGCCTTATGTACATGGTTAAAGGTGAAGTTTTATACAATTGGGTCCATTAATCTTACAAAATGTCTTTTTGAGGCATTCAAATTTTATAATGAAATGTGGAGTACAATTGGTATATTTTTGTCCAAATTTTTTATCATTGCATTCTCACATAATCCCAATCAAGCATACTAGATATCAATTTCAAAAAAGCAAAACTTCATTATTTTGTGGTGAAATTATAAAGCAAAATTCCATGGTTTTACATGATATTTTATTAAAAAAAATTGGTGATGAATTTTTGAGATTTGATTTCATGGGTATGAAGGAAACATCCATATGCACATCTTCCATGCTAAAGAATACCCCCTTAAGTAACAAAAATTTGATCAATAATTGATTCAATGAAACTTGTGATAGACCCAAATCTTGTAAAATACACATCTTTTTTTTTTAACTAGCTATTCATCAAGTACACAAGACATCATGTTCAAAGATACAACTTAGTCATAATACTTGAGTCAAATAACAAAATTTGATTTCATAAAAAATTCTAAAAAATTCAAGATTTGAACCTGTCACAAGTTCCATTGAATCTTGTATTAATCAAATTTTTGTTACTTAAGGGGGTATTTTTTAGCATGGAAGATGTGCATATGGATGTTTCCTTCATACCCATGAAATCAAATCTCAAAAATTCATCACCAATTATTTTTAATAAAATACCATGTAAAACCATAGAATTTTGCTTCATAATTTCATCACAAATGAAGTGTTGAATTCTGAAATTGATATTTAGTATGTTTGATTGGGGTTACCTGAGAATGCAAGGATAAATTTTTGAACAAAAATATACCAATCATACTCCACATAAATCATTAAAAAATCTGAATGCCTCAAAAAACAGTTCGTAAGATTGATGGACCTGACTGTACTGTACATGGTTATAGCTGAAGTTTAGTAGGCATCATGCGAAAGAAAACAATAGGTAAAGACTGACAACGAGAAAAGCATCTCTTGCACCTTCAGGTCCATTACATTTTCAATATACAAAAGACTCATAAAGCTCAACACCGGTATTCTAACTGCCTCTGCAAGGAATAAAGAGCAAGGCAATACTTTCTCAACAACTAACAAATAGTAGCCTATCCAGAAGAAGCTCAAAAACTATCCTTTGCTGATAAATTTATTCGTACTCAATGAAGTAGAGAGCATCGTCATTTGTGATAACACCAACTCGGCTCAGTCACCCGGTTCCAGTGTGTCATTCCATCGACTATCTGCACCTTTCACCACTCCGGCAAACACGTAGTTGTTTGAGAGGTCCCTGCATCAGCCTGCAGCTTAACCCTTAAACGACCAATTAAACGACCGAAAGGTCCTTTACAACCACTACAATATGGGGTTATTTTCTTATATTTGGAATGGATCCACACCTCTACTATATTTGAGATCAACAAAGAAGTTGGAGAATAGATCAATGTTATTCCAGTGGGCTACTTGAGATCTCAAATTAAAATTTCTTATTGGTAGCAAATGACAATTATATGTCAGCGTATATACCATATCTGAAGAACAGGTAAAAGAGAGCTGTTGGAAGTAAGCCAAAGTATATTTAACAGAACAAAATTCACAGACAAAGTGCAACAGGTAGTTTACTAAGGAAACCATGCCTGCTCTTTCAATTCAAAGACATTCCACTTGCAGGTTTTGGGCTTCATGCAGCAAGAATCAGAGAGTGCGTGTAACATGAGTTTAAGATAAGGACAAGGACACTAATAACTATTGTTTGGGAATTTTTTTATGGATACTCCTGAAGTTTGCCATATTTGTATAGATATCCCTGATTTTTCAGAAAGTGCACAAATACCCTTAGATCATCATTTTCAAGCGTTTATTTTGTTAGGCACTCTACTTCCTTCATGACCAATGTTAAAACAAGGAGTGCAATAGAAAAGAAAAAAAAGCAATGTGCACACAAGGAAGAAAAAAAGGCACGAACAATAGAACAAACACCTGAAAATTATGGTCCAAATGTATACGTGCAATGTCTGAAAAACCAGGGGTAATCTACACAAATATTGCAAACTTCAGGGGTGTCCATAAAGTTTTCTCATGTTGTTTTATATTCTGAATCAAGTGCAGGTTCAATTCTCACCGAATAAAGAAAGTAGAATGGTGCGAGACTGCGTGCTTGAGTTGCAAAACGAGAGCCACTGTTGCAATTTGGTCTCCAGAAAGCTGAGGGTCTCGGTATAAGGATTGTACACCCATAAGCACCACTGTCCCCAAGCACCACTGTCCCCGTAATGGTCACCTTTGAAATCTTAATCTGTGGAAGTGAATAGATGTAATGACAAGGATGTATAACATGTGAATATGAAACCTTAGTGTTGGTGATGGGTATAATGGCAATTTGCTCTTTAAAAATTCACAACTTATTTTCATAGTATCCAAATAATACATTCTTAAGTGCAAACTCATTATTTTTTTCTTCCTAATAGGATCTTATAATTTGCAAGCTGTTTATTGATACTCATCATGTTCAAAACCCTTAGTTTGACACTTATGGGTGTACATACCTTATGCACCTACTCAATGAGGAGACCTAAAGGCCCTTCTCTTGGAGCAATATACGGAACTACTGCCAGCTTAACCCCTAAAGGACCAGACCCCCTTCTTTAGAAACATAGAGATTTTGGGCAGGTACTTGTGATTGGAGCTTTTCATATTTTAGGCTAGATTTTTAATAAAATATGGGGACAAGGTTTATTTTTCATATGCACTAAATTTCATGACATTTGGAATTATGAGTAAAAAGTTATGGCCTAATATGTTGTTTTTTATGTTCAGCGAGTAGCCTAGGCAAATTTTCAAAAATTACTTTTTTCAAAAACAACAATTTTAATTGGATTTAGGAGATTTATGTGAATCTAGGAAGCTTCAAACCATTATATCTGGATCAACAAGATGAGAGTTATGAGAATTTTTTGTTTGCAGGCAGTTATGGATTCTCTAGTCCAAAATAAACTTTGAAGTCCATTATTTTACTTCATTTTCAACCTTTGGAAAAATAACAAAACCAAAGGATGAAGATTGTTTATGACAACATTATGACCATTGGGATTGGCAATTTTCATTTCCATAATTAAATTTGTAATTATTTTGTGTTTTGAATCATTCTCTACTTCTTTTTACTTACTAATTTTTTTCCATATGTTATACAACTCCAAATGATTTGAAACTTTTTTGACATGTACTTTACTTAGGTGGAATAAGGAATTTAGAGAAGCACCACCCACATGGCCTCTTTTCCTTATGAGTTTCACCTTCTAAAGGGTAGCTGCCCGATTTTTCAAGAGATGTTTTTGAATATTCAAACCATTCTAACTTCCAATCCACGTGGTGGAAAACTCTGAAATTTTTCCACATCTTCTAAAACCATTCTTCTATAAGATCCTATTGTCATGTATGCATAAAAATGTTTTTGTTTTCAAATTTGGTTGATGCTCTAAAAATGGCAGTTTTGAAGTGTTTTTGGTGAAGACTTTGCTTGGTCCTTTAGGGGTTAAACCCCTGCCACCCTTGATGAGCAGCACTTTGGCAGGGTTATACGGCCCTCGGATGCGGTCGATGGATCGAACGGTGGCGGACGCCGGCAACACTGGCTCTGCAGGATCAAAAGCTGTGGCCCTCGTCAGCGACGAAGAAAACCCCTGCATTCATACCCCATCCACAAACCCTAAATGATGATGCTCACACGAAATGAAACACTCGCTCAACGAATGGCAAAGCTTCGTGACAGGGCCGTAGAAATTCTTCAGAAAAGTAGCATTCCAGGTTTGCGTGTTGCCTCCAAGCACAACACATAAAAGACATGGTGTAAGGTAGGAACACCCGTAAGCGTTACCTTGCAAATTATAGGATCGTATTAGGAACCTAAAAATAATGAGTCTGCACTTTCAAATGTATTATTTGGGTATTGTGAGAATAAGTTGTGAATTTTTAAAGAGCAAACTGCTATTGCACCCATAACCAATATTAAGGTTTCATGTCCACATGTTGTACATTCTTGTAATTACATCTATTTACTTTCACAAATTTTTCAAGATTTTAAAAGTAACGGTTACAGGGACACTAACGCTTATGGGTGTTCCTACCTTACATGATTAATTTGTTGATGCAAATTGTATCCACAAAGCTTATCTACACCAAATAGTGCATTTAGATTGCCCCATACTAATTTCTTGACATTTCACACTATTTAAATACTTATTGTTGCTAAAGTAAATTTCAGCATTAATTACTGCAATAAGTAACTTTTAAAGGCCTTGGTAACACCAACATAGTTGCAAGATGACAAATTAGTTAAGTCCATGTGGTAAACCATGTGAAATCTTAGTTTCTAAACAATTTCATGCACCTCCAAGTGGCCAAGCCATGAGTTATGAGGTAACTTTGCATGGTAAGGCAACCTAATTGTTAAGGCAAATCTAAAATGCACTATTTGGTGTAAGTAATAAAACCTCTGATATAATGTGCATAAGGTAGGAGGCTTGAAAAGCGACCCTTGAAGGGCTAATCTGCTTTTTCATGGTCTTCCCCAAACCAAAAGATTTTTGTGTAATTTTGAGACAAAGAGAAATGGATGCTAAATGTAACCCGATTTTCTTCATATTTTTTGAGGCATTATTGAATTGTTGATGAGATTTCAAAGTTTTACGTAGTAGGTACCTATTTATGATTCTAGATCTCTCATAAATAAACCATCCCCTATAATGTATAAAGAGATTAGGTGAATTCAAGACTTGTGATTAGCTCTTGCAATAAAAAAAAATATCTTTTCTTTTAAGACTAAGGAGGGTCCATTCAAAACCCACCTCATATCCATTTTTGAGCTACTTATGGGACTCATTAACCCCTAAAGAACCATTGTCCCTACGGGGGACAAATGGGATTTTGGGCAAGTACCTACAACCTCAATTTTTATCCTAGTATTTTTAAACTTTTTTTGAAGATAGAAAACCATATTAGCTTTTGGGGAATACAATTTTTATTCCAATTGATGCAAGAAAGCAAAAGTTATGCCCACATAAGTACAAATTTTGGGACTCCAAGCAGCAAAAAAATTCTTATAAAAACTTGAAAAAAAATTGGTTTTTTTTTCTTATAGATTATATCTTTGTCTACATCTGAAGCTTTGATTCATTCCTTTTGGACTAGTTATGAGAAAGTTATGGACAATCTTGTTTTTTGGGCAATTCAAGCATCTTCTTGAAAAAATAACTTGTAAACTTCATTTTTGAATGCAAGTTTAACCTTTTTTCAAAAAAAATTGTTGGAGAGGGTGAAGTTTGCTTTCTAGAACAATCTCACCATTGGAATTATTGCATTTCAATTCCATTGCAAGGTTATTAGCAATTTAAGTTTTTCTTCAACCTCATACCTTCTTCTACCTAATATTTTTTTTAAGAATGAATATTATTATTATTATTATTTTTAATTTTTTTTCCAAAGATTCCCAACTCAACTTCTCACCACACAAAAATAGAATTCCAAACTATGTGCTACAAAAACTTTAAGTTGAAAAAGTTCAAAGTTAAATAATCTAGTCAAGCAAGGTGCATAAAAAGTTGTTTTTACACTTTAAATGTAAATATCTTCCAATCTGTGCGGTCAAAGTTCTTGAGTTTTGTATGACAAATCCTTATTGTAGTCTTATATAAGATCCTATAGTTAGATGTGCAAAATGACCAATTTTCAAACATTTTTACTCTTTGCCATAGAGGTGGCAGTTTTGAGTGTCTTTTGACAAAATAAAAGCAATGGTCCTTTAGGGGTTAAGTCACAAGGGTTGCTTTTTGAGCCTCCTACCTTAGTCTTGGGGCAAGCAAACCTCACAATGAGCTTGCAAGCAACAAAACATTACCAAGTTGGTGTAAGGTAGTGTGCTCATACACCGTCCATCTAAGGGCTGAAACTAAATTTTGGGGAGGTCAAGCTTCTTGAACTATTTTATAATAAATTTTCCTTGTTCAAGTAGTTGCAAGAAACACTTCACAATTTTGTCTCAAACACCTTTAAAACTGGTAGTACTATGTAGTACTATGAGCTTTTGAAATAATTTTTTTAAACAAAATAAAATACAAAAAATTTGTAAAGCACTTAAAATAGCATACTTGTGAAAATTCAAACCTAGAAAGTTTTTATTCTAAAAGTTATACACAAAACAAAATCACCAACAAAAAGCTAGTCTCTTTCTTGCTTTTTAGAAAATAGTAAAATAATTCAAAAAAATAAAATAAAAACTAGCCATTTGAAAACCCATTAAACAAAATCACATGGTACAATTGCTTTGTTGAGGAATTTCTTTGTGTTTTGCCAATGAAGGGAGATAGGATGCCCACTCTGAGGCAACGTAGATGCCATAGAATTTATAATTTTGCAAAACTCTTCTACAAATGCATGTAAGCATGTTCCAGAAACAACATCCCTGATTTATAGCCCTAGAAAAGCTTTTTTGGACCCAAAATAGTACTAAAAACCTCTAAAATGGCCAAGGTAGACACCAATTCAAGGGCTCTTCAAAAATAGTAAAATAATTTTAAAAATAATGCAAAATTTTGGGAAGGTCTGTAACTATGACATGTACCTTCCTCTGAAATTTCAGCTCAAAAGAACTTGCTGCGCAAAAGTTACAAGCCAAAAAACACCTGCACGTGGTGAAGGGGACAAAAAATAGTACAAGTGTTTCTTGCAATCATCCTAAAAGACAAGAAGAATTGACATCTAACCCAAGTTATTTCATATTTTTTGGAGCTTTGTTAAATTAGTTATGAAATTTGAAGTGAAAAGACCATAGGTCTCTAAAACCACTCACCTTCTCAAATGCACACTGCTTGTACATTTTGAGAACCTATGAAAAAAGACATATACAACAAGGATACATTTGAGAAGGTGGGCGGTTTTAATACCTGGACGGTTTATGAGCAGATTACCTTACTTGCAGGAGAATCCAGAACCATGTAGAGTGGCAAAAGGAGAGAATTTAGGGTTTGTACTCACTCACTCTCTACATAAATAAGCGTCTGACACGTTGGTGAGTGAAGGGGCGGATGGGCGCAGAAGAAGTGGGAGGACGCCATAGCCAGCGCGAGCGACGAGCGACGAGCGTCGGTGCAGCAGCGTCGCACAGAATCAGCTGTGACCTGCGAGGGAGTGAACGCCAGTATGTAGATTCTCGGGGGGCCCAAGATTCGGTTTATAGATCTCAAAAATTGATTGGTTGAGAGGTTGGCAATTGGGACTTGGAAATTGGACTTATGGCTTCTCACTATGCCCCAAATCTTGGGTCATTTAGGATGCCTGCACTTTTAGAAATGTTGAAATCAAGAGTGCAGTACTTCATTCTAAGAGATGGGTGTGGAAAAATAACAATTCCAATTTAGAAGTCAAGTTCCAACAATCTTTTTCATAACACATTCCAAAAAAAAAATTCATGTTTTTAACTGCTTTGCCCTTTCCAACTCATCGTGGTTGTGAATTGGGTTTAGGAGAAGCAAAGCTGTGCCATGGAACATAACGTGAACCGCACCTTAAGGAACTCTTAATGATGGTATCTGTGAAGGTTGTGTGAATGTCTATAGACCAGGTTCACTTTGACAACACTACCTTTAGTACCAAATGATAACATACCTTTCAAACATTTCAAAGCTCGCCTTTACTTTGAAAGCCATAGATAATTTACATGCAAGAGCTTCTTCCACTAGTAAAACCGAATCATACACTAGCAAAGAACTTGTAAAAGAAGGGGTTGTAAAGTAATTAACTTGGTGCAACATTCGATAATTTACGAGACCTAACTAATATTGAAACAATTTGATAACTGGAACCATGCTCAAATGCCATATTCCTTCCATGCATGAGGAACAATACAGGGGCTTTAATAAAAGGTCTTGGGTTCCTATCAAAGTTCACACTGCTTGCTGAGCTGCAAAGAAGTACGCTACTCGACCAGGTCTATCTAAACGCTGAAACTTTGAACAACCGTAAAATCAGAATTTCATAAAATCTAGCGTGTAATATACCGTTGGAAAGCTCATAAAAATGCACTTATAATAGCTCAAAGTACATCTTTAAGTTCCAAATTTCAAGATCACGAAAGACTTCTAAAGCTTGCTGGTTGCTATTGACTGATAGGCTTGAAGGTATAGTACATAGAATATCCAGAACTTAAGAGAACAAACAGCGCTCCTCAAATCCAGATGTACTGTAGCAACAGCATGACTTTTGCAGCTTATTGTCACGCATACTTTTCACTTCCGCATCATGGTCCACATGCAGTTCTATTTTTAGCAACACTGTCTAGACTAATTCCGGTACCCGAACTGAATAGTGTCTCGATAGATTCCAACCGGGACCCAAACTAGAAAAACAAGCCTCTTCCCCACTGAGTCGAGAGTGGATGGCATAGGTGGTTTACTGCAACAAAAGCACTGGCAAACTGACTATGAAGATGTAGTCTGCTTGCAAAGGATCAGGCAGCCAGATTCCGGCGAATTCTACTTCAGCAGGAGCTTCGTGGGGCCCTCGACCTTGAGCTGCTTGCGGAACTTGGACCTGGACTTCTTGAAGAGCGCCGTGCACGTGTGGGCCATTAGCTACAATACCCGGGTTGGGTACGTCGGCCATGTTGCGTTCTCCGCGCAGCGGTACTGAGGTTTCGGAACTTGGCTCTCTCGCTTGATCAATACGCGGCCAGAGTAGTGGACGGATGTCACTCTCACTACACCTCTTCAAAACGTACTACTCGGGATCGTCCTCAGTAACGCAAACCGGTGGAGACGTTCAGGATCGGAGCGCCTCGAGAAAACTGTCCTGTGAAATCAGTCCGGAGGATCGAGTCACATATTAATTAGTTAATTAGAGCTCTGCACGGGAGGTATCTAAAGAACAACAGACGACACTGCAAGTTGATGTTGGATTCATTCTCCTAGAATACCGATCTATGCATACACAACGCACAACTCGATCCTATTTCTGTTTTCAATGACTGGCGGATCTTTGCCTGTGC
Organism: Ulota crispa; assembly: GCA_963920765.1. Taxonomy (NCBI): domain Eukaryota; kingdom Viridiplantae; phylum Streptophyta; class Bryopsida; order Orthotrichales; family Orthotrichaceae; genus Ulota; species Ulota crispa. The sequence continues at coordinate 5,054,910 of OY987247.1, read as the reverse complement.
CAGCAGCATTCAATGAAGGCTTCTGTAATTATTTGAATGACGATCAGCCAGTTCTGAACAGACTAGACATTTCCTGAACTACAATTCAATAATGGCATCGCAAATCGGTAAAATTGCATAAACAACAAACTCGTATAGTTCTCGTCGCAGATCGTTACCGGTGCCGAGCGTCTTCATGTCAAGTACCTATACACCTTGGCCAAACATCCACATCGAGTCTAAGAATGATCCAGCTTCAACTTTCCGGAACTAGAATCCGCGCATTTCAAGTACTTGACTTCCAACCATAAAAAGGTCACTCTGAGTGGTACACAGTAGCTCCCTCTACATATTGACAGAATACTGGACTAACACATAAACTCATACAATAAACAGCAAAGAACTACACGAGACGAGCATAGACACACAGATGTTGTTGATACATAAAATGAATACTTGATAAGTGAATCGAGGGTAGAACATATGTACAGTGATGTGTGGTAACGACGAATGAAGAGTATTGTGGTGGATGATATACCACTTTCATCAACACATATCTTCTCTGAAAGTCTCACATCATGATTGTTGCACGTACACCCCACATATCGTGAGCGTTGCAGCTTGTTACAAATGATCTGAGACAGATTTTTTTGTGTCGCCAGCTCCGACAGATTTCTGCAAATGTGATTCCTTCAGCTATCTCTCAGAAGAAAAAATCCTGATCAGAAATGATCTGACAGATTTCTGCGAATGTGATTCCTTCCCTCTAAATATTGTTGGATGCTAGGAGGACAGCTATCACTCAGAAAAAACCCTGATCTGAGTCCCTGTCTGAGTGACGATGAGATGACTGCCGCAACTATCCACACGCTTTCTTCTAGAAGATGAACAGTTAGAACATATATAAGGTAGACACACCCAATGCGGAGCATGATCCTAATGTGGTGCATATGTGCACAGTTGGTACACTTCAGATTTAAAATATAGGCAAGTCATAGGTAGCTTAGAAAATAAGTTTCAATATATAGAGGAGATTCACAGTGTACTGTACATCCGAGAGGAGGCAGCAGTGAGGGGAGTTCATGTAGGAGGTAGCAAAGATGATGCATGTAGGAGGTAGCAAGGGAAGCGCCTGTAAGGTAGTACGCTCAAAAACCGTTTGCTCATTTTGAAATATCCAGTAGCTTGTTGTGAAATGGTGCACTAGTGGTTCTTACATTAGCCTCTTACAACTCATTGAATGCATGGAAGAAATTTTTTTTTAATTGCAAAAGCCAATCATTCTCCTTGATTCTTCAAATCTCTTCACAATTGGCAAGTGAATGATTCTTGAAAGGTCTAAGGTTAATAATAGGTACCTATGACTCATGCACTTTGAAAATCCATAAATAACTCAAAAATTCTTCAAAAAATATGAAACAACTTATGTTGCATTCAGCATCTATTTCTCTTTATCTTTGTCTGAAAAATGAACTAAAAATCCTTCCATCCACGGAAGACCATGAAAAAGAGGGTTGAGCCCTTAGATGGGCGGTTTTCGAGCGTACTACCTTAGGTGTCAGCAGGGGAGTTGATGGGGGAGGTACCAAGGGTGGCGTATGTAGGAGGTTATGTAGGAGGTAGGTAGTGATATTGCAACTTTATAGTTAGTACTATAATCCTACAGCCACTTTGTAAAGACAGACTGCAGTGGCTGTGTACGTCCATACTAGCTTCGGTGTTTATTAATTGCACAATTGTCTGTAGAACATGATATTTTTCGTTGTTTGAATTGTTCAATTCGCTCTAACTTATAGACTGCAGCGGAAGGTCAAACCAGCTTTTAACCCTTAAACGACCAACCGATCATAGTACACGGTATGTATGGTGCTGTATAATTGACATTTGTTATCAAAAAAAAGTTTTCATTTGGGATCTTGATTAGCTCTCTAGAACCGCATTGATCTATATTCTAACTTTTTTGTTAATCTCAAATGTAGTTAAGGTGCGGATGCGTTCCAAATACAAGAAAAATATATTGTATTATACTGTGTACTATGGTCAATTGGTTGTTTAAGGGTTAACCCCTAAAGGACCAAAGTCCCCTCAAGGGACTTTTGGGAAGGCTCGTGTGACCTTAATTTTTGATATGATTTTTTGAAACTTTTTATAGGAGTGTACAAATGTGTAAGGTTTGTAGGATGCAAAAAATCATGTGATTATGTCATACGGTACACAAGTTATGGGCTTTTTTTGGCCAAAAGCAGTTCAAAGGGCAGCTTGGGCAAGGGAGAAAATATTAACTTTGGAGGGGGGAGCAAGGAGGGGTTGCCACATGTTGCTTTGGTGGTCCCCCATTATTTTATCATTGCCCCCTTTCATTTCCAATTATGAGGTTAGATTAGGCTTTGGAAGCTTCTAAATCTTATAGATTTTCAGTTTTTTAACATGGAAAAAAATAAAACTTTTCTTCTCAAATGCTCATAACTTTCAATCCGTATGGTAAAATGTCACAAAATTTTCAGCACTTCTTCTTCTATAAGTGCATTACAAGATCCTATGGTTAGATTTCCATGAAAAACATTATGATGTAATTTTTGATGAATGCAATAGTAGGGGCATTTTTGAGTGATTTTTGGCAAAAAATGGCCTTGGTATTTTAGGGGTTAATGGTTAACCCCTAAATGCCAAGGAGGACAATTTTCATCCTTCGGCTCTAAAAAAAACTTTTTGTCAACAAAAAGATAGCAATTTTTCATTTCATTTTTTAAAAAAATGATCATAAACACATGGTGTACTTTGGAAGGCAAAAAACAACCTCACCAAATGTACTCATATTTGTAGGTGATCCAACAAATTGTGAGAGGATTCACAAACATGGTCATAGGTCCCATGCTGTCCTTTTTGTAAATTTTAGGAGGTCAGTAAGTCAGTATGTACTGTAAACTTTTGTAGCCTTTGGAAACAATATCATAATTGATGGGCTTTTGCCACACTTGTGAGACAATGACATCATTAGAGATCATTGTAAAATCATTATAGAATCAATGTAGAATAATGTAGCTAGGCTGTTTGTGGTGACCAGCTCAGCATTTTACGGTTAAATTATGTTTTATTTAAGGTAGAGGGCATCGGCAATGCAAGCAAGTAAAGAAAAATTGCATGGATTTGGATAGAATTAACGTGTGCACGTCCATCCACGAATTAAAAGTCTACTAAATTAGTAACTGTCATCCAAATTTTGGCAAACTTGGTGATTGCTTGGAGAGAGATTTGGCAATTTCATCTTTTTTTCACCCAATTTTCTAGTGTTACACTAACCAGTGAATAGATTGAGGTAATATTCTGGCTAAATTTCATCAGAAAATTGAAGACTAAGTCAAACCATCTAGTCCTTTTCTAAGAGAATCCTGCATATTGCTTGCTTGACAATAGATACATTTTATACTTGGGGCCAAATTGAAGGCCAGCTCAAAGTCTTTGCATTGCAAGAATATAATGTTCAAATTGACATGCCTAAATTGACTAAAATGTTTGAATTGACAAAAATTTGTCCAAATTGACAAAAAGGAGTTCAAGTTAGGATGTCCTAATTGACAACAAATGTCCAAATTGACATTGCTCCCTTGTCACTAGAAGAAAAACATGTCCTAAACAAATAAGTCACTTAGTTGTTGTGCAGTTATTGTGACCATATGTAGTCGTTTCATAGTTGTTATATGGTCACAATAATTGCACAACAACTAAGTGACTTAGTTGTTTATTGCCATATTTCTTCTAGTGTTGTAGTGTTGAATTTGAAACAAAAAAGTTTGCTCTATTTTTTTATATCCAACCCAAGGACTCTATATTAAGGTCGGGCCAAAACTATAACTATCCTAGGTGACGTTCTTTTGTTGCCAATACTTTGACCCAAATGATGATATTTGGAAGAGGTTTTCATGCTTGTATTTAACCCCTAAAAGCCCAATTGTCCCTGCAAGGGACAAATGGATTTCAGGCATGTACCTATAGTCTACAGTTAAACTAGTTTGTGTGATCTTTTGAAACTTTTACCAAATGTGGGGAATTCCAATACCTAGGCAAGCATTTAACTTTTTCTTCATTTTGACATTTGATGAAGAAGTTATCAAAAAAAATTTGAAACTAGGCAAGAAGGGGCAATTCTTGCAAGGCCTCTCTTTTGTAAGTGGTATTGACTCCACAAAGGGTTAGCCCTTGTGGCAGTTGTGGGCACAAGTTGTGGATACTTGGGCAAAGAGGAGGGGAGTGGAAGGTGCCCATCTTGGGGACTCCCAAACCTTCATTCCTTCTGCCTCTTGTAAAATTTGGTCCTTTAATGTTTTGAGTGGTTTGAGCATTTATTTAGGAAATTGACATATGCACACTAGGAGGTTGATATTTGCACACACCCCGAGAGGTAAATTATAGATTTCTACCATCAAAAATCTGAATTTGAAAATTTTGAATTCAGATTTGGACTTATAGACCATGTTTTGATCTAGAACCATAATTTTTTTCGCAATTCAACAATATCCACTAAAAAAGTTTAGCTAGGGGACAAAATGTTACTTTTACTTTTGTTTGTAAAAAAATATAAGCTTTTTCATTGGGTGTTGTTGAATTGCAAAAAAATTATGGTTCTAAATTAAAACATGGTCTCTAAGTCCAAATTTGAATTCAAAATTTTCAAATTCAGATTTTTGATGATAGAAATCTATCAATTTACCTCCTAGGGGGGTGTGCAAATATCAACCCCTTGGTGTGCATATATCAATTCTCTTTATTTATTTATTTATTATTTTTCTTGAGTTGTAGTAGGTTAAGAGTCTTTGGTTTTCACTGTTTTTGTCAATGTAATTTGAAGTTTTGAGTTTTACATAAAGCCTCCAATTTTGCCTTGTGTCTATGCAAATTTCATGACCTTATGATATTGCAAGATTTTACAAAGAATGATGCACACCTCCACTTGATCTAAAAATTCTCCAGCACACACTTAATATGGTCTTCTACATGAATAGAATAAACCTCAACTTTGCGTAGAGCAATTTTTTTAATATAGGAGAAGTCAAAGGCTTTTGAAATTTTTGGGCAGCAGAGAAAAAAACTTGTATCTTCACTTCAAATGTCAATATCTCACTCTCCTGCATCTAGAATGAGCTGTTTTTTTCCTACAAGTACCATTACAAGGGATTTGGACCCAAGAAGGGGCTGTGATTTTTGCTATTCCCAATGTTGGGAACTAGCCCCTGCTAGTTGTCAGAAAAATTAATTTAAAAAAAAAAAGAAAAAAAATCAAAAAAAAAAAAGTTTTTTGAAAAAAATTAATTTTTTTTTTTTTGAAAAAAAGATTAATAAAATAATATAGGCTGACATGGTCGCCCTAATGGTAGCCTGTCTTGCTGCAAAATGCCCATGTGGAAGGTGTTCCCAAAGTTCCATTGGTTTTGGGAGAAGGGGCCTCTTTTTGGGGCCAAATCCCTTGGGAAGTTCCCATAGTCTAGGGCAAGATCCTATGGTTGAATTTTCAAAAAACCTTTTTTTCATACTTTTCTACTCATTCCTCAAAAAGAGGTAATATTTAGTGACTTTCACATAAAAAAGGGCTAGGGCCTTTAGGGGTTAAATCTTGCTTTGTCTGTAAATAGTCAATTACGTGGTGTACTTGTAGTGCTCATTTCTACCATTGTTCTTAGATGTTCCTAGATGTTGGAGCAGGCAAAATTTCTTTGTTTTTTCATTGGTGTGATCGACATGCACTACGGCATGGACGCAAGTAAGGAAAAATTGAAATACAACATTCAAATGTGCACATTCATCAATACAATCATCAATTCTGAGTACTCGTCCTAATTTTGGAGCTATTGTTGTTTCTTTTAATGTAGACATATCTATTCTACAGCCTTTAAGGGTTTAGGGTACCGCAAGGTCTCATAAAAGTCAAGAAAATTTGTAGGGTTAGCCTTTCAACAAGCTATCATGGAATGTCATTTTTGCACAAAAAAATATTGTAGAATATTATATACAAAAGGGCAAAGTTACAACTCATAAGGTACCTAAAAGTCACTTTAGACCAACCTTAAAACTACTTGAATATGTTCCTATAATGACACTTGGTGGTCCCAATCCCATTTCTTCCAAACCAGCTTAGTAGCTAACATGTGGCAAGATTTGCTTGTGCAAGTAGCGTTCAATGCTTCACTTTGGGTTCAACAATGTGTGGTGAAACCCTCAAAAGTAGTGTGCAAAATTGGGAGACCCTCAAGAATGGATTTGTCAACTTTAGAGGGATTTGGAGTTTCATCCATGTTTTCACTTTGCTCTTTTGTCCCTTAGAGATATCATCAATAGAGCACTCTAAACAACTCACCAAATATATTACTATCTTTTATGTGCTATAAAATTAGAACTTCAAATAACCATTGTTGAAATTGCATTAAAAAACTCTTTAAATAAACACAACAATATATGGATGTGGAAACTGAATAACCAATATAGAGCCCAATGAAAGCAAGCTAATAGACAAACAAAAAGGGTCAAATCATGTATAAGGAAGAGAATCCATGGGAATGACATGGCAAAATTTCAAAATTTAGTGTGCTTTTACCATGAATTTTCTTTCTTAGGCATAGTTTGTTATATTATTTTTCTTTGTTTTCTGTCAGTTTTATTTTTGATTGCCCAATCAATTTCTATATGCTAACCCTTTAAATTACTTGAAATGCAATATTCTTTAATTTGGGAAAAAAATGCAATTTTGGGACTTTTGGATTTTATGTTTTTAACCTCTAAAGGACCACTTGTCCCTATGGGTGGCAAATGGGATTTTGGGCATGTACTTATGGCTAAACTACTTTGTGTAATTTCTTGAAATTTTTATGGAAGATGGGAAATTCAAAGATTTTCATGGGCATCTAATTTTTACCTCATTCCAAAATTTATTGAAGAAGTCAAAAATGAATTTGTGAGAATTTTTGTTCAACAAGCAGCCCAAAAACTTTTTTTAAAATTGCATTTTTTAAAACAAAAATTTGAGGTTAGTTCTTTAGACTTATGTACATGTGGGAAGCTTTGAATCATTCAACTCTAATTGATGAGGCTCCTTTTCATGAAATTAAGGCAGAAGGTGCAACTTACAAGTATCTTGCTTGCTCCCAAATTTGATGATGTTTTGATAATAGCAAGGTGCTTTTTTTAGAAGCCCAAAGTTGCAAGGCTCTTGCAGCATGGTGGACAATAGATGGGGTATATGTACGGCTTTGACCTCCACAAGGGCACAGCTCTCGATGGCACAGATGCAAAACCCTTCTCTAGTATGAGGTATACATGCCAAAACACCCCTAATGATATGGAACCAACCATAGCCAATGGTCACTATCCTTGCACCTAAATCCTAAATTGCATGAAATGAAGTTCTTGCATACTATTGTCATACTTGACTTGCACAATCTGTGCTTGTACAAGTAGTGAAACCCCCATCACCCACTATGTGACGTGAGAGTAGTACTATACCCTAAACTGAGTACAATTTCCAAGAAGTACACTTTTGATATGGACTTGGTTTTATGAAAAATATGATTTTGAGCAACCATATTTTGGTCATTGGGGCGCTCATGGGTTAAACAAATCACCACACCAAATAGTGCATCTAGGTTGCCCCATACTAATTTCTTGACATTTTTAACTATTTCAACACTTACTGTTGCTATAGTAATTTTCAACAATAATTATTGCAATAAGCAACTTTTAAAGGCCTTGGCAACAATAGCACAATTGCACAACAACAAATTAGCAATGTCCATGTGGTAAATCATGTGTAATCCTAGTATCTACACAATTTCATGCGCCTCCAAGTGGTCTAGCCATGAGTCATGAGGTCACTTTCCATGGTAAGGCAATCTAATTGTTAAGGCAACCTAAATGCACTATTTGGTGTAAATGAGTTACTATCTTTTCCTTGCTTGGAGTAGAAGTGCAAGACACCATAAATCAATAAAATTTTGGTCAGAAGTGTCAAATAATAACCAACTTTGAATGTCAATAAATTTTTTTTGGCAAACAACTCTAACCTAATTTTGTAATTTTTACCTTAAAAACTTCATGCTTGTAGTTACAAAAAGTTTCAACTAATTGCAGGGTGCTATGAATAGCCCATATGAGTTTTAGGACTTTGTTGCTTTATGTTGTTTTGCATTGTATTGTACAAAGCTAGAACTTGTGAAGTTGTGATTGCTATCATTGAAAGTACATAAAAAATATTTTGGAGAAACAGACTAATACTTGGATTTTGGGAGTTGGACAATCTACACAGAGTTGATTGAAAGTAAGTTAAAAGTCAAAAAATGTAAGCTACCACACCAAATCATGCTTAAGAAAAAAAGAAAATTCAAAGAAATAGCAAAGCAACTTTTGGAATTTGTCATGTTGCTTCCATCTTCTTATTTTCAACCCCTAAAGGACCAAGCCCCCTTTTTTAGCAACATAGCAATTTTGGGTAGGTACTTGTGATTGGAAATTTTCATATTTTAGGCAAATATTTTAATAGAATGTGGGAACAAGGTTTATCTTTCATATGCAATAAATTTCCTGACATTTAGAATTATGAGTAAACAGTTATGGCCTAATATGTTTTTTTTTACGTTTATCGGGCAACCTGGGCATATTTTTAAAAATCATTTTTTTGAAAACAAATTTTTTAAATTGATTTAGGAGATTTATATGAATTCAGGAAGCTTTGAATCATTCCGTTTTGATCAACAAGATGAAAGTTATGAGGATTTTTTGTTGGCGTGCAGTTACAAATTCTCTACTCTAAAATAAACTTTGAAGTCCTTTATATTACTCAATTTTCAACCTTTTGGAAAAAAAAACAAACCAAAGGATGTAGATTTTTTATTACAACATTCTGACCATTGGGATTGGCATTTTTCATTTCCATAATTAAATTCTTAACAATATAGTGTTTTGAATCATTCTCTACTTTGTTTTACTTACTAATTTTTTTCCATATGTTGTACAATTCCAAATGACTTGAAATTTTTTTGACATGTACTTTACTTAGGTGGAATAAGGAATTTAGAGAAGTACCACTCACATGTCCTTTTTTTGTTAGGGATTTCACTTTTGAAGGGTAGTTGCCCAATTTTTCACAAGACGTTTTTGAATATTCATACCATTCTATCTTCCAATCCACGAGGTGGAAAAATCTGAAATTTTACCCACATCTTTTAAAACTATTCTTCTACAAGATCCTCTGGTCACACATGCACAAAAACATTTTTGTTTTCAAATTTGGTTGATGCTCTAAAAATGGCAGTTTTGAAGAGTTTTGGTGAAAACTTTGCTTGGTTCTTTAGAGGTTGAACGTGATCTTCTTAGGCACACTACATTTTTTTGTCTTTAAGCTTGTTTTGCAATGGGTTCTATTTTGGTTGTTCAATTTCCAAATCCATATACTATTGTGTTTCACTAAAAATATTTTATATGCTCTCTCAATAACAGCAATCATCACAAATTCTAAGTTGACACCAAGTAAAATATAGTCATAAAGAGTCCTAGACACAATGTGGCAGTCCTTTTTTTCAAACTCTTTCATGCAATCAATAATCAATCAAATCTTAAACTAACTACATTTTGAGAAGCTTAGAAAAAGGAGCAAATTATATTAAAGTTTAGCATAAATCTAATAAGAGGAAGTGTTAGAAAAAAAACATTTGAGAAAAACATCATATCATGGTTTAATTGTTTTTAAAATCACTACCAATTTGTCAACTATTTATCCCCCATATATACTCAATCTAATCTCAATGTACAACAAGCTTGCGGTTTATGAGACAATTTTAAGTTCTAAAAGGTAATTAAAAACCACAAAGATGTCCATTATGTTAATAAAAGTTGATAAATATGGCATACTCATTTGTGCAAAATTGCATTTGACAAGAATAAAAAGCATGGATTAGGAATAATCTAATTTTCAAATTCTAACACATTTTAACCTCCTTAGCAGGCTTTTCAAATAAGTAATCACTTTTTGATTTGATGAAAAATTGAGTGGGTGAGAGGGATTTTAGTGAGGACTAAGCCTTTATGTCTAAGACTCTATTTAGTGGGTTTTTTAGAGTGGTGGATTGATGATACTTTCAATAATCTTCCAAAACCCTTTAGACAATAATAAGTTCAAGTGGTTCATTTTCCATGTTTAAGATATGAGGTTCTAATTCTTTTGGAAACTGTTGTCTATCAAATAATCTTGTTTCGTCACAAAAAGTTGCTTTTGAAAAAGCTTATAAGAAAAATACAAAATTGGCTTGTCCATGCACATCTAATCTACTTTGCTTCTTTTCAGAATACTTTAATTATTTGAAATTGGATTGCCCAAAATTATGAGTTATCAATGTTGTGAGAAGGTGTAGTATTCTAACTCTATATTTGTCCACGTATGCAAATGATCAAAAGTTCATAAGGTCAAACTTTTAATTCATTTGGAAAAATGAAACCAACAAATACACAAATTGAAACATATAGAGTTTTCATATGCTTTCAAGAGTATAACTTTGCATATTGAGAAAATAACATTATGTAAAATCTCATAACAAATATCTTAATTGCACAATCGACTCTTTAGGGTTCAAATTTTATGTGGTTTTAGGAAATGATCCAGTGATGTGAAATTTTGAAGTTGAATTTCAAAAGTACCTATCAACTTTGCAACAAAAATTATTGAATATTGTGAATACAATCTCAAAAAAGAAATCCTTTATGAACTGAGAATTTGTTGCACAAATCAAAAGTCTAGTCATTTTAAATATAAGAAGATTTTTATGAATCTACCCAATTCCAAAGAAATCCTTACTTTTGATTTGCTTTCACTTTTTTTTTAAAGTGAAGTGATATTAGCACCATCACAATGATAATCATAGTTCACAAAAATGATAAGCAAGAGATCTTATGCTATCTAGCCTGAAATAACATGTTGTATTGAATGTTTACATGGAAAGAGGACATTGGAACCCATAAGGCTTGTGAGTTCCAAATTCTACTTTAAGAAGACATGGTTCCATTAATGTAAGTTGCACTATTGAGGCAATTATAACCATGTAACCTCCCATGTATCCCAAAACCATGTGCAAAATTATTTAATCAATATATCTCATAAAGGCAATTCTACATGACAATAAAATTTCTCAAAAATTACACAACAATTTATTACTATTGTCTATTAGTATGCATATTGTAATTGAGACGAGGGAAAAAATCATACAAATATATAAATATATAAATATATAAATATATAAATATATAAATATATAAATATATAAATATATATATTTATGTATATATTTATATTTACATTTATATATTTATATTTATATATTTATATTTATATTTATATATATATACACATACATACATACGAGAAGCTCATAACATCCACGACGAGATCCAAAGCAAGTTTAGGCAAAAAGACACAGCAGGAGTAACCTACAATGGCAGAGGGCAAAGGCTCCCGATAAGTTACGATAGCCGCAGTAACAGCAAGCAGCTACGCACCATAGATTTCTAAAATCAAATTTCAAACACATTGCGAACAACATCGAAATCAACAACCATACACAGCGTCTCCAACGATACTCTCAATTCAAAATCTGCGAAGGCTAGCCTCTCTCGTCTCTACCGACTCTCTGGCCACTAACCGCACTTGATTGATTGATAGACACGCGCGCCAAATGATAGATATCCGACTGACAAGAAGCTCATAGCATCCACGACGAGATCCAAAGCAAGTTCTTTCCAAAGTAGCTTACAATGGCCAGAGAGGTGCGTAACCTACAATGGCAGAGGGCAGAGGCTCCCGATACGCTAGCCGCAGTAAAATTAACAGCAAGCAGAGGTTGCAGAGGTTGCAGAGGTTGCAGAGGTTGCAGAGGTTGCAGAGGTTGCAGAGCGGAGCGAAGGCGTGGCGCTTAAAGGGAGAAGTACAAAGTACGCGGCATGACAGAAGGAGGCGATGGGGGTGGGGGGGGGACTGGAGGGGAGACGACTCAGACGAGGGTGCACTTATGTGTACATGAATCATGTAAGGTAGTCGCTCTAAAACCGTCCCTTTAAGGGCTGTTCTGGATTTTCATGGGCTTTTCAAGACATGAAGATTTTCTGCCTAATTTTTCGTCGAAGAGAAATGGATGCTAAATGTAACCCAATTTTTTTCATATTTTTTGAAGCATTATTGAATTGTCGATGAATTTTCAAAGTTTTTTGTAGTAGGCACCTATCTGTGACCCTAGGTCTCCCATAAAGCGTACCTTTGCAACTTGTAAAGAGATCAAGTGAATAGAGGAGTATGGTTGGCTCTTGCCATAAAATACACTTTTTTTTTTTAAATTAAGAAGGGTCCATTCAAGAACCATCTCCTATTCATTCTTGGACTGGCTATGGAACCCTTTAAATGTGAGGATCGCAATTAGAGCTGACTACCTTATTATTGCCTACTAGTGGACCCTTGTACTTGCCATTCCAGCGGTTTGCCATCATGGGAAGGGTCTAGGCGTCCACCTCCTATTCCCGTGTATACCCCATCCCCAAGGACAACCATAACCGCCACATAACCATAGAAATAAGAATAACTGCCACATAACCGCCATTTAATCTTCTTGGAGCAACACCCAACTACCCAACTAATGAAACCAAGCCTATTATATATTTATATATATATATATATATATATATATATATATATATATATATATATATATATATATATATACTAGTATACAAGCACATGCTTTGCTTGAGTTGGATACCTCACAAATCAGTTGGTCTAAAATCTAATCCAAATGTACTTTACACATAATCAATATCTTAGAACTGGTCTAAAAGCTAACCTTGATGTACCATCATTTTGTTTCTTCTTTTGAGCCAAAATTGCTAGTTTTGTTCATTACAATACTACTATTTAATACCTTGCCAGTGGGCGCTTGGCGTTTTATTGATTTCCTAACACATGGTTGGAGGGCGTTTGGTGATTTAAATTTGCCACTTGGCTTTTTGTTTCAACTTTCACCAAAAAGTTATAGATTTTTTTTGAAAATGACATGGTTGGAGGGCACTTGGTGTTTTATACCTTAGGCTCCCTTTGTTGCTTCAACATACAATAGAAAGCTCTAGAAGGTTCTAGAAAAGGGTGCACTAATGGAAATCCTCCCACTTAGTAGTATAGATGCAACTAGTACAATACAAGGGTATTTTTCTTGTATTTGGAATGGATCCACACCTCTACTACATTTGAGATCAATAAAGAAGTTGGAATATAGATAAATGCGGTTCTAGTTAGCTATGTAACCCTTTAAAAACCACACACATTTCCACAAAATCCACTAGAAGCTGGGGTAGTTAACTAAAATGTGTAGTTGAACTAAATGTGGATCTAGTTTGCATAATCCAACCGTACAAATGGGAAGATAACTTTATTGACTGTAAACTATCAAAAATTCAACTAGATCTACTGTTGGAGTTAAAATATTATTATGATTAAGTGAGATGTAGGTGGAAAATCTCTAGTTTTTCATGCTTGTGTGGTTGTGGATCATACTGCTTCATACAAGTTTTGAGCCTTATATTTCTTGAAAGTAGGGTTTTCCACCTTTTCAATGAGACTAGTATCACACAATATGGATAAAAATAGCAATCACAAGGTTTAGTTAAGTGGACAAAAAGGGTAAAAACCCCACTTTATTTGCTACCCAAAAAAAGTTCTACAAGAAATTTGATAAATGCTATGGAAAATCCAATTGGTGAAAACAATCAAGAATTGGCTTTAAATGTGGGATGACAAATTTTAAGGATGAAATGATAGCACAATTTCAATAGATCATCAAATACTATAATTATACTACTTTTGTATAGAAAACAATACAAGCATATTTCTTAAGCAATTTGAATTTTTTTAAGGCTGCACAATTGAAATGTGGCATTCTTTTTGGATGTTTGATGTATTGTGATGTTACTTTGATCCATATTTGACCAAATACGGGTATGTATTTTGAGACCATGATGTATAAACACCATTACTTATCAACTTATATACCTAATTCCATTGTTGTTTTTTTGGTTGGATGCAAAATTCTGGTGACTACAAGCGTTCTTCAAGAACAATTTCCAAATTATTGAGCAATTTTACTCTATGGGCCAAAAACCACTCTACTAAACCAAAATATGGTTCGGTGGTCTCTAAAGGGTTAAGATCCCAAGTTCAAATTTCTTATTGGTAGCAAATGCCGAATATATTGCAACGTATCTACTATGCCCTTGGGACGTTTAAGGGTTAAATATACACATACATTTATATGCATACACATACACATACACATACACATGCAAAATAAATAAATAAATGAATAAAAAACCTATTGTAGTATGAAGAGTCTTAAACTGTTTGAGACATCCCACTCAAGAGTTAACAAAAGGCTACTCTACAAGAGGCTTTGTCTTTGTAGCATTGACTAACTTTTTGAATAAGGTTTCTACTCAAGGGTTTTAGCTCTAGATACAAAGCTTTGTCCCTTGCAATCTAAAACCAACAATTACCCCTAAATGCCTAAGGCTTTATCAGAGCTTTCAGGAATTTGCTTTAAATTGAACAAAATGTCAACATTTTAATAAGTTGCATCAATTGTTTTGAAACTACAACAATTTAAATTCAAGCTAGATATGTTAGATACCGCAAAGGAAAAGGAAACACAATAATACAATCAATCTTGTGGATTGATAGAGTAAAATGTTTGATTACGGGGGTGTTAAAGTTGCAAAAATGATTTGATGACTTTCAGTCCTCTTTTCTCATGTTGAACCTAAAAAATTGGTCACCAAAAAAATATAAGGTTAACTTCTAAAGGCTCAAGCACTATTTTTTGGCAACATAGTGATTTTGGGCAGCTCACTAAAAATGGAAATTTTTATTGTTTTCTTTGAAATTTTCACACATGATGTGCCCAAGGAGTAGCTTCAAGCATGGTTGTTACATTGGGCCGCCTGTCCGCTTGCCCGCCGGTACACCTAAAGTATCCGATTGAGATTATGGTTCGTCCAGTGAAGGTAACTCATAGTTGACTTTAAAAAATGGTCCAAAATGATAAAAAAAAACTTACTTTGTACATGCTAGTGACACTCATTGTTGCCAACATGAAGTCAAAACATGGATTCAAAGCCATATCACATAATAAAAATGAAAAATTGTAATATGATTCTTCCATTTTTAGGTCAAAAACCCTAAAAATGCCTTACTCTGCCCGTTTTGTTTGATTTGTCCGCTCGTTTGGTTTGATTTATCCTCCTGTCTGTGCTGTCCAACAGCCTCAACTCACCCAAAGTAACAACCCTAGCTTCAAGGTCCAACAATTTTCATAACTTTTGACTAGATGGCTCAAAAGTTATGAAAATTGTTGGACCTTGAAGCTACTCCTTGGGCACATCATGTGTGAAAATTTCAAAGAAACAAATAAAAAATTACATCTGTAGTGAGCTGCTCAAAATTGCTATGTTGCCAAAAAACAGTGCTTGGCCCTTTAGGGGTTTAAGAACATAACATTCATAAAGTTCAATCACTTTGTAGCTTTTCAAATCTCTTCTATATATTTTTTCAAACATATGTCTAGTTAAAATTTTTCTCCAAGCTCTAGTTTATTTGAGGCTCATTTTCACGAGCTCTCAACACTACAAAAAGTCAAGACCCTTGCACAAAAGCTTGAATTGAAAAACTAGAATCAACCATTTTCAAAATTAGATTTTAGATGCTAAAATTACACTTAAAAAAGAATAGTTCAAAGATATAAACTACTAAAAATAGCAACTTAGTTAGTTTTATTGAATTTCACAATATTGTTGACACCAAAATATGGTGCCTTAGGCATTTAGAAGTAAAATAAAAATTCACATTCATTTTTGGAAGTGGTATCAGAAATGAAAATAAAAGTAACCACAAATAATTTCAAAAAGTAGAAGTTGGCAGGTCTTGCCAAGGTAAGTTATGCAGACTTGCGTTGCTCACTACCCGGTTGCTGCAAGGGTTGGAGAGTGGGGGTTTTTTTGAAAGTCCCGTTTCCTAATCGTGGAATTCTTGACCTTTTTGGATGGCTTTATATGGAAAAGGGCAGTTGAAAGGGTACAAAACATCTCTCTGAATCTTTGCAGGACAAAGCCTATGGGTCGAACTTTGAAATCTTTCAATATGTATAGTTCATTTTGTAGTTCAATTTAGTTTCAAGAATGCGTTTTTATTTTCTTTAGAGGTAAATTCACATGCCTCTTTGAGCAACATAAAATTCTCAAATTTTTTGGTGAGAATTTGATATTATTATAAAATTTTGAAGAGAAATGAAGTGAATTCATATCTAATTTAGTTTCATTATTTTTGTAGCTTCATCGCTGATGTACATAATGTGATATTGGTGTGCAAGCTTGAAGGATAAACCGTATTTGAATGTCTCATCATAATTAGAAAATTAACAATCCTTGTTTATAAGCCCAAGGGTTCAAATTGCAACACGATCTTTGGGTTTTGGAAAGTTTTAGACTTTCAAAATAGAGTAGAAACTAGACTTAGTACGTTTCATTTGGTTAGTTGGGTTCAAACTCAAAAACACCATTCTCATGGTTAAAATTCAAATTTAGAGCAAGGAAACACAAGTTTCAAGGTAAGGCCTATTTTGTTGTCCTTGGGTTTGCACTTTTGTAGAAAGCTTCGTAATTTCAATGAAGGGCTTTCCATCAACAAGAGTTGCACTCACATTCAAGAAATTGTTCCAAAGAGAATTTCGATGAAAATCATGAAAATCACGAAAATCATTCATCATCAATGAGAAAACGTTCAATTTAATTATTTGCAAGTCACTTGGTAGTTGGTAGCTTTGGCAAACTCTAAAGATTACAAAGCCATACAACTCTCTTTCCTAGAATTCAAACCACAGTGACATTGCAAACTTAAAATGAAACTAGATGATGCCTATAACATTTAAATATTGAGCTTGCCAAGTATATAAATGACACACTTTTTTTCTTTTTTTCTTTTTTTCTTTTTTTCTTTTTTTCTTTTTTCAAGATTTCTATTCAAGTAGTTTACTTTATATACTTGCCTAGAATATCCTCTATTGCTAGAATACCTATAATGATTACTTTGGCTTTCAAGTATTTTTCCAAAGCCTTTGCATGGAGTGAAAGCTATGTGACAAACAAGGAAGGAAAGCTGTATACTCCTAAAAGACTTGTTATCCTAAACATAATAAAGTCTTCACATGTAAGAAAAAATTGTTACGGGCATATAGATTACAAACTATAAGGCAAATAGGCCAAGACACCTAGCTCCTTCCATGTTCCTTTCTTTTTTACATTGCTAGAGAGAAAGATTGAACATTAGCTACAATATACTCGTGGAGTCATGATAAAACACCTTAAATATGCTACTCAAGTATAGATGAGTCAACTATGACTCACTAAATTATGCTTGATGTACATGAGAGATTAAGGTTAAAATTATAAATCTTGCTAAGCTAGGTAGTACTTTTAGGTACTAAAAACAAAAAATATGTTTGTGGCTTATACGGATAAGAGCCAATGAGATATTATACTGAGCCAGTATCCAATTTAAAGAGATTTGGGTCCCTAATTGAGGCCCCAAAATCTTCTACTCTTAAACTATGAGCATGGTACCTATTGATTAGCGCTTATTGGCACTAATTAAACCAGTCGGAGGAAGAGTTTTGAAAAAAAGGGGGGTTCCCTCCTTGGGCTTTCCCGGCTAATCTTGCTTATGCTAAACACTAAGGGTAACCAAACTGGTTGTGCTCTTGCAAGCTTTGGTAGTGCTTACACTTCAAGTATACTCAACTCTCAGTACACTACAACTCTCTGAGGTTGTAGAGACTTACAGCAGATATGGCCTTTGAGCAATCTGCTGGAGCTTTTTGGACTTTACTTCCAGCATGGCCGCTTCACAAGCAAACAGTTCACAGGTTTTTCTTGCTTTTAGATTGGAATGTTGTGCTTTTAGTATTGATGCTTTGTTTCCTTTTCATACCGTGCGAAAGCAATAGCACGCGTTATTGGGTTGAAGACACCTTGTGCATCCTCACTGACTTACCATTTGCTTGTTATGTCTTTGGGACGCGCACAGGTGAGGCCCATAAACCTCTCGGTGGAATTGGCAACCCTAGCTTCATACTATGCAGCTATTCTCAACCCTTTCTCTCAAACTTGCTTCTTTCAGTTTTGTCAAAATACTTCATCTTTTGGCACTATAATTGTTTTTGGAATGAAAGAGCTACTAGGAACTGGGTGATGCTCTACGGAGCAGTTTAAAGTAAGGACAATAGATGCACTCTTGTACTCTCTGGTATTATGGAGCTGCTATGTAGAAAACAACAAAAAAGTAGACACACGAACACTGTGTACTAGATACACTTCCAATTTTGGTATAACAAAGATAAGTTTTGGACCTAGTTAAGCGCTGGTGCTACCAGACGGATCCTTTGTATTCATAAGTGGATTTATGTATATCTACTAAGACTAGTATGCATTTATATCGCATAGTGAGAATCTCCATGTGAAAAAAAGACTCAATACACGAGTCTTATAAGACGAGTGTCTAGGTTTTTTCAAGTTTTGACTCATAATCATTGCTGTAGTAGTAGGTCAAAAAGTATAGTGATGCCCTTTTTGCTCGATACCACAAAGGGCTGAGTTCTAAAGAAAGTTACTGAAATTCTCATAGTTTTACTATCTATACCACCGGAGTCTAAGATAGTTGGAACCGGATTCTCATTCTGCTGGAAAAAGCTTGCAAAGTAACGACCTTTACTGGTTCAAAAAGTGAGATCTAATCTAGGAAGTAATGCGTGGTAAACAAACTAAATGAGATTTTTTTGAGCCTGAAAAAGTACAAGTAAGTGCCCAGATAATGGGATGTACCAGAAAAGCGTTTTTTTTTCATAGACACGGGTTTTAATGTTGTCCTCAAAATGTTGGAATATATTGGGATCTTCTTTGCATAATTGGAATGGGGTAAATTTGTAATAAATCACAGAGATTGACACAAACCAAAAGGACTTTGTATTATTATGTATAATTCCCACTTGTGGCCTAACTTGATTAAACCAGTTTTTTGTGGATTTTAGAAAGCGCCTACAGTTAGACCTAATTTTTTGGAAATTTTTATTTCATATCCCAATTTTGCCCAACTTTTTTGTGAGGGTTTTTCTTGGAGCTCCAACTGCAATGACAATTTTTTATGGATTTTTGGTTAGGTCTTCCATAAACACAATTGTTTGCTCTTCTATATTCAAACCGAATAGAAAAGAATGATGCCTAAACTTCATGCCATTCCATATTAGGGCCTAAGCCCTTTTCAAGGTTGGCCCAATTCATAATTCATTTGGCCATCAGAGTCCATGTTTTAGTTGAGCCCAAAATTAAAATTCTCTGGGCTCAATTGATGGTCTAATTTCAAACAAACAAATTGCGTCCAAATTTTTGAATTGGGATCAACAAATTGGGGTGATCAAAATAATTTGATTTATGCCAAATTTTAATGTCAAAAGTTGCCCCATAAGGAATCACAGCAACAAGACCAACGGGGCCCACCCTCAATGTAAGGCTTTGGATTCCAATTAATGATCCATTTGGAAAACTTGAACATTCCACTGACCTCTAGGTGGTTTTCAAATTGGGTCAACAACTGGGCCCTGATATACAGTGGCCCTTACAATAAGTGATCATACTTTGAAGTTTAGTAGATTAGAGACAAATGTCTTATTATTATCATGATGAGTTTTGGCATAAGTGTCATGTGATTGTAACGCAAAGCACTCGGAGCAAACGACTTTTATCACATGCATAATTTGTGAATATATGTCTTTTACCAAAATGTAATGTTTTTGGGCAGTATATTTTGTCCCGAACCAATCCAAAACAAACCCTTTTTATCCCTTGAACTTCAAGTTTTTTCTTTACCATTTTATTTAATAAAATTAAGCCCCAAATTGATTACACTTGGCAAAGTATAAAAAATGAAAACTCCTTGCATTAGTAGAAAATGGGTCCAAATCAAGCAATCCTAACCAACACAAGTTTCCCCTAATCAACATAATTTTGTTCAAAATGTTCAAATAAAAACATGGGATTCATTTTTTTGGTAGTGTTGTTTGGTGTCTCCTTTTAAAAACATGTAGCATTCTATTGCCAAAAGTAAATTTTTAGGTAATTTACAATAGCCTTCTCAAAAAGCTCGCTTTTCAACTTAAAATAATAAACCAGTAATCTAATCGCAAACCTTGAAATTAATATTCATACTGGTTGTTTCACATAACTAATGCAAAATCAAAATCAAGAGCAAGATTTGACCCGTAAAGGATTGTTGTCCCCACAAGGGACAAATGGGATTTTGAGTAAGTACCTATGGCTAATATATTTTGTATGATTTTTTGAAATTTTTATCAAAGGTGGGGAACTCAAAGACTCATGTGGGCATCTAATTTTTTTTATTCATTTTGACATTCATTGAAGAAGTTAAAAATGAATTTTTGTAAATTGGGGAGGGCGGGTAGTCCAATTTTTTTTTTTTTAATTGCATTTTTCTTAAATGAAATTAAGAAATAGGTTCATTAGAATTTCATATAAGTGGGAAGCTTTAAATCATTCAATTTTGATTGATGAGATGAAAGTTATGAGAGGTTTTAGTTTGCAAGTAGGTGTGGTTTTAAGAGAAACTATACCTACTAGCAAACTAAAACTTTCTCATAACTTTCATCTTATCAATCAAAATTGAATGATTCAAAGCTTCCTACATATATGTAAATGTAAAGAACCAACTTTAAATTTTTACTTTAAAAATTTACAATTATCAAAGAAGTTTTTGGTTTGCCCACCCTTCCCTATTTTCTAGAATTTCATTTTTAACTTCTTCAATAAATGTTGGAATGAAGAAAAAATTAGATGCCCATGTAGATTTTGAATTACCTACCTTCCATAAAAGTTTCAAAAATCACACAAAGTAGTTTAGTTGGATGTACATGCCCAAAGTCTCATTTGTCCCCCCAAGGGGACGAGAGTCCTCTAGGGGTTAAACAAAACATCTTAACCCCTAAACGCCCAAGGGGTAAGGGCAAAACATAGATGCTTTATAAAATGATACTTTAGTAATTTTAATGAAGTTTGCTTCAAAAGAGAAAAGAAGAATCATGATCTTTAGTAATTGTACATATGGCCAAACATTCAAAAAATGTTTGGACTCTTATTTAATGAAATTAGAAGCATTTACCATGTAGTATTCATCAAAATTATGATTTTATTCATAGAATTTAAAATTTGGTATGATTGGTTAAAAACAAATATTCTACTCTAAAATTCAAAAATGCAATCTTTTTGAAGGAGAGAACATCATTAGTTTTCCAAAATAGTAAATTTTGTAACACTAACAAATATTGAAGTGTTTATATTTAACAAATTCTCCTTCATGGAGTTTAACTTGAATTGACATGATTCAAATTGGGTTGGAAAGTAGACTTGCTTTTGAAAGTTAGCTAACATTTGATGTGATGTATCTAAATCATGCAATATCCAAACCAATGTTTTGCTGAATTCTCAAAATAAGAATTTGCATGTCTTTCAAGTCATTATCAAATTGTGTAATTTTTATGTGATGATCTATATGATATTAATAGATTAGGCTTGGTATAGGAGGCACATTTTCTTGGTGGTTGAGAATGATGTGGTATACCGGACTAGTTCAAAATGTAAAATATTTAGCCAACTTTTATACACGGGTTTGGGAGTAGGAGCCCAGTTTTCAAGGTTTCACTTGATGTCAATTCATCCTACTAATGCAAAACCCTTATTTTTGACAAAACCATCATGAGATTTAGCTTTGATGAAAGGTCAAAAGCATCCAACTTTACATTTGTTAAAAAAATTTAGCCATCCTTGCTACTCAACCATTTTTGGTTAGAAAAGAAGCTAAGGCCTCTTTATCCAAAATATTTTCACTATATTGGACTTGTTTGCCTAGTGGAGTGAGGATGATCTAATAGCATCCCCAATCCAACATGTATATTGACTCTGTAATGGCACTCTCACGGTAGGTCCTAGCTTGAGGCCTGCAAACATGATTCAGTGCACCTTGTATGCAAGATGTGATCTTAAAGGGGACAACAAAACCTAGGGCATATCCAATAGTTTTAGCAGCCCTCAAAAGTCCTTCAAATTACTTTATATATTTACTATTGTCACAAAAATGATGACTATTTTGCAAACCAAGAATAAACTATTTTGCTAGCCAAAAATAAAGATCTTGGCAAAAAATCCTAACAAAAATGGAAGTTTACATTTCTCTCTACTAGTGTGCATTGGATAGGAGGAGGAGGCTTAGTTTGTTGCACATACATTGATGTGGGGCCAAGGTGGAAAAGCTTAGGTTTTCTTCCAAACATGGATAATAATAATAATTTTCCCCCTATTGATTTGTTGTTTATCCTTTTTCAAAAATTTAAGGCTAAAGCAAGGTTTTTAAATCTAAATATGAATTGAAACATCTCAAATCCAATCTCCCAATAGTGTCTAAGTGAAGAAATAGTGCTTTTCCATTGTGGCCACACATTGATGTATGTCCAATAAACTAAGCCACAGCCAGATGAGCAGGTGTATTGCTTGCTTCACTTGAGGCCACGCGACAAGCTCTCAAATGCTCACAATTTCACAAATGAGCTTGCAATGCTAGAGTCAAAGAGCTACCACCTAAAACAAAGAAATAATTTAGCTCCAATTACTTACCAAAAATCAATTAAACAAAGAGAATTTAAAAGTGGATGAGTTCTATTTTGTATAAATTAAAACATTCCAACTGAAAGTTGCGCAAAAGCATATTCAAAACTTGTTAGATGATGAAATTTCAGTAAAAGGACCCCCAATGCCCAAAGGAGTGCCCAAGAAAGATCTTCACTTTATTCTCAACTTGCTACTTGTCTTTCCAATGTGGCAGCTTATCATAGGCTCTTTAGTGACACTATTCATCACACTTTTTGATGCGCAACAAACAAGTTTGCAATTTAGCTTCCACAAAAAATGATGAGAATGCAATGTGGAGAACATTCATATTGACCATTGGAGCTACCTTTGAGACCATAGCTTCTCCAAAAAAGAAAATTAAAGAAAAAATCAAATCTTTGCCTTCAACAAGGTCTCAATTAGTTTCCTAAACACCCAAGTTTGGTGCCTTAGGCTTTTAGGGGTTAAACCCCTCTTAACCCACTCACTAGAATATCTCTAGAGTTGGGCGCCAAGCGTCTATCACACTTCATTCTTGCATGATAAGTGTTGTACACCTTGCAAAATACACAAAGTCTTAACGTATGAAGCAATGGCTCTCCAAGTCACTATTCATCATATGTTAGTGAGCTTTATCCTATATTCTCCTTGGTGAATGGCCAATTGCATATTTTTGGGACACTTGTGGTGAACAAGAGTGGAGATTTAGAATTTTGAGAGCTCTTCAAAAATACATGTAATCTTTTGACGCGTCAAATTTGACAATTAACCCCTAAATGCCCAAGGGTGTTTTCCTTGTTTTTGGAAGGTAGTTTTGAAGTTTTTGAATTGTCCTTGTAAGATCATTATTAAAGACAAAAAAAAATTGTAATCATTGAATTTTGAACCTCAAAGTTTCTAGATGGCACTACCCAAAAAGAATCCAAAATGGCCGCGCAAATTTTAAGATATTTGTGATTGAATGATGATGAGTATGGATTTTTTTGCTTATTTTTTAACTGCCCAAAACTTCTATTGCAAATTGGCAACTTTTGGATACAAAATTGGGAGACAACCACTTAGGATGCTTTAGTGTTTATTGTTGTTACTTCAAAACCAATGGCCCCTCTTCCAAATCCATGACCACAATTTCACAAATGAGCCTGCAATGCCACTGTCAAAACGCAACTGTCTAATACAAAGAAATTTTCAACTTCAATTATTGACCAAAATCATTGTGAATGAAAGAAAATTCAACAGTGAAAAGATCTTAATTTCTATAACAAAGACATTCCAAGTGAAATTAGTCCAAAAACACTTTTAGATTTTGTTAAACGTCAAAATTTCAATAAAAAGGCCCCTATTTCCCAAGGGATTGTCCAAGGGAAATCTTCACCTTTTTCTCAACTTGATGCCCATCTTTTCAATGTGGCAACTTCTCATAGGCTCTGTGACACTATTCATGACACTATTCACAACACTATTCACAATAGAAATTTTATGCTTGTAGTTAACCTTCCACCAAAAACAAATGGAATAAGATATGGAGGAAGTTGAATTTGAACAATGAAGCTAACTTCAACGCGCAACTTTTCCAAAAAAAAACCCCTCATAACAATAAAATCTGTAACTTCAACAAGGTTTCAAAGTTTCCTGCAATTTTTTGGACACCAGAATGTGGTGCCTTGAGCATTTAGGGGTTAAGGTTGTAGATCTTAATGTTGACAACTTAGGGCCACATTATACCAAGGTAGGAGGTTTGTAAAGAGACCCTTTACAAGCTGGTTTGCACTTTTGAAGAAGGAAGGCTTCTTAACCCCTAAAGGACCAAAGTCCCCTCAGGGGACTTTCAGGATTTTGGGCATGTACTTATGGCTAAATTACTTTGTGTAATTTTTTGAAACTTTTATGGAAGATGGGGAATTCAAAGATCTATGTGGGCATCTAATTTTTTCCTCATTTCAACATTTATTGAAGAAGTTAAAAATGAATTTATGAGAATTTTAGTTTGGCAAGCATCCCAAATTTTTTTTTTAAATTGCATTTTTAAAAAATAAAAATTTGAGGTTAGTTCTTTAGACTTACATATATATGGGAAGCTTTGAATCATTCAATTTTAATTGATGAGATGAAAGTTATGAGAAGTTTTAGTTTGCGTGTAGGTATTGTTTTGAGATTCTCCACACCTACTCGCAAACTAGAACTTCTCATAACTTTCATCTCATCAATTAGAATTGAATGATTCAAAGCTTCCCACATATACATAAGTCTAAAGAACTAACCTCAAATTATTATTTTTAAAAAATGCGATTTTTAAAGAAGTTTTTGGGCTGCCCGCCAAACTAAAATTTTCATAAATTCATTTTTAACTACTTCAATAAATGTCAGAATGAGGAAAAAATTAAATGACCACATAGATCTTTGAATTCCCTATCTCCTATAAAATTTCAAAAAATCACGCAAAGTAGTTTAGTCATAGGTATGTGCCCAAAATCCCATTTGTTCCCAAAAAGGGGGCTTGGTCCTTTAGGGGTTAAAATCTGTTTTGTTAGTTTTCTTTGAAAAGATAAACAAAATAAGCTTATGATCCAAGTCATTTCATACTTTTTGAACTCTTGTGCGTTTTGATATGAAATTTTGAACTTGAAATGGCAAAGGTTGTAAAAGCGTCTTCATCTTAAAATGTTCAATGTCACCACGTTGAAGAATTCAATATGTATTTTTGTGAATGCAAAAGGTGTCTTTGTATTAATGAATGGTTGTAAAAGCTAAATTGTTTCTAGCCTCCGAGCTAGCCTCCCACTTTAGGAGTCAAGGTCATTCTGGAGACTCTAATGCTAAACTCTTACTTGTTGATTCTTTGATGCTTTTAATCCCTAAATGCCCAAGGCACCATATTATGGTGTTGATAACACTTTGAACTTCTATACAACCTAACTAAGTTTCTATTTTTAGTAGATTTTGTTTTTTAACTATTCTTTCTAAAATCTAGTTTTAGCATCAAAAACTTGATTTTGTAAATGATTGATTATGATTTTTCTATTCAAAATTTTGTGCACGGGTGTCCATTCCAATCTTGACTTTTTTTTAGTATTGAGAGCACTTGGAAATGAGCCTCAAATACACTAAACCTTGGAGAAAAAATTACAATAGAAATTCATTTAAAAAAATTGTAGATGAGATTTTGAAAAGCAATAAATTGATTGGAGTTATGCATGTTCTGTCCTTTTACTCCATATTTTTTGTGTGACCATTTTTTCAGATTTGACATGTGAAAATAGGATTGAAAGACTTCAAGTTATTTGCACATATTTAGCACCCTCTTGATCAAACAATATAATTTTTTAATCCATAAATGATATTGTCATGTTTTCTTTCCCTATGTGATCTCTAACATATGTAGTTTGATTTTGTATTGTTACAATTTTAAAAAAACTAATATAACTTATCAAAATTTTGGCTTTTTGTTCAAATTTGTAGAAGCTCAAAAAGTGCCTTGGGCATTTAGAGGTTAAGGGCTTTATGGTAGATATCAAGGTCAAATTTTTACAATGTATTCTAGTACTTAGAAAGTAAGATTTGACATGTCTGTAGTTCTAAAATTTAGGCTTGTCAAGAAAGGAAGATCATAATATGACACATAGGCCATTGTTGAAATTTCAATAGGATATTATTCTTTGAACAAACAACTCTCTTTTTAAGAAATAGATGTTTTAGCAGCTGTTTCTAGTCTCTTTCTTCATTCTTTCTTTATTAGAATTTTCAAAAATCTTGCAACAAATGGTCTTCACATATTGGCCTCAAGGCTTTTAAACGCAAGAATTGACCTCCATTATACTTGTATTATAAGCATCTATGATTTATTTTTAGACCATTTGAACTATGAATTTGGTTCAAGTTGCCCCAAGTTTTCATGGCCTTGACTCCTTGTAGAAATTGGCGGTTACTTTAGTTGCTATAGCAAGTCCCCAAAAATTTGAGTTTTCAAAAAACTACTATTCATGACATAATACTATTCAAGATTGTTTTAAACTTAAAACATTGTGAAAACACAAATTATGAAAATATTATTGTTCTTGCAAATAATAAAAATTATTAAAATCAAAATTATACCATACATCTTATACTTTGTGTACTTTAAAAAAATTGATTGCACATTTTGTAATTAATATTAAACCAATCTGAAATAATTCTAAATAGTAGGACATGCATCAAAAAGTTAATAAACTCACGAAATCAAGCAAAAGTCTTGTTGGAAAGCAAATAAAAAGTAAAAGCAATCTCTTGCTAGGCATTTTTTGCATTTTACTTTTGATACTTTTTCCTTTTACTTTAATGTTACTTTTACTTTTACTTTCACATTTATTTTACTTGTTAATTGGTATTTGTTACTTTTGGAACTTTTACTTTGGATACTCAAATATATAAATAGAACATGAAAATAGCTATTTCAATTATCTTTTCACAAATATTTATGAGTGAATTAGTACAAGAGGGGCTGTAAACCTTCATTGTAGATTATAGTGTGTAGTTCTTTTGATCTTTTGACATACAATATTTTGCAATTCAACATTTGGTAAACATGACTACCAATATTGAAAATAGAGATTTTGTGGCCTTGGTGAGATTGGCTAGAGACTTGCAAGAAGTAAATGGGGAAGTTGAAGACTTACAAGATAAAGTGAAGAAACTTACTAATGCAGTGAACAAGAAATGGATGGATGAAGAATATGCTAAAGCCTTGTTGGTTAAGAAGAATCAAAAGGAAGAAGTATTAGAATGGATAAAATATGACAAGGTCCAAATGGAAGAAGAGATTCTAGCTTGGGAGACCAAAATGAAAGAGGTTGGACTATACAATGAGAAAGAAGAAAAAACAATTAATTTAATTCTTGGAAAGCATATCATATGCAAGAAAAATGAAGGGCCTCTCAAATCTGCACTTGCCAAGTCCAAAAATGGGAAGAAAGTGACCAAGCATGTTCATTTTAGTTTGGAAGAGCTTGAGGTCCATTTGATTTATTGATTAATAGGACTTTGATCATTGACCCCACTTTTTTGTGGTAAATAAATTACAATGGGTTTCCATCAAGCATATAATGTTGTGCAAGTAGCAATTATAATTACCATTCTTCATTTTCAAAATCACATTTTAGATTGTAATGCCAAAGAAATGGAAGATTTTTTGTAATATCATGTCAAATTTTGAAAACACTAGCAGCAGCTTCAGAACATAGGTCACAATCCTAGCTGGGGGTCTTGGATACTAGGACTCTAAAAAATGCACAAACAGTGGTGCCTCTTTAAGATGAACCTCTATAAGAAAAATTGCTTAGCTAAGATAAAAGAGATGACTGTCCCTGGCAGTTGGGGAGCCACAAAAGATGTGTTTGGTTACAATGAATGCTTTCCTTACACAAAATGAATATGCTGTCCAAATACCTTCATCTTATCAAGGCACCATTGTACTTACCCCATACATATTGCTACTTGAAGCTACACTCAGTGTATATTGGGTACACCTAGGCAGATTCCTTTTTTTGGACTGCCCTTCATTGGACCCACCAATCTGAAACTACAAAACTAGACGGATGGAATGAGCGTCCTTGTAAGGTAGCAGCACCCATAAGCATCAAATTAAGGGTTTTGAACATGATGATTATCAATATAAACATCTAGCAAACTATAAGATCCTATTAGCAAGAGAAAAATGATGAGTTTGCGCTTTTAAATGTATTATTTGGATACTATGAGAATAACATGTGAATTTTTAAAAAACCAGTTGCAATTGCACCTAATACCAATACTAAGATTTCATGTTCACAAGTTATACATTCTTGTGATCACATCACTTCCACAGATTTTCCAAGATTTTAGAGGTGATGGTTATGGGTTATGAGTGTTGCTACCAGTCAGAGCAGAATCGATTGAACGAAATAGTGAAAGCTGTTGGCCACGTAAGATTCAGGCTCGGCGAGAAAGCCTTCTTCCTGGTCTTTTCGATTTTAGGGTTGTGTCTGCTGCACTCAGCAATGCCATGGGTCATCATTTGGGTGAAGCGTAATTATTCACATGATAGCATTGTCCAAGACCTGGCTCACTCAGTCGAGCCAGTTTCCCTTTAGATTTGAAGGAAAATTTCATGGATACCCCTGAAGTTTGCAATAATTTCATAGGTATCCCTGCTTTTTCAGAAATTTCACATATATCTTTGAATCAAAATTTTCAAGCGTTTTTTTATTGAGCATGTGATTTCCTCTCTCCCTTTCTCCCTTTCTCCCTTTGTGTGCACGTTATTTCTTTCTTGTTATGCAAGCGCACAAAAGAAGAAGGGAAGTAGCATGCACAACAAAAAAACACTAGAAGATCTTGGTTTCAAAAGTATTTGTGAAATTTCTGAAAAAGCAGGGACATCCATGAAATCATTGCAAACTTCAAGGGCATCCATGAAATTTACCCTACATCTTACGCTCAAACAAGTATGTTTGAAGAAACTTTAGCAATGTACACCGTAATCAACACTTTGTTGGGAATTTTGACATGCATTGGCTTCATATTCCTAAAGTTATGCATCAAACACACGGATCACTTTGTCACTGGTGCAAATCAATGTTGGTAATTCTGGCAAGAATTTGAATAGGGCTTAGATGCTTGTGAAGCAAGAGGTCTCTACACACTTTGGTTGTTAACCCTTAAATGACCGTAGGGCATAGTATATACAATGTTGTATAATTGGCATTTGCTACCAATAATTTTTTTTAATTTGGGATCTCAAATAGCTTACTAAAATCAATTTGATCTATTCTCCAACTTTTTTGTTGATCTCAAATGTAGTAAAGGTGTGAATTTATTCCAGTTACAAGAAAAACACCTCGTATTATACTAGTTGCAGCGACACACTCAGGCGTATAGGGGTTAACCCTAAAGGGCCAAGTGTTTGTATAATAAACACTTGAGAACTTGGGTAGGGTCATATGAAGTCAATTTTATTGGATGTTCTTGAAATTGTTACGCAAGGTGTAAATATATATTCTCCAAACGGAAATATAGTTGTATCCCCAATGGGATGCCCAATTTTAAAAATTCCGTTGCCCAAAAGAACTTGGGCAACTTGGGCAATTTGGGCATTTTTGGAGAATCTTATGCTAAAAGCCTTGTGAACTTTTAAAATTTGGCATGTATGTAACTAATAAAAGTGCTATACAATTGTCAAAAAAAAACAAATTGAGCTTTCAAATCACATCATAAGAGTCAAACTTTGTTTAACTATGTGTGCATAGATGTCTCCTACCTACCCATGCAATCAAATCTCAAAAACTCATCACCAATGTTTTTAAATCATTTATCATGAAATAAAATCATGAAATTTATTTAAAATAATTCTCCAAAAATAGGATTTTGGTTTTTGGTAGCTAAAATTTGGCATGCTTGATTGGGATTGCATAAGAATCAGATACCAACAATATGAAAATAAAATGCCATTTAGTTTCTTTAATATACACATCTGTCTGAAATGCCATAAGAGGGTTTGTGTAATTATTGCTTGGATATTGTACATCTCAAATATACAAAGAGAAATCGATAAAAAATCAAGGGAATGACTAGGAGGACACCCCCCCCCTAGTTGTTATGTGGACACCCCCTATAGTCTAACCTATTAAATTTGAGATTATTAATACGTTGTAGTATGAGATAAAATTAAAACAATATTTTAACGGGAATTACTAAAGCGACACCCTAAATTGCTAACGGGACACCCCCTTTGAGCATGAAATTTGATAATTTAGTGCTATTTTTGATTTATTAAGTGGTCCACCATTCATTTAATCATGACATTATTACCTCCTTGAAAAAAAACATGACAAATACAATTTGTTTTTGAAATATTATTGCACTAGTACTATTTTTTTATATATTTTTTCTTTAAGTAACTCAAAAGTCCTATATTTTTAGTTTGACATTTAAGCACACCTATTTTTTTAGTATAGCCTTAGAATGATAAAGGTGAAACAAATCTTTTAATCCAAATAAAAAAATTAGCTAAATCAACATCAAAACATTTTCATGCTCAACAGGGGTGTCCCGTTAGCAATTTAGAGTGTCGCTGTGGTAATTCCCTATTTTAACACACATTTGCGTCTACAAGCGTTGCAAACATACAACAAATATATCTCATTTGTAACATGGTCAAGATTTAAATCAATTACTCCCTTCATTTATCAATTTAACTCTTACTCATGTCACAAATAAGACATATTTGTTGTATGTTTGCAATACTTGTAGACACAAATATGCGTTAAAATATTTTTTTGCTTTCATTTCATACTTCAACATAATAATAATCTCAAATTTAATAGGTTGGATTATAGGAGTGTCACATAGCAACCGGGGTCCCCCTAGTCATTACCAAAATCAAATTGCAATGTATGGATTATCATGGTCAAGCAAAATTCTATATCATGTATC
The DNA here is from genome assembly GCA_963920765.1 of Ulota crispa. Taxonomy (NCBI): domain Eukaryota; kingdom Viridiplantae; phylum Streptophyta; class Bryopsida; order Orthotrichales; family Orthotrichaceae; genus Ulota; species Ulota crispa. The sequence continues at coordinate 5,023,701 of OY987247.1, read as the reverse complement.
CCATCAAAATCTTCCAAATGCTTTTCAATCATTAAAAATATTTTACAATACATTAAACGTTGCATGTTGAACTTGGCAAGAAACATAATGTAAATGATATTTGCATGTATTGATATGGACGACTATTGTGATGAACATCTAGACAAATAACTTATATACAAAACAATAAGCAAAAATATGCAAAAACCCCAAAAAAGACCTAAGCATTTACGGAAAAATAACTCCGCCATTAAGGTGCGCTCCTAGCATCATGTGACTCATGGCCCAAAAGTCTTTCTAGTAGTTCTTACCAACCGTACAAAAAAGTAGTACTCCCTCTGTCCCAATATAAACCTCCAAATTAGGCATAGTTATTGTCCCACTAAAAAGCTCCTTTTTGCTAATTTCAATTGTTGAGAAAGTGTTTGTCACGTCCAATGATTTCATGGGGGCAAGTTAAGCAATTAGAGAGCATTCCTCTCTTGACAAGCTTGGCCTTCGCCCATATGAGGTACCATTGTTGCTACTAATCTTTAAATCATCAATAATGAGGAGCTAGCAACATGTATAAATATGGTACTTTTTGCATGGAATTTGGGTGCCTAAACGTCAACATCAAAGCTAGAGATTTTGCACATATTTGGTAGATGGTATATTCATTCTAGAATGTATGTGTCATCATTACAAAAACTAAAATAAATAAGAGCCGACATTTTTCACAGACAATGCACAAAAATGGTACTTTTTTGCATGGAATTTGAATGTCTAAATGGCAACATAAAAACTTGAAATCTTGCAGATATTTGGTAGGTGGTATATTGATTCGAGAATGCATTTGTCACTAGCATAATGACTTAATATACAGTTAATCCCTCATGGGGAAGTTTTTTGGAGGTTTATATTGGGACAGAGGGAGTATTTCACAACCCTAGAATATTCTACATTATTTTTTGTTATGGGCTCAGGACCACTGACCTATACACCTACAGTGAACAATGGCAGAGATGGGCACGTAGTACAGATTCCTCATCCCCAGCTTGGAATCATCCTGAAACATATACATCCACAGACAGCCTTTCTGTCGAAGCAGAAGACTTGCCGAGACTTGCATTTCAAGAACACTGCATAAAATCATTGCCTATTCAACCTGCTCCAGATAGTCATCTCAACAAACCAGCTGAAACCGATTTACAAAGAATTGGAACTCTTGCATGAAAAACGGACTAGACTTTGCCACTTAACCCTTCGTTTCTACTGCCAAAAGAATAAGACTGAGCTGCAAAGGAAAAGGAATGAGAATCAAGCTTCATTGATATCTACTGTTTTTCCCCTGTTGTCTTCCAATCCATCACTCTTCAAGGCGCAATGCTAAACCTCTGCTGACGATACAGAGTTGGTCTTAAATGGGATGGCCCTACATGTATCAATATCCACAAAGACAGACTTCACCATGTCCACGTATCTACTACTACTTCTGTCTCTCTAAAAACTTCCAAATCAGACACATTTCTTGTACCACTAAAAAGTTCCCTTTTGCCGATTTCAAATGCTGAGAAGCTTTTGCCGATTTCAAATGCTGAGAAAGCGTTTGCAATGCTCAATGATCTCATGCGGGCAAGTTAAGCAATTAGAGAGCATTCCTCTCCTAGCAGGCTTGGACTTGCCCATATGAGATACCATTGTTGCTACATGAGGTACCATTCTTGCTACTAATTTTTAAATCATCAACAATGAGGAGCTAGTAGCATGCACAAATATAGTTCTTTTTGCATGGAATTTGGGTGCCCAAACCGCAACATCACAGTTGAGGATTGGTAAATGGTATATTGATTGATTCTGGAATGCATGTGTCAGTAGCACAAAGACTAAAAACACACTGAGATAATCCTTTGCAAGGAAGTAAAGCTTTTTGGATGTTTTGATAGAGACAGAGGGAGTAGTTTCTGTTTAATGAATGTAGTGAGAGTACCTATATAATGGGGTCGGTATTCAGACGTCATGAATGGGCAGAGGTATCTCGCCAAACAGCATGCACTTCATCTGTGCGGAACCGTGGTGTCACCGTAGTGTCTTCCATGGGAGTGAAATCCCCTTTGGCACACGCCAGCAGGCCCGTGTAAGCAATCATGGCTCCATTGTCAATGCAGTAGCGCTCGTCAGTAGCGTAAAGGTGACCCCCACGCTCTTCGCACATGGTTTGCATCATTTGTTGCAACCGTACGTTGCAGCCAACACCGCCCACGATCAAGACATCTGCCGTGCCGCAGTGAGCCATGGCCCTCTCCGTTATCTCCACCAGCATTGCAAACACGGTTTCCTGAGGGAAGACGAGACCACAAAAGAAAGGCCCAGGAGAGTCTGTAAGTAAAGCTCAGACAGAAAATGTTACTCCCTCTGTCCCTCTAAAAAGCTCCAAATCAGACACATTTCTTGTACCACTCAAAGCTCCCTCTTTTGCTGATTTCAAACGTGTTTGCCATGTTCAATGATCTCATAGGGGGCAAGTTAAGCAATTAGAGAGCATTCCTCTCCTAACAAACTTAGCCTTGCCCATATGAGGTACCATTGTTGCTACTAATTTTTAAATCATCAATAATGAGGAGCTAGCTAGCAACATGCACAAATGTAGTACTTTTTTGCATAGAATTTGGGTGTCCAAATGGCAACATCAAAGCTGGAGATTTTGCATACATTTGGTAGATGGAATTGATTGATTCTAGAATGCACATGTCACTAGCACAAAGACTAGAAACACAGGAAGCTTTTTTTAGCGTTTTGAGAGGGACAGAAGAGGGAGTACATTTCCTTCACCTCGCTCTTGTCCTATCGACATATGTGACAGTTCTTCATTTCGTTGCTTTTAAAATATTCTTTCAGTGAGAAGTTCGTAAGTTTCATTTCTCTTTCTATTCTTCTTAGTTTTTTGCATTCAAGTCATCACTGAATTCTTTCAAGTCAGTTCACTGATTATTTGTTAATTTGGGAAAAAGCGTACAAAGTGAGACTTCTGGCTTTTTACTCATTGAATTGGGAATTTGTTGACTGTTTTCCAATGAAATGAGATATATATCTTCCAAAAATATGCTCTTTTTGGACAGGAAGTTCATTAACTAGGTTTCAGGTGACCTCCTTAATTTAAATTAAGGTGGCAATTTTGGATTAAGGTGAGGTACAAAATGGCACCCATCGTTTTCCCAAATTTATGAATAACACGTTTTTGTTCCTAGTCATTCTTTTCCCGGTGTGATTCAAGTTCAGTCCTTCTACAGCTACACAATCCATCTACAAACCCAAGACCTTGCAGCAAATCAGTGACAACCAGCCCTCTGAAGAACCGGTGCCACATTCTCGATTCGACTCAAAGATACACAAGTTTGCATCAAGGTGCAGGAGTTTCTAAATAATAGGATAATAAACACTGTCCATCTATAAACTCAAAAATGGTAGTCAATCAAAGGGAATCAGCGTTTGTAGACTAAGGTTGCCTTCTTGACTCAACTTAAAAGGTACATGAGCTGCATAACCCCTAAAGGACTAACACGATAAGATTGAGTCTCGTGTTATTTTGGTTTAGTTTCTCACCAGCACATGCCATGCATGCCCTTCACTGATTCTAGTGATATATAATTTATCCCGATCTGGACTATACTTACACAATATGATCGATCAAACTAGCCAATTTGAACCAATAAATGCTTGGATTAAGACATCACCATAAGCAATTGTTTTCAGAAGAGAAAAGAACGTAAATATCAGAATCGAAGGTGAATGCAAAGCCAAACCTGCAAGGAGAAGCAAAGATCCGCTGGAGTGATTTCATTGCTGGGTACAGTACGACCTGCAAGCTCTTCAACAAAGCTGAGGAGGCCACTAAAGGAGACATCCATCCCTTTCACCACATACGGTAGCTCCACGAGTTTGTTGCCCTTTTTAGCGAGCTGCAAAGATGCCCCATCCCACATGGTGACATGAGCACCTTACATCAGATTGTATCCAAAAAGCAGCAAGCCATGAAGGAGTCGTGCATTGTAAGTACAGGCCACAAAAGTACCTGCTCAATATTGTACCCAGGACTGGGATCATTCGAAATCCTCAAAACTCGGGCAAATCTATCCAAGCAGTTTCCAACTGCTATGTCAACTGTCTCCCCAAAGATCCTGTATCTGCCTTCACTGTAAGCTATGACCTGTAAGAAAAAAGAAAAAGGAAAATCTCATTTTAGACACCACAAACCAAACAAGTATAAAACAAATGCCCCAATCTGACAGGTCCTCCATAAAACATACTCCCTCTGTCCCAAAATGATCTTCCAGTTGACCTTTATTTAGTGTCCCAAAATGATCTTCTTGTTGGAAGAGGAAAGGAACTAGTGACACTTGCACATAGTCCAAAACCATGGGCATGCTAAACAATCCCATGCCATCAAGTGAGTGGCCACAGGTGCTCTTCAAAAATGCCTCAAAAATTCCATTTTCAAGCACTTTGAAACACCCTTTGAAAACTTATTTGAAACTCAAAATTTCAGAACAATAGGAGGACATCAAACTCTATTCATAGGTCAAAAAAATTTGAAAAATAGTTCTTTTCCATCTTAAACTATAACATTTTGTGAAACAGGAAGATCATTTTGGGACGGAGGGAGTACATTTATAGTGTCACTTAAATAGTAACCTAACACTTCCTTTCATATATGACTGCTGAGGAAAAAACAAAGAGAACTCATCCATCATCCACATGGTTCTCTATGTTGGACACCACAAAGATAAGGTGCAGGGTAGGTATTTGTAACACATACTGTAGCATTCTAAAATTATTTCCAATAAGTAAGGTAGGAGGCTTTAATTGCGTTCGGGTTCTAATTGCGTTCACTGTCTAAGAACAAGTGACATGTTCCTTCAAATATATATTATTGTTATTGATGAGTTAGGTGGCTTAGCAAGTTAACTTAATTTGCTAAGCCTACATACCTCATCAGTAATAGATATTTGAAGGAACATGTCACTTGTTCCAAGACAGTGAACACAATTAGAACCCGAACGCAATTAGAGCCTCCTACTTCGATACTGATTTTGAGAATATACACCACCTTAGAGTGAGATACTCCAGCATATTCAGTCATCTACTAGCACAACTTTAAAACTCTTTAACTAGTTCGTAAGGTATCCAAATAGGACATGCTTTAGTGCATTGGAATCCCCTCCCTATCTCAAATAAGAATCAACAGAAACTTGATCAGCTTAAGAATGGAGATACTATGCAGAGTGCTTTAAGTGTCACTCTATTTGAAAGTCAGAAAACCCACAACACACCTGAGTGTTGCCGCCGCTCACGTAGAGCACCACAGGGTCCTTGGCTCCAGTCACAACGCGGCCCATCTCGATGTGCCCCACGCAATGGTTCACGCCCACAATTGGTTTTCCCCAAAGTTGTGACAAAACTCTCACCACAATGGCAGAGACCTGCAACGGCGCGCCCATGCCCGGGCCTTTGGTGTAGCACAGGCAATTGATAGCCTCGGGAGTCAAACCCGCCTCCTTCAACGCAGCATGAACCAGCCCCAGCGCATGCGCGTGGTGATGCTCGGCCGTGTGCCGTGGCAGGAATCCATGCCCGGGAGGCGTAATATATGTGTGACGCGGATTAGCAAGAATAATTCCATCGGCGTCCACAATTCCCACGCCTATCTTGTTTGCAGAGCTTTCCAAGCCCAACGCTATCATCGTGAACCCTAAACCCTAAATTGAGATGAACCCTAAACCCTAAAATTGAGATGAACCCTAGAATTCACCTTCAAGTAAACCTATTCTGAGCTCCTGCACAACCTCATCAACCTTGAAGCTCAGAGTCTATTAAAGAGCCCTCCAAATTCAAATCTCACCAAAAAAGGAAGTAGAGTGGTGTGAGACTGCGTCCTTTAGTTGCAAAAATGAGAGCCACCCGTTGCATTTCGGTCTCCAGAAAGCTGAGGGTCTCGGTTTGCAATGAGGAGACCTAAAGGCCCTTCTCCTGGAGCAAGGTATGGAACTGCTGCCAGCTTAAATCCCTGCCACCCTTGATGAGCAGCACTTTGGCAGGGTTATACGGCCCTCGGATGCGGTCGATGGATCGAATGGTGGAGGACGCCGGCAACACCGGCTCCGCAGGATCAAAAGCCGTGGCCCTCGTCAGCGACGAAGAAAACCCCTGCATTCATACCCCATCCACAAACCCTAAACGATGATGCTCACACGAAATGAAATACTCGCTCAACGAATGCAAAGCTTCGTGACATGGCCGTAGAAATTCTTAACAATGTAGCGTTCGAGGATTGCCTCTTGCCTCCGAGCACAACACATAAAAAACATCGTGTACAGGATCGATATAGTTGCAGTATCCATAAAGATTATCTAGGTCATAAAATCTCCAGTACAATGTGCGCAGTCCTGGTGCAAGTAAACCTCACAATCAGCTCGCAAGCAACGAAACATTACCAAGTCGGTGTACTCGCCGAGACTTGCAGGGGAATCCAGAACCAGAGAGAGGAGCGAAGGAAGGGAAATTAGGGTTTTACTCCGTCTGTCTATACTACTAACCGGGAGCCTAACCCTCATTATTGACTCCGTGCCCTTTTTTTAGAACCTTTAGAAGTTTTTGGTGAAATTGAAGCAATAAAAGAAGCCTTAGATATAGAACACCAAGCACCCTCCAATCATGTCCTTTTCTAAAATCTTCTAGAATTGTTTGGTGGATGTTGAAACAATAAAGGATGCCTCAAATATAAAACACCAAACATCCTCCACCCATGTTTTTAGAAAACCAACAAAACACAAATCACCCCCTAGCAAAGTATATAAAAGTAGCATTGTGATGAAGGCAATCACTATTTTTGGTTTAAAGAGAGGACCAAAATACGAGTGCATCAAGGTTAGATTTGGAACAAATTATGAGAGATCTTCTATGAAATACATTAGAATTAGATTCTAGACCAATTGATTTGTGAGGTGTTGTTTTTCCTGTGAAGATGAATGTTGCATTACCCATACATGTCCAACTCTGGCGAAGCGTGTGTCTGTATACTAGTCTGAAACGTTTGAACACCAATTTCAGAGATCAAATTGCGAAAAGCAGTGCATATTTTGCATCGTTAGAATCAGTCGAGAAAATCGCATTCGTCTGTTGGAGTATTGGACGAAAGAGAATCACCGTGTGAGCTTGTGAGGACAAATTTTGACACTGGATTTTTGATGAATGAGAGTACCTTGAAGATGAGCACCTGGTCTTCCTCCCCGTCCACCACGGCGTGCACACGCAGAACCTCGGTCGGCACTTTCTCTGTGTACTGCTCCAATCGAGAGATGTCGAATTGCGCCTCATCCTCGTCGTTGGATTGCCAATTGTCTCCCTGTGCGGCCAGGCGTAGGCTATTGCGGCGTGCGGGGGTGGAAGAAGGGATGAGGAATGGGGTTGCAAGGGATGGGGTTCGGAAAGGAGAGAGTTTGAGGAGAGGGAGAGAAGGGGGTGCCGAAGGCGGGGAGGGTGGTGAGTGACGGGGGGGAAGGGCACACAGGAAGTGGGAGGACGCCATAGCCAGGGCGAGGGACGAGCGTCGGTGCAGCAGCGTCGCAGAGAATCAGCTGCGAGGGAGTGAACGTGTCAGTTCGAATAGTCTCGGGGGCCCTAAGAGCATCATCATCAATGCGTGCACAGGGAATGGACTGGTCCTGCATTTCTCTTGGTCGGGCCATGACCACGCATTTTTTTTTGAAAATCACTAAAAATTGCCTAGGAAGTTTAGAAAAAAAAGATTTTATATTTTTTTTTTGGGAAATCCAACCGTAGGATTTTGCCCTAAACTGGAAGAGGTATTTGTGGGAAAAAAAATCAGCTCATTCCAAATGGAGATGAGTGAGATATTTACATCTAAAGTGGAAAAAAAAGTTTTTTTCCATGCTGCCCAAAAATTTGAGAAGCCTTTGACCATGCTTATAACAAAAAAATTACTCTACCCAAAGTTGCGCTTTATTTTTTCCATGTGAGAGATCAAGTTAGGTATGTGTGAGAGAATTTTCAAATCAATTGGAACTTTACAAGACATGGGAAAAAATAGTAAGTAAAAAGAAGTAGAGAATGAGTCAAAACACTAAATTGTTAAGAATTTAATTATTGAAATGAAAAAGGCCAATCCCAATGGTGATAATGTTGTGATAAACAATCTACTTCCTTTGGTTTAATTTATTTTCCAAAATAATGAAAATTGAGTAAAATAAAGGACTTCAAAGTTTATTTAGAGAAGAGATTCTATAACTACCCGCAAACAAAAACTCCTCATAACTTTCTTGTCATTGATTGATATTAAATGATTCAAAGCACATGAATAAAAAAATCTAAAAAACCAATTTCAAATTTTCACTTTTTAAAAAAGTAACTTTTAAAGAAGTTTTTGGATTGCCCAGAAGGGCAGCCCTCCCCAAATTTTCATAAATTCATGCACAACTTCTTTATCAAATGTTGGAATGAAGAAAAAATTAGATGCCCACGTAGATCTTTGAATTCCCCACCTTCAATAAAAGTTTCAGAAAATCACACAAAGTAGTTTAGCCATAGGTACATGCCCAAAGTCCAACATGTCCCCCAAAGGGAATATGGTCCTTTAGGGGTTAATGGGAACTATAGGTATTTTTAGGGCTCCAACGTAGCCAACTAAAACCCCGGACCTGGAACTCCGTTAGAACCACCTCTTGGAGCGGCATATTGTCTCATTTTCCCATGCCCTTGTTTGTTTTCCTAGTGTGCATTGCATTTGCTAACAGAGTGACACGTTGCTTGTGATAGCTTGCAATAGCTTGCAATTTCCCAGCAACAACTTGCAAGTACACATTCTTCTACTACTATGCTTGAATCTGCGATGGGAGTTGAGTCAACATTGGGAGGATCTGGCCAGTGAAAGGAACTGCATACTTAAGGGGCGGGGAGCGATGCAAGACTGGCTACTTCTGAGTCCCATTTGCAGTGTACACATTGATGATGCTCTTACAAGGATGTTTTTTTTTTCATTTTACAAGGGTAGAGCAACCCGCACCTAAGTAGGTAAAGAAAAAATGGACAGAATTGGATAGAATTGTCAACATGCACGTTCATCCATAAATTGTACTAATATTAATATACTTTATCTAAAATCTAGCGAATTAGGTGTTGGTCTGGGGAAGGATTTGGCGATTTCTTTTTCATTCATTTTTTCATCGTATTTTTTCAATGTTACAATAGCCATTGACCATTGAGGTAAGATTCAAGCAAATTTTTGCCAAAAAAAAAAACCCCTACCCCCTAAGTCTCAATTGATAAATTTCAAAAATTGATTGGTTGAGAGGTTGGCAATTGGGACTTGAAAATTGGACTTATGGCAGCCCACTATGCCCCAAATCTTGGGTCATTTAGGATGCCTGCACTTTTAAAATTATTGATATCAAGAGTGTTGTACTTCATTCTAGTAAAAAATAGATGCAGCACATTAGAGGAAAAATAAGCTCAAGAGAAGGCCCCTATGGGAAGTGGTTGGAGGGATCAAAAACATTTAAATGTAATGTCCTTTTTCAAATAAAAAGAGACTAATCCCCTATACCTGTTTACAAGTATTTTATGAGAATAATTTCTCTTTACAATATTATATGCTTATTGTTTGATGAGTGTCCTTGTTTGATCGGGAATTCTAGTCCTAGTTTATTCTTGTGTCCCACTAAAGGTCCTTGCATTAGTCATTGTCATGTTATAATATTGTTTTCCATCATCAATCCTTTCATTGTGTACCATGGAATGTAGTTTACACAAGGTAGAGACACTTGTGTAGGTACCTTACCTATGCTTCTCCTATCTAAATAAATTGGGTAGTTTGTCAAGGCATAGGGACCTTGTCTTGAGCTCATTTTTCTTCTAATGAAATCAAAAATCAATCAATTTCCATTTTCCAACAACTACTTTGCATAACATATTCAAGAGTTTTTTTCTTGTTTTTATTTTTGCCCTTTCCAGCTCATCAAGGTTGTGAATTGGGATTGGGACAAGTAGAGATATGTCATGATACATAATGTGAACCATGCACCTTAACCCCTAAAATTCTCTCGTGTTTAGAGGCCCAAAACTGCTTCAAAATACTAGTCCCCAAACCACGGTCAAAATTTTCATTGAAACTTTCTTTTTCACACATCCAACCGTAGAATCCTTTAGTTGACTTGCACAAGTACATTTTCCCAAAATTTCAAAATAAACATCCCCACCAATTGCAAGATCAATGTGCCTAAACTTCAAAATCTAGGCTTTTCTAGTCCTCCCAGAAGGTGAAGTTTTTTTTTCAAACTTTTTAGAGAAAAACACGTATGTTGTATTTCTTGTGCAATTTTTGCAATATGTTGGAAAATGGGTTGAAAGCATATATAAAAAAATTAACCAAAAAAAACTTTTGATTCATTTTTACAAAAATTGTAAAGTGAAAGGTATCAATGAATGAAAGATATAACCAATATGCTAATAAGTTTTGGAAGAATTTGAAAATTGTTAATCTCAATGGTGAGAATGCTCTAACAGACAATAAGTAACTTTCATTTTCATTTTCATTTGAAAATTTTCAAAAATTGAGAGTAAAAGATAACTTTATACTACCTCTGTCCCAAAATGATCTTCATGTTGACCTTTCTTTAGTGTCCCAAAATGATCTTCTTGTTGGAGGAAGAAAGGAGGTAGTGACACTTGCACATAGTCCAAAACCATGGGCATGCTAAACAATCCCATGCCATCAAGTGAGTGGCCACCGGTGCTCTTCAAAAATGCCTCAAAATTCAATTTTCAAGCACTTTGAAACCACACTTTGAAAACTAATTTGAAACTCAAAATTTCAAAACAATAGGAAGACATTGAACTCTATTCATAGGTCCAATTTTTTTTGAAAAATGGTTCTTTTTGAGTCTAATCTACAACATTTTGTGTAACAGGAAGATCATTTTGGGACGGAGGGAGTATGTTTTTTCTACCCTCTTCCTACCTTCATTGCCCGCAAAATAAACTCATTTTAACTCTTACCTCATTGTTTGGAATTGAGTGATTCAATTTTTTTTGAGTAGGTATCAATCTATACAATTATATAAAAACAAAAATAAAAAATTTAGAATATATTTTTTCCTGCCCAGTTTGACATTGAAATTGAAAAAACCTTATAACTTTTGCATTACTTATCAAAATGACATGAAATAAAGCTTCACATGTAAATTATGATGAGTAGCATCCACTCTAAAAAATTCATGAAAAATTTCCAAATTATGTAGTCAATAGGGCCTGCTCGAGTTCTCATAAAGCCCAAAGTGGGCTCCTTGGGCCTTTAGGGGTTAAAAAGTACTCGACCAGGCCTATTGGAACACTGCAACTTTGAACAACAATGATAAGAGCGATTCTTCATCAAATCTAGCATGTAATACACCGTTAGAAAGCTCATGAATATGCGCTTTTAACAATACAAAGTACGTCTTTAAGTTCCAGATTTCAAGAACACGAGAGGCTTCCAAAGTTCGCTGGTTGCTATTGACTGATAGGTTTGAAGGTATGGTACGAAGAACATTGAAGGACTTGAAAAAAGAATAAACGAGAATATAGAGGATGAAAGGACAAATGGACGCCTCGTTTCAAGGCCCATAAAGGCAGGAATTATATGTACTAATTCTGGTACCCAAACTGTGAATAGTGTCTAGATATATTCCGGGATCCAAACTGAAAAAAACAAGTTCTTTCCTACAGAGTCGACTGTATGAGCGGGTGTATGAGTAACTTCCTGCAACAGGAAAACAGGAAAACAGTGCATGGCATCGTTGGTTTACTGAAACAGCACTGGTAAACTGACTATGAAGATGTAATCTGCTGGCAAAGGATCTGGCAACCAGATTCCAGCGAATTCTACTTCAGCAAGAGCTCGGGCTTGAGCTGCTTGCAGCGCTGGAGCTGGATCTTCTTGAGGAGCTAGGATGATAGCTGCTGGTGGATTTGGGGCTGGAGCTTCATGAGGACCTCGGACGGGATCTGCTTGCGGAGCTTGGGCCAGAGCCTCGTGAGGAGCAGCGTTTTGCAGTCCATTAGCTGCAATATCCGGGTTGAGTAAGTCGGCCATGAAATATTGAAAGCGTTCTGGTACTAAGTATCCGGAACTTGGCTCTCTAGCTTGATCAATACGCGGCCAGAGTAGTGGACGGATATCACTCTCACTACACCTCTTCAAACATACTACTACTCGGGATCTCTCTCAGTAACGCAAACCAGTGGAGATCGAAGTTCAGGAAGCGCGTCGAGAAGACGGTCCTGAAAAAACAAGTCCGGTTAGAGCTCTGCACGGAAAGTGTCTGGAGAACAACCTGTAGACGAAACGAAACTGCAAATTGATGTTAGGTTCATTCTCCTACAATACCGATCTACGAGTACACAACTCTTGTTTCCTTTTTTACAAGTCCGAAGCGTGAGTTCATGTTTCCAACGACTGACGGAGCTTTGACGGAGCTTTGCCAACAGCAACGAATTAATTAAGGCTTCTGTAATTTGAATGAATATCAATCAGTTCTATACAGACTCGGCATTTCATGAATTACGATATATGACCTCATTGCAAATCAGCAAGAACGGAAACAACAAACTCGTATAGTTCTAGTTGCAGACTTTTACCATTGCCGAGTGTCATCATTCCAAGTACCTACACACCTTGGCAAAATATCCACAAAAAGTGTAAGAGTAATCAAGCTTGAGTTATCCAGAACTGGATTCTGCACCTATTAAGTAGTTGGCTTCTACACAAATAAAGGTCACTTCGAAATATTCACAGTAATTACCTCAACAAATCTTCTCTGAAAGCTTCACAGCATCATTGTAACGCACCCCGCACACAGAAAGGTGCAACTTGTTGCAAGCTAAGTCCGGATCGCAGTTGCAGAGAATTAGAGCTCTAAGAGAGATGGAGGTGACGATTGTGGCGACTGTAAAGAGGTTCTGAGTAAGGAACACGGGAGAGTGGTATAAGTTATATAACTTAAATACAGCAAAAAATAAAACATGATTATGGCTACGAAAGATGTGGTCTTACTGTCGCATTGTAGGTCGCATAAACCCCCTTTGGAAATACCCCTAATACCCCTACTACCCCCTACTGGGCCACTGGAATAAATTGGTCGGTCGTCAGGTCAACTGGTACCCCTACTACCCCCTACTTGGCCACTGGAATAAATTTGTCGGTCGTCAGGTCGACTGGCGACATCTAGTTCAGTGACTTGGAGGCCTAAGGGCATCTCCACCAATGGCTTGGGCACGCTCAAAATGGATGAAAAGTAGCCAGGTCCCTTTCAAACTCTCTTATGTGGTGAGTCTAGCAAGTCACTCTACAAGTCATTGTTCATGCATTATCCACTCTAATTTTAGTGATCTTTATCCTTTACTTCCTTAGATAAGTGGTCAATTGCTTATTTATGGGGTGTCCTGGAGTGTTAGACCACTTTTTCAAAGAGCATGGGTGGAGATTGAGAGCCTTCACGCCTCGCCACACCAGATGGAAAACTTTGAGCAAGTCTGCATTGGTGGAGATGCCTTAAGGGCGTCCTGCCATGCTGCATTGGTGGGCAAAACTCACGTTAAATTCCAAAAGCTTCCCCAATAGATTCACATGGAAGGATGTTCAACGAAAGGGTCGGCAAATGTCAATTGACCGACTTTGGGGAACGGGAATGCAGGGTTTTCAATTTTGCCGATTGATCGGTTGGCTTTTGACTCACAATGGAAGGTGGTTTTCTTTGTTATGACCTCTTATAGAAGGTCATTTGACTATTTAAAAATAATCTCAAATCTATTGAAGCTTTTCAACACTCAAGGTGTGCTTGGAGGTGGAGTGGCAGCTCTGGTTGGTGAAGGGTGTAGCTCACTTTTGAGCTCTTGAACTTCAAGGATTGGGTGAGTGCGCTTGCAAATGCACAAGTTTAGATTGTTAAAAGATATGTTTGTGATAACTGAATTTTGTAATATTTAATGCAAAGAGTTGATTATGGCAATCTAGGAATCTTTTGAGAACTTCACACGAAACTTTTTTTTGGTGTTTTTTTTATTGAAGTCTGTTTTTAATCCATTAAAAATATATAAGTATGAATGAAAAACACACCATATTCTATTATTTGGATTTTAACTCATGAAGCTTTCAATTGCAATAACTCTTTTAATTTTTGACGTTTCTCAAAAATTCAATGTGGAGTAGAAACAATACTTGTGAAGCTTTGTTTTCATATCTAAAATCAAATTCCAATGGATGCCTAGATCTTTTTGGGGGTTAAACAACACAAATATGATCTAGGAAGAGTTCAATGTGAGTTGTCATACAAGTTATCTATGAAGATTTCATGCTCAAATGTACAAAATCACTTTGAGTTAAGAATCAAATAGCACAATTTTGTTAGAATATAGAAAATTTTATTTAAAAAGTCACAATGAACTGTTCATAGACAGCTTGTATTAAAACTTACATTGAACTCTACATAGATCATATTTTTTATACTTTGTGTGCTGTTTTTTAATATGAAAGATGAAGATATTGATATTTCCTACACATGTGTGCAATCTCATTAAAAAATTCATCACCAACATTTTTCAATCATCTACCATATAATTTAACCATTAATATTAGGAAAACACTTATTTCAAAATGAAAATTTGGCTTCTTTAGAACTAAAATTTGGCGTACTTGATTGAATTTGCATAGGAAATGAATGTCAATTAAGCAAGAAACATGATATTCTTCAACTTGGGAGAAACTCTCAATTTTGGGATTTCTTAATTTTTCATTTTTAAGAGTGTCTAGGTGATTTTGAGTGAATTTTATGATGATTTCTTCAAGACCTTACATCAATGATGAGATATCTTGAAGAAATTATCAAAAAACTCACTTGATTTCATCAAAATACTCTCACAAAATGTAAAATTTTGATATTCCAAAATCCATTTTGGGAAATTTTTTTTTCCAAATTAACAAATATTGTGTTAAGACCAGAAATGCCAATTGAAAAAAATCTTAATACTATGATATGACAAGCAATTTTTAAGAATATAAGCCTTAATTGTACAAAATCAAACTATGTTTTCTCATTTTTCATGTGCTTCTACAATGTAAATTTTACATTGTAAATTTTGATTTGCTTTTGAAATTATTATCTTTCAATTAAGGCAGCACAACTATCAAAACACAATATTCATTAATTTGGGAAACGGCAATTCCCATTTTATATGTCTCCTTAATCTGAAACTCTCACCTTAATCTTGTTTGACACACCAATGAGAAAACAAATGATATTTTATAGATGACATAAATGACAAAATGACAGATGTCTCTAGATCTGAATTAGTCACAAAGAAGTGGAAATAAAATGGGTGTGGCATGAAATGGAAATGTGGCCAGAAGTCCCAAAATGTGATGGAATCCCAAATTAATGAATATTGTGTTATCAATAACAAGCATATACCAAAATGCAAACAAGAATTTCAAATGTGCCAGTAGGATTATGAAAACTTAGTAAGATAAAAAAGTTGACATTCAATTTGCCAAATAATAAACATTGAAATCATGGGTGTAAACTTTTGTTATTAGAAGAGGGTAACTAGTTTGCAACTCTCTGCCTTTGGGTGAGAAGGATAAATATAATGTGTCCGCTAGCTCCAAAGATCAGAAAGTGCTTCACAAGTTCCCACATGGAAGCACCTTATCTCACATATCAGTGAACTCTCCCTTCAGCAAATTACCGGGTGTAGGCAAATGCTGAGAATAACCTTGCCCACCGATGCAGCATGGAAGGAGGCTCTAACTTACCCAATGTTTTTTTTATGTTTTTGCCAAGTTGTAAAGCAACTCGTGCACCCTAGAAAGCACGCAAGTAAGGAAAAATTGGCTAATATTATAAGGAATGAATGATGTATATTCTAAGGTATGAATGATGTGTGCATGTTCATCCAATAAGTTTACTAATATAAGCTATTTTCATCTAAAAGTTGGCAAACTGTATGTTTGCTCAAGGAGGCATTTGACAATTTCATCTACATTTTGAGCCTAAGTTTTCAGTGTAGCAGTAGCCACAAGGATTTCAAGGTAAAATTTAGGCAAAAATTTGCCAATAAAAAAAATGCTATAGCCCACCGCTTGAAAATCTAATGGAATTGTTGTTAGTTTGACTAGCAACATCTAGCTCAAAGCTAGGCCACACAAGCCAAAACAGGTGTTCCAAACAAGGATTTTGTAAAAAACAGGTAGCGGAGTTACTAGTTTGCGGAAAAGCATATCTTTGACTTTCATAGGATCCAATTTTTTGGTTTGTCCAAAATTGTCGGTTTTGAGAGTTCACAAACTGGCGTCTTCTACTTCTTGCCCTAGAATGGTGGAAAAGTTATCAGGTGCACAATAGTACAATACTAGATAAAAACTTGAAAAAATGATTGTCTCCTAGTTTTCCAAAAATACACGTTATTTCTCATCCGTTTCAATCGCTGGTTTTGAGCCTGTGTGGCCCCGGCATCAATGACTTAGGCCTAGACTGAGGTCTACCGCTTGTATGACTTAGGCCTAGACTGAGGTCTACCGCTTGTATGACTTGGGCCTAGTACCGCCTGTATAACTTAGGCCTAGTACCGCATGTGTGATTTGGACCTAGTACCGCATGTGTGACTTGGACCTAGTACCGCATGTGTGACTTGGGCCTACCACTTGTAAATCTGTCAGTGACTTGTCGTCAGTTCGACTGGTGACATCTAGCACATTGACGTGGAGGCCTACCGTCTTTACATCAAGGCTCATATTACTACACATGTGGGGCCAGGGTGGAAAAGCACTGTTTTTATCACCTGCCAGAAAATGTGAGAGTTTAGATATTTACCATCGAGGATTGAATCTGAGAATTCTGAATTCATATTTGGATTCATAGACTCTGTTTTAATCTTGAACTAATGGATCCTAGAGGAAGTTACAATTGAACAACAAAAAAATAAGGGGCAAATTATTACTATTATCCTTGTTTGGAAAAACAATTGAGCTTTCATTCTCATAACATTTAGTAGTCTAAAGGGAGGCTGCCTTTCCCTCTCTTCAGGTATCATTAATGAACTTCATCATGACACACAATTTTTTTTAATTTTTTAATTTTTTAATTTTTAATTTTTTTTAATTTTTTTATAATTTTTTTGACATGGCTGGCCTCCACATCGACGTATGTGCACTAAACTACGCCTCTCTTTCATAAACTCTCTGACAAATTTAGCCATGTGTCCTCTTAGCTATTGATGGGTGTGGAATATTCCATGCTCTTTCATCTAGCAAAATGAAAGAGTGTGGAATATTCCACACTCTTCATCTGGAGGGGCAAGCATAATGAGCGCTACTTAATGTTATGCTTGACCCCACATTGACATGTGTGATAAACTGAGCCATGTACCAATATACTAACTACACTACATATTAGGTTCCTTGACAATTAGGTTACCTTTGTCTTACCTTGGATTGCCTTACCTTAGAAAGTAACCTCATGACTCATGACTTTGTCACTTGGAGACACATACAACTCTCTAAAAACTTGGATTTCACATGGCTTACAACTTAGAAGCCGTTAGTATGTTTTTTTGCAACTTTATTGTTGTTGCCATGCCTTTTGAAAACAAATCTCTTTAGTTACTATCAATGAGAATTACTATAATAATGGTAAATATTTAAATAGTGTAAAATTTCAAGAAAATTGTGTAGGTAACCTAAATGCAATAAAGAAGGAGACTCAAATTCTGCTTAAGTTCTAATTGCGTTTGCAATCTGGGAGCAAGTGACATCTTCCTTCAAATACCTATTTGATGAGTTAGGTAGACTTTGATGGTCGGTTTATGGACCTCCTACCTTATCCAGTGTACAGTTTGTTCGAATGTATGAAGCGAGTAGACTATTTACTTCGTAGTTTGCCCCGTGCTCGAAGTTATTCCTGGAATAGATTACGAAGACCCCAGCCAATCTAGATTGCTCTGACAACTTTTTGTGAGGCCAGGGTGGGAAAGCTTTGTGTTTTATCTCCAAACAAGGGTAAGGTAACCGCACCCATACCTGAGTGTTTAAGTGTTTAGGGTACTTCAGAGTCTCCGAAATTCAGGAATTTGTTTGTAGGGTCAGCCTTTTGACAAGCTATCATGGAACGTAATTTTTGCACAAAAATTATTGTATATTATTTTATATTAAAGGTTAAAATTGCGCTCATAGGGTCCCTATTAGCAGCTTTAGACTACCCTTGAAACTATTTTGATGTGTTCCTATACATGTGCTTGACGGTCCCAATCCCAACCATCTCACAACAACTTAGCAATTGACATGTGGCAAGATTTTCTTGTGCAAGTGACATTCAGTGCTCCACTTTGGGTTCACAGTGAGTGGTGAACACCTCAAAAGTAGGGCTCCACTTTTGGGACTGCTCATGTATGGGTGATGTTACCTTACAAGTAAGAATTTGCCCCTATTTTGGAGTTATTTAATCCTCGGCTTACACCCCTAGCCCCACAAATTGTACTAAGTGCAAAGCTTAGTTTATTGCACATACATTGATACGAGGACATGGAGAAAAAGCTCAATTTTTTCCCATACAAGGGTAAAAACCCCTATTATTATTTTTTGTTCAATTGTATCCTTCTCTAGGGTTCAAGACAGCAGCAAGGCCTCTAAATCTAAATTTGAATTCAAAATTCCCGAATTCAATCTCCCTAAAATAAATACCTAAACTTCGTCACAATTTCTGACTATTGTAGTGAAAAAATAAAGCTTTCCCACCTAGCCCCACAGGCCACATCTACGTATGTTTAGTAACTTAAGGTACTTACACCCATAAGCACCATTGTCCCCATAACCGTCACCTCTAGAATCTTGGAAAATCTATGGAAGTGAATAGATGTAATGACAAGGATGTACAACATGTGAACATGAAATCTTGATAGTGGTTATGGGTGCAATGGCAGTTTGCTCTTTAAAAATTCACAACTCATTCTCACAGTATCCAAATAATACATTCAAATGTGCAAACTCATTATTTGTCTGTTCCTAATAGAATCCTATAGTTTGCTAGCTGTTTATTGATACTCATCATGTTCAAAACCCTTAGTTTGACGCTTATGGGTTTACATACCTTACTTCGATTTCCGTCGCTGCGGAAGCAACTCATGCCCCCACATTCACTGACTATTCCGTCCGCAACGAACGTCGTTCTACATGCTTCACCAGAAACGTTATTTCACAATGGCAAGAAGAGGGGAAAAAATGAGTGTGAAAGTCTAAATATAATGTATGTAAACTAAAAGATCATAGAAAGTTTCAAACCCTACGGAACAATTGTGAATAGTCTAAATTTAATGTATATAAACTAAAAGGAACAAAGAAAGTTTCAAACTCTGAGGAGTAAGGAACGATTGTGAATAGTCTAAATATAATGTACTAGTATAACCCGTGTCCTATGGACACATTTTGGATAATTTGAATTTTGGTTGATAATACATCTTCAAAAATCTGCAAAAGTCTGCCTACAGAGCAATAATTAACCACTTAACCACTTCCCCAAGTTGTTGAATTTGTGACAGAAACATAAAATTTAGAATGTTTTTGCAGGTCCTTGATAATATTTGTAAGAAAACATCACCTCATAAGCACTGTGAGATTTTATTAGTTCGTAGGCATTCTGTTTGACCGACAGACACTTCTCAAATTCAAGTCTATTATGTATATAGACTGTACATAAACTAAAAAGAACAAAGAAGGTTTCAAACCTATCGCCTGAAAGGTCCCACATTATCACTTGTTGGGGTCATATGGAACCCGACCAACTACCAAATTGGTTGCTTGCAATTGGAGAAAGCTTTAAGTGGGAAAGCGCATTTTGCTCAACATGTTCGCTGACACATTCTTCAAACGCCTGTGAAGAACAGTGGTTTGAAGTTTGAAGTCCCATCAAAAAAGAAGCCAAAACCTCGGTCAAGGAGATGTGTTCAACGGACCAATGGAAATGGGCCTTCAAGCAAGGAGCAAAAATAAAAGGAAATTGCTATAACCAACCCACTTTTTGCTAAATCCACCCCAGACCCCACTCCACCATGTTTAGGAGCAGGGTGCAGGGAAATTCTGAGCTTCTTCTGCAAAATCCTATATTCTCATTTTCATCCGGTTTTCTCATCCACGCATCGGAAAATAAAAAACAAATCCAGTTTATAGCTGATTGATCTTAATTTCACTCAATTTTTTTCACGTTTCATTTGGATGACTTTCAATTGGCTCTTGGCTCTCCTAGTACATTATTTAGAAGTTCCTTAACCCCTAAAGGACCAAGCCCCCTTTTGGGGGATAAAAGGGATTTTCGGGCATGTACCTATGGCTAAACTACTTTGTGTGATTTTTGAAACCTTTATGGATGATAGGGAATTCAAAGATTTACGTGGGCATTTAATTTTTTCTTCATTTTGATGTTTGTTGAAGAAGTTAAAAATGAGTTTCTAGAAAACAGGCAAGATTGGGCAGCCCAAAAACTTCTTTAAAAACTCCAATAAAAAAAACAAAAATATGAAATAGGTTCTTTAGACTTATATATACATAGGGAGCTTTAAATCATTCAATTTTGATTGATGAGATGAAAGTTACAAGAAGTTTTTGTTTGCAAGTACATGTGGTTTCTCTCAAAACCACACCTACCCGCAAACAAAAACTTCTTGTAACTTTCATCTCATCAATCAGAATTGAATGATTTAAAGCTCCCTATGTATATATAAGTCTAAAGAACCTATTTCATATTTTTGTTTTTTTTATTGGAGTTTTTAAAGAAGTTTTTGGGCTGCCCAATCTTGCCTGTTTTCTAGAAACTCATTTTTAACTTCTTCAACAAACATCAAAATGAAGAAAAAATTAAATGCCCACGTAAATCTTTGAATTCCCTATCATCCATAAAGGTTTCAAAAATCACAAAAAGTAGATTAGATGTAGGTACATGCCCAAAATCCATTTGTCTCCCAAGGGGACAGTTGGTCCTTTAGGGATTGAAGAAAAAAAAAATTCATATGGGCAAACCTGGGGTTTGATATATCACTACAAGAAACCATGGTCTTTTTGATAGAAAAATGTGACCTTATCTACAGTTTACTGTAGATTAGGTCACATTTTTCTGTCAAGAAGACCATGGTTTTCTCGTAGTGTATGCACACCTGAGGTAAATTTTAGATTTTTACCATCAGAAAACTGAATTTAGATATGGACTTAGAGACCTTGATTTAGCCTAGAATCATAAATGATGTTACAATTCAATAACACACAATGAAAAAGCTTAGCTAGGGGGGAAAGTATTACTTTTACTTTTGTTTGTTTAAAAAAGCTAAGCTCTTTCATTGGATGTTAATCAATTGTAACCTCATTTATGGTTCTAGAATCAATCAAGGCCTCTAAGTCCAAATCTATATTCAAAGTTCTTAAATTCAACATTTTAATAGTAAAAATCTAAAATTTATCTTGAAGGGTGAGCATATATCAAACCTTGGGTCTGCCCATATGAATTCCTTTTTTTTTAAAGTAACTTCTAAATAATATATTGGGAGAGTCGAGAACCAATTGAAAGTCAGCCAAATGAAATGTGAAAACATTTGAGTGAAATTGAAATCAATCTGTTAAAAATTTATTTTGTTTTTTATTTTCCAATGCATGGATGAAAAACCGGATGAAAATGAGATGTGTAGGATTTTACAAAAGAAGCTCAAAATCTCCCTGCTCTTTGCTCCTAAACATGGTGGAGTGGGGCAATACACGGGGAGTACTAGCATTTAGTTACAAGCTAGCCAATTGATTTTGAGAATAGACGGATTGAATTCATAATTTACGAAAAAAAAACCGACCAGGAAAAAAGAGAACTTTCTTTATTTTCTATAGGCTTAGTCGGGAGTATACTCTAAACAACCAGTTGGCACAAGAGAATGTAGGATATTGGCCGGTCAAGTTAGAAAAACTCCTCGGACCAGGGAGTGGGGTATGGAGTGGGGTATGGGGTGGATTTAGCAAAAAGTGTGGGTGGATTAACCCTTAAACGTCGGGCTCATCCTCGTGGCCAGCCAGTTACAATGACTTCTACAGTATTTTTCAAGGATTTCAGAACTATGATTGGTGTAACAAGTGCCCAGCTAGTTGCAAAAATGAACAATACAGATTGACCTCACAAAAATTGTAAGAAGGGCAATATGGATCTCCTCATAATTTGGATTTTCTAAAATATGAGTGTATTTGTTGAGGTTATATTTTATCTTCCATGATAGAGCATATGTTTATGATCACTTCTGAAAAAAATCAAATAAAAATCTGCAGTTTCTTCTGACATACAGAATGTTTTTCAGAGGCAAAGGACTAAAAACGTCCTTCTGGACGTTTGGGGGCAATTCCCAAAAAAAAACCTCTTGGGATGTCTGACTTCCTGATACATCACAATACATGACACGTGTCCCATGTTGCCATAGGTTGCCCCACCAAGGGAGCACACTGAAAGTCCCGTTGGACTTAATGACACTAACACCTCGTTTGTGGGATCAAGGTGAAAAAATCCTTTTTCACATGCCAAAAAAGTAAAAATCTGAAGATAACATAATAGGGGATTGAACTTGGGAATTTTGAGTTTGAATATGGATTAGACCATGTTTTAACTTTGGGGAATTACAAATAGGGGCATGAAAACGTAAAATATTACAGATAGGGGCGCAGTTTGAAAATAATTAGAATAGGGGCATGATTTCAAAAAAAATTGTAATTTTTTATAGATTTTTTGGGGTGAACATGGGTTGATTTAGGTACATCACATTAGATGTTAGTTAACTTCCAATTTTTTAAAAAGTCTTCAAAAATTGTCATCTCCTTTACTAAAATTTCTTTATTTAGGCTTGATTTGGAGAACTTGTAGTTTTTTGGGAATTATCTAACATTTAATGTGATGTGTCTAAATTGACCAATGTCCAAACCAAAAAAAATTATAAAAATTAATTAATTTTTTGAATTCAAGCCCCTATTTGTAATTATTTTCAAATTGCGCCCCCTATCTGTAATATTTCATGTTTTCATGCCCCTATTTGTAATTTCCCCTTTAACTTTTGAAAAACCAAGAAGCCCTCTTTGGGCTTTTTGGATATTTTGGCAAGCATTTTCCATGTGAATACTTGAGATACAATTGTGAATATAAGGGTGTATGTGCTTATATTAGAAAGCTTTCAGTCCTCCCAAAAAACGCAAAAACAACGTAAAATTGGATGATTTTTGATTCAGACATGGTACCATGAATGATTTAGTGGTCAGCACATGCATCCTTAGAAAAATTCAGAAAAAAAACAAATTGAGGAAAGGTATTATCTAGAAATTGCTCAAAAGCACTTACAATGGCTCGGTCAATGGGAAAATTTGCAGTCAACGCTTGTTGACTATGTAAAAATTTCCTCTTTACTTTTTATTTTTACAAAAACTGGTTTTGACACGTACTCCACACGATATTCTAGGATTACACCATATGGATATTGTAATTGAGATTTATCACTATAAATGTCTCTTTTGCAAAACTTTCTTAGTACAATGACAATTTCAACTAAGCAGTTCTTGCTTCGAATTATTTTCCAATGTATTTTAACCCCTAAATCCTTGAGTGTCCCCTTAGGAGACAAATGAGATTTTGAGCAAGTACCTATGACTAAACTACTTTGTGTGATTTTTAAAACTTTCATGGAAGATGGGGAATTTGAAGACCCGTGTGCACATCTAATTTTTTTTTCATTCTGACATTTTTTGAAGAAGTAAAATATGAGTTTCTGAATTTTTTTGGAGATGGGGCAGTTCAGGTAGCCCAAAAACTTTTTTAAAATTTACATTTTTTTTAAATAAAAATCTGAAATTGGTTCTTTGAGTTTACATATACATGGAAAGCTTTGTATCACTTGTTTCTAGTAAATGAAATGAAAATTATGAGGACTTTTAGTTAACTTGTAGATATGGCTCCATATCTACAAGTTAACTAAAAGTCCTCATAATTTTCATTTCATTTACTAGAAACAAGTGATACAAAGCTTTCCATGTATATGTAAACTCAAAGAACCAATTTCAGATTTTTATTTAAAAAAAATGTAAATTTAAAAAAGTTTTTGGGCTGCCCGGACTGCCCCCATCTCCAAAAAATTTCAGAAATTCATATTTTACTTCTTCAAAAAATGTCAGAATGAAAAAAAAATTAGATGTGCACACAAATCTTTGAATTTCCCATGTTTCGTAAAAGTTTCAAAAAATCACACAAAATAGTTTAGTCATAGGTACCTGCCTGAAATCTCATTTGTCCCTCAAGGGAACACTCAGGGGTTTAGGGTTAAGCATTGGGTAACCATGAAATTTGTGAGGCATATAGCCAACTTCATGCTCTATAAGAAACTCAAATTGCACAAGAAAATCAAAAAGTGAAAAATATCAATTTAAATTTTAGATGACCAAAAAACAATGGCACCTTACAAGAAACTTCAAAAAAAATTTGACTCTACTTTGAGTGTTATGATTTAATGAAGTGTACCCTTGTAAAATTTGAAATCTTGAAAGGGTGTTTATAAGTAAGTGACAAACTAAATCTTGTGGTTGAATTATTTAAAAATGATCAAAAACTTGATCCACTAATCATTTTATTGAAAGAAGTCAATTTCAAACCATTTGAGCATATAAGCACAAAAGAATTTTAGGGATTAACCCAAGAATCCTGAAAACGACCAACTCCAAAATAGAGACAAATTTCTTACTTTTACACTTGCTCATAAAAAACGGACAATCATGTTTCCCTAGCCCCAAAAACAAGGTATCACCGTCATGGTGATTTTTGGTGGAATCCCCTTATATTGAATGGGTGGGCTTTTCAATAGACTTGTTCCATTGTGTCGTATTGTGCCAAGAGCTCTTTTTGAATGAATAATTTCTTTGAGATTGTTTAGAATTTGTTCAAATTTTGCTAGGCAGATCATAAGTGCACAATGTCCACTACAAGTCAAAATGCAGATTTTACGGGTACAATGTCCAGTACAAGTTAAAATGTAGATCTCACGGACAAAAGTCTCCTACAAGTCAAAATCGTAGCTCATTTTAAATTATTTTTATTGAGCGTACACATTGGGGGATTTGGGGGAGGAATAGAGAGGAATTTTAGGGTGGCTTCACATCATGACCGGCCAAGTCGAGAGGCCGTGGGATTGAGTGGTCAAATTTTGGTGAGAGGTCAACAAAATGGGCTGAAAATAGATATTAAAGTATTGTTTTTGACACCTTTGGTCGCCCTTAGTGTGAAGCTTTCAAAGGCCAAATCCAAAAGCCAAACTTTTAGTAATAAGCTTCCATGGACTCTCAACTTGAATGGCCATAGTGTGAAGCCTTCAAAGGCTAAGCCCAAAATCCAAAGTCATAAATTTCACGGCCTCTCAACTTGAATGGCCGTAGTGTGAAGCCTCCAAAGGCCAAGCCCAAAGTCCAAAGCCATAGCATTTATTACATCTTCCAAATCTAATGGCCAAGATCTTGTAGCTTTTGATTATTTTATGAAAACAATGTGACAACCTCTCAACCGTAGTTTGGGTCTCCATTTTTGCATAACCCAAACTGTTGCCGAGAGGCTGTCAACCTTGGATGATAAAGTGTTGCCATGTAGACATTTAAAGGATGATGGCCTTTGGAGTTTGACCCCTAGTGTGAAGGGTTGAGTGGCCAGACTCTCGATTTCTTGCAATCTGATTGGCGCAAACCAATAGCCTCTCGACCTTTGGCCATAGTGTGAAGCTGCCGTTATATCCAAGGCTACTTGTTTTGCATGTGCTCTAGCATACCAACATGGTGTTTGAGGTACAGTGGTGCTTAGATAAGGTCAATACTTTAGGAGGGAAAAAACTATTGATCATATCTAAGCATTAACTTTGACCTCTTAAGGCCCATGTTCGTTCAACAAACACATGAGAACCTGGGTAGGATTGTATGAACTCAATTTTTATCAGATGTTTTCAAAATTTTGACAAGAGGTAGGCTGTGGACAAATGAATTTTGGACATGTACCTATAGCTAATCTAGTTTTTGTGATTTTTGAATCTTTTGTTGAAAGTGGCAAATTCCAAGACCTACGCAAGCATCTAAATTTTTTGTCATTTTGACATTTGACGAAAATGTTATGCAATAATTTTTGCTGCCCGGGGGAGGGAGGGCAATCCGGGCAGCCCAAACACTTTTTAAACATTTGTATTTTCTAAAAATAGAAAATTTAAAATTGGTTCTTTATATTTTTTCATATGTGAGAAGCTTTGAATCATTCAACTTCAATCAATGAGATGAAAGTTATGAGATGTTTTAGTTTGTGGACAGTTATAGATTCTCTACTTTAAAATAAACTTTGAAGTCCCTTATTTTCCACAATTTTCAATATTTAGGAAAAAAACTAAACCTAAGGAAGTATATTGTTTATTACAACATCATAACCGTTGGAATTTGCATTTTTCATTTTAATAATTAAATTCCAAACAATTTAGTGATTTGACTCATTCTCTACTTCGTTTTACTTACTACTTTTCCCCATGTGTTGCATAATACCAATTTTTTTGAAAATTCACCCACACATACCTAACTTAGTCTTCTACATGGAAAAAATAAACCTCAACTTTGTACAGAGTAATTTTTTTCATATAAGAGTGGTCAAAGGCTTCTGAAATTTACTAGCAACAAGGAAAAAAAAAAATTTCCCTTCACCTCATATGTAAATACCTCCCTCCTCTCCATCTAGAATGACTTGATTTTTTTCCACAAGTACCTCTTCTAGTCTAAGGCAAGATCCTACAATTGGATTTGCAAAACAAACTTTATTTCCTACTTTTCTACTCGTTCCCCCCAAAGTGGCAGTTAACAGTGACTTTCACTGGAGAAAACTGTTTGGATCTTTAGGGTAGGTTGCCTTATTATGGAGAGTTACCTCATGACTCATGGTTTGACCACTTGGAGACGCATGTAATTCTTTAAATATCAAAATTTCACATAATTTACAACATGAACACAACTAATTTATCTTTCTACAACTATGTTTTATTACCAAGGTCTTTAAAAGTTGCTTATTACAACAATTTTTGCTGAAAATTAGTGTAGCAACTGTAGATATTTAAGTAGTGTGAAATGTCGAGAATTTAGTGTGGGGCAACCTAAACGCAATATTCAATGTGTAGAGGCATCATGCATCCAGGTTTGGCGCACTTACTGTTTGTTTGAGGTGGTTTTGGCGGCGTCCTGGCTCCTGCTGTTCCTACATTCTTCCACCAATCCACGGTACCACCCGGTGTCCCGGACAGCATCAACCGATATTAATGAGAAGTCACTCGGCTTTGACAATTTCCTTGGGGGCGGAGAATCAGAGATCATAGCTAGTTGTGGAAAACTTTTTTCTGATAAAGCAGTGTCATGGGATAAGGTAGAAATACCATAAACGGTTAAAATAAGCCACCTAACCTCATAAGATATGAGGAATTTCTTGAGAAATTCAGCTCAATTTGTGTAGAAACAAGGATAAGGAAGAATGAAAAAAAAAAAAAAAAAAAAAAACTCAAGTATGAATACTTTATGCAATATAAATGTGGATTCTTCATTGGGACCCCATTCTCGTTTCATAAGTGTATCTTAAACAGTTACCTCTAGAACCTTGTTCCGATTAAGTGTGCACCAATCAAATGCAAGATAATAGCATCTTTTCATAATCCTTTAGAATCCTTTTTAGAGCAAGCTATTGTTGGCTTCAAAACGGTCTACTTCTTCTTGTAGAGGGTGGGTAATGGTTTATTGTATTCCTACTTTAAAGTACTCAGTGCAGCATGGATGGACATATTCCATGCTGGAGCACTTGTGTTGAAAACTTTCCATGATATTATTACAAATAGTGAAGCTAGAGCTCTCATAGTGGAAGCTTTCACAAATGAGTGGTCACCTCATTTTTGTACCTAAGGTAATGGAATATATCGACACTCCACACCGACAGTATTCACAATGTCATCTAGATGAAATGAAAACTGTGGTTTAAATGACACAAAATTGACAAAGAAATGACCAAAACAACAAAAACGCATTTCCTCACTTGATTCTTGTCAATTTAACCATGCACCAGTACTTTTCCTCCATATCACGGAAATGGTGGTGCAATAGCGGCATTAATAACTAAAGGACTAACGTTGGCCCATGCTTACAGTAGCTCAGAATGCACATATGAAGCTGCTATTTGGGTTATAAAAAGATTTTAACTACATCTTTTTGGAATCTACTTTGTTAAACTAAGGCTGACGCGATGGAGATTCGACTGTGCTTCACTGTAGCAAATGATATGAGAAAAAAATGAATGAAACATGCTTTACTGAACATTTATAACCTGTTTCCACTCCATTTGCATATGAGGGACCTTCCTCAAAAGGCACAGCCATCCGGTAGCTTTGGTAATTTACAAATCTAGAGAACTGCTTTGGATTATATTTGGGAATTGATATATGTACATTGGGTGCTTGATATATGTACACCGGGTGCTTGATATATGTACACCGGGTGCTTGATATATGTACACCGGGTGCTTGATATATGCACACCGGGGTGAGCTGGCCCAATGACGATTCGTCTTGCATCCTACTTTTCCGCAACGAATTATTTCTTTACATCAGGGTAACCTCCCGGAACCTCTCTACCCACCCGACCCTCCCAGCCCTCCCCAACCCTGGCAACCCCCCGGACCTTGCCAGCTTCCACACCCTTGCCTCTCTCTCCACTCCTGCCCCTGCCCCTCTCCTGCCCCTGCCCACCCTGCCTTCCCAGCTCCTGCCCATGTTTTCCTCTCAGCTTGGCCGCTCTCTCTCAGTTTTGTCGGTCTCTTGTTTTGCATTTGGGTTTTTGCAGTGTATTTATAAAGCAGCAGATTTAAAATGAATTCAGTTAAATATTATTCTTCAAGGCATTCGGACGTTGTCTTTGTGCATAATGCCTCAAATGCCTATTACTGCATAGTATGTTTTGGAGAAGAATATTTGAGGAAGTCCATGTCTTATATTTCACTCCAAATATGTGTAATAATAAATGTGGTCCTTGCATTTTTTGCCATGTGCATTTCAAGAGTACAATTGTCAGTAAAGAAAAAATGTTTCAAATGAGGTGATGAATGTGCGGTGAAAAGGAGGTGAGCTCTTTATTGAATTTTTTTGCTAAGCAGCTAATTCTCTTACTTGAGTTCTTTGTAAGGTAGTATACTCTGAAACCGTCAATTTAAGGGTCGCTATGCTTTTCCATGGGCTTCTCAAGATATAAAAATCTTCTGTTTAATTTCTGAGATATTTCTGAGATAAAGAGAAATGGATGCTAAAGGTTACACAATTTTTTCATATCTTTTGAGGCATTATTGAATTGTTGATGAGTTTTCAAAGTTGTATGTAGTAAACACCTATTTTTGACTCTAGGCCCCTCATAAATTGTCCCTTCGTAACTTTTGAAAAGATGGATGAAACCAAGAAGTATGATTGGCTCTTGCAATACAATACATCTTTTCTTCTATAACTTGAAGGGGTTCATTCAAGGTACACTTCATATCCATTCCTGATCTACCTATGGGGCGCTTAATCTGGGTTGCAATTAGAGCATACTAGCTTTCAAATGGAATGATTTAGAATATAAGCCCCAAATGAGTAATTTCTGTAGAAATGGGGACACAAAGATCCATTCCTACATCACACCCCTCCCATGCACTCAATACTTCATTAAATTAAAAAAATTAAATTATATATCTCAAAAGTTCTAATAATAGATTGAGAGTGTATTGGTTTCAAACTGAGCATGGATTTGTATTTAATTTAAAAGCAATTTGGTCATAATTTGATGCTTTTTTCATACCATTTTTTAATAACAATTTTTCTAATTTGATTGAAGTCCAAATCTAGTGCATTGTGTCCCTCTTTCTATCTACAAGAAGCTTGCTTGAGTTCAAGCAATTTCAAGCTCTAAAAGGTGGTTAAAAGCTTAAATTTTTTTTTAGTGGAAGATTAGAAGTTGATGAATTAGCATATTTGATAATGCATAATTGCACTTGACATGGGTTAAAGGCATGGAGTTGGAATAGTGTCCACTTAAAATTTTAATACATATTGTGCCCCGTCACAAGCTTCTAAAATATGTAATTGGTTATAGATTTGGTAAAGATTTAATTCCATGGGAAGGGTTTGAGCGAGGAATGAATGGTTTTCTCCACATCTCATTTATGTTTTAACTTTGTGAGTTTGAACTTAACTTATATGTGTTGATTTCTGCAGCTAGATTTAGAGTATGGAGGTTCTTTTGACATGTGGCCATGACTCCCGTGAGTGTCTGCTTTGAGAACAGGTAAAAACCTTTGAAAATCGGAGACTTTGCTTGTTTAACCCCTAAAGGACCAAGCCCTTTTTTCTGCCAAAATCATTGAAAACTACCGCTTGTAGAGGATGAGTAAGAAGGTAGGTTTCTTTTCTCTTTGGAACATTGCGAAAGCTAGCAACCAAGATGAGGGTTGTTGCGGAACCAAATTTTTTGTAAGAGGCATCTATACATAGACGTTGGTGAAGGCTGAAATATCCGCCCCAGCCTTGTCACTTTGTGGCCTCTAGTTTGCGGGAACATGGCTTTTTGCTGGGGAGAGCAAGGCCCTTGAATCTACACAACATCTCTAAGTCTCTCTGTGGATTCTGATTGGGAACACTTGTTCGAGAACGTGCCAAGGGCCCGTTTGTGGACATTCCGGAGTTCTTGGGCTAGCTTGGGCTTGGCTCAATTTACTACATAGATGGGGCAGGGTGGAAAAGCATGGCTTTTCACATGTCAAAAATGATGACAATGTAGACATTTATCATCATGTTAGGGAATTTTGTATTCACACTTAGATTTAGAAATCTTGATATAGTGTAGAATTACAAAGGAGGATACAACTGACCAACTGACCAATTCCAATATGGGGGTAGATTATTGCCTTTACCCTCCTTTGTAACAAAAGTTGAAAATTTTCATCATGGCTCCACAAACACGTTAGGTAGGAGCAATGGAGTTATTGGTATAGAAACTTAGCTTCATTCATAATTCATTTCAACAAAATCAAACAAGGAAAAAATCAAATTGTATTTTAAAGTACATTCACTCAATTGATTTTATATCAAAAAGGCCTCAGGCATTTAGGGGTTGATTAATTGCATCATAGGAATTGTTTCAAGTATTAAAGGAAATAAATGTGAGCATTCCATTATAGTGTCTTTCAAATAAATCAAACAATAGCAAGCTCTTTTGTTTCCAAGTGATACTACAAGATGAGCTTATTTAAAAGAACTCAGTCATTTCCACCAAATCATGTATTGTGTTTATTTTGAGTTTGATCAATTAATTTAGGGAATTGAAATGTGCACACTAGGGGGTTGATATTTGCACACCCCCTTGTGAGGCAAACTGTAGATTTCTATCATCAAAAATTTGAATTTGAGAATTTTGAATTCAAATTCGAACTTAGAGACCATGGTTTAGTTTAGAACCATAAAAAAAAATGCAATTGAACAACACCCAATGAAAAAGCTTATCTTTTTTTACAAACAAAAGTAAAAGTAACACTTTTTCCCCTAGCTAAGCTTTTTCACTAAGTGTTGTTTAATTGCAACTTTTCTTTTTTGGTTCTAGAGTAAACCATGGTTTCTAAATCCAAATCTGAATTCAAAATTCTCAAATTCAAATTTTTGATGGTAGAAATCTACAATTTACCTCACAAAGGGGTGTGCAAATATCAACCCCCGGTGTGCACATATCAATTCCCTTTATTTAATTGACCTAAATACTGTAGATACATTCAAATCAAAAATTCCAATATTGACCTACTTTAATAAAAGCTCATTATTGAAACCAACCATTGTAAAATCACATTAGCATGACTTCTTTTGAAATTGCATTTTAACCCCTAAAGGATGAAGCAGCCCTTTGCGATTAGTATAGTACGGTGTATTTTATTTGTACTTGGGGTGCATCCACACCTTTATTACATCTAAGATCAACAAAGAAGTTAGAATATAAATCAATACTATGCTAGTGAGGTTGTCAAGATTCCAAATTAAGACTTTTTGTTGGCAGCAAATGCCAAATATACAACAACATACATACTATGTATTATAGTAGCTCCGTCCTTTTAGGGTTAATTGACAGTCTTTTGTTTGTTTTTGTTGTACAAAATAATTGTTTGCAATCTTTTTGTGCTCAGTGTAATTTGCATGCCCAATTTGAAAGGCCATTATGTTAAAACCCTTGCAATTTTTCTATAAAAAAAAAATTGTAACATCTCATGCAAATGTTGGACACACCCTTCAAAATACCTCCTAACAATTTGGGAGGAGGACCTTGAACCCAAGGGATTGAAGTATTGCACATACGTGTTTGTGGAGCCATGATGAAAATTTTCAACTTTTGTTACAAAGGAGGGTAAAGGCAATAATCTACCCCCATATTGGAATTGGTCAGTTGGTCAGTTGTATCCTCCTTTGTAATTCTACACTATATCAAGATTTCTAAATCTAAGTGTGAACACAAAATTCCCTAACATGATGATAAATGTCTACACTGTCATCATTTTTGACATGTGAAAAGCCATGCTTTTCCACCCTGCCCCATCTATGTAGTAAATCGAGCCAAGCCCGAACTAGCCCAAGAACTCCGGAATGTCCACAAACAGGCCCTTGGCACGTTCTCAAATGAGTGTTCCCAATCAGAATCCACAGAGAGACTTAGAGATGTTGTGTAGATTCAAGGGCCCTGCTCTCCCCAGCGAGAAGCCACGTTCCCGCAAACTAGAGGCCACAAAGTGACAAGGCTGGGGCGGATATTTCAGCCTTCACCAACGTCTATGTATAGATGCCTCTTACAAAAAATTTGGTTCCGCAACAACCCTCATCTTGGTTGCTAGCTTTCGCAATGTTATTGTTCGCAGGTCCTAAAATTTGAGACCAAACACACCACCGACCACAAGAATACTCTGCAGCGTCACCGCCTCCACGTTGGTTGACTTGTTCTTTGATGCCGCCTAGATTTTCTCTTTGGAGACCTCGTCCACAATGACTCCCGCTTTGTTGTACAAGTAATCTTCTGCTGCTCCTACATCGGCTTGGAATGTTGCTCAAAGCTCTAGTGATCCTTCTTGGAGGCAAAGAAGGACCAGTAGATGAAGATACAAGCATGACACGTCCAGAAGATGAAGTGCTACCAGCCTCATAGGAAGAGGAAAGCGCACCACCAACTGCTAGAACTATAACGTGTGGACCTGAAATGCAGATGAAATTGCTAGAAGAGGACAATGCCAATTGGCAGGTAGGTATGTTGACATGTATTTTGATATCTTACTGATATATTGTAATAATGTTATGTATGTTAAGCTCTGATTCATAGCCTAGATAAGGTCAAAGCATGCTTTGGGAGAGAAAAACTGTTGATCATATTCAAGAATTGATTAGAACACAAGAGAGTGGGGAGTGGGGACCTTGATACTATCCAAACATTTATTTTACAAAGGTTGACCTTATTTAAGTACCATTGTATTCAATGAGAGATAGTGAACTTGCAATGAATGAGTACTAATATGCCATATTATGTGTTGAACAAGCTAATAAGCTGAAACTGGTGTGAGGTATAGATTAGTGCATGATCACAATGGTAACAAAATTTGATCAAACTTATCCTAAGGTGTATCAGATAACGGATGGTTTTCAGTAACGTACTTAAATTTTGCAAAAATTGAAATCACCAAAATATTGTGTACTAATATGTGGAAGTGGTGGTGCAGGGTGATAGGGGACAAAAACAAAGTACTGACTGTGCCAGAGAAGTGAGTTACCTTTGGAGTATGATAGTTTCATTGAAATGTTTTGTTGTGATGCAATTTTTCTTTCACAATAACTCTTATAGGGTATACGTACAGTACTATGAGGGAGTAAACTGTTTTTAAATATTTGTTGAAAGTTTTTGTTTGATTTTACCACGTAACAAAGAAAATGTTGAATATGCATGCAGAATGGGAGGTGAAAAATGGCCAAGAAGAAAAGCTAGACATAAGTTTTATGGACATATTCAATGACAGATTGTGCTTTCATCAAGGAAGTGCAATTCTTGTAAGAAGAGTAGCAGGTGTGAGAAATGATCTTATAAAGTGTGTTTTGTAGAAGATAACTAGCTCATAGTTTTGACTTGACTGGGGTCTGAACCTTGAACATGTGTTTGCAAACATGACCATATTTGTGGCATACCATATAATACTGATACATGGAATTTTCATTTACACAATTTCATGCTTGATTTGTCCATACGTATGTCCAAGAATTTACTTCTACATATACATGTATGCACACTAGGGGTGTATTCAAACATATACATCATAATACAATGCCAACACAAATTGAATTTTTAGTCATTTTTTATGAATTAGATAGACTAGGTGCATGCCCAATGGAGAATTACAATCAGAAAGTATCTGCACATGTATTGTACGTGATTGTCCACTTGTCAACAAAACAGGGCAAGACCTACAAAAGCAAAGAAAAACTGACTGGTAACTCTTAAAAATGGGTTTTTAACTGCATAAGCTCACTGGAACTACGCCTGCAAGTAGTTAACTAATGACAAAAATAGAAATCTTATAATAGCAATGTTATATATACGTTGTAATGTGGCTCATAAAAAATGGAGTTACGTGGTTTGGTAAAATATTTGATGGCGTCGACGGGTTTTGTAAATCTATAACTGTGAGAATGTGGATGAAGAAGTGATGTGGCCTATTGTCCTAAATGACAAGGAATTGACAAAATCCTGTCAATAGAGTTACCAAATTGGCGTTTTCTAATTGACAATGGAGTTGACAAGATTTTGTCAACTTCTTGTCAATTAGGACACAATTTTCCTTGTAGATTTACTAAATCGTCTATGGCAAGTCTGGGGACGTGACCCCTCATTGCCCACAGTGACCTTCACAAGAGAATCAAAGATCCATGAAGCTAGTTCTCATGCAATCGCACATTGAAATGAAGTAAACGTAAGGTAAAAATACCATAAACCATTAAAATGAGCATTTTAGCTTGTAAGATATGGGTAATTTCTTGAGAAATTGAGCTCAATGTGTGCAAAAACAAGGATAAGGAAGAATGCAACAGAAAAAAAAAGTCTTCAATAATGAAATTTTTATGCAGTATAAATGTGGATTCTTCCTTTGGACACTTTCTTGTTTCATAGGTTCACCTAAAACAGTTACCTCTAGAACTTTGTTTTGAAACAAGTGTAAAAACATCACATGCAAAAAAATTGTATTTTTTTAGAATTTTTTTCATAGCTAGCTAAGGTTGGTTTTAGAACATTCTACTCTGCCTTGAGAGGAGGGGGGAATTGTTTATGGTATTCCTACCTTAGTTTTGACAAATTTGTTTCACTGATTAACCCTTAAATTTGTCATCAACCCAAAATGGGTCAATCGGTTTTTAGGATTGCCATTTATGACCTTAGGAATGTGAAGAGTCACTTGGACTTTGACTCATTTGAAAGATAAACAAGTTAGCTATGTAGGGGTGTTTTCAAATTTAGAAGAAGAGTAACCATTGAAATTACAGAAATTTTAAAACCATGGGTGGTCTTGGAGTTGTAGTGTTAAATTTTGGCCTTAGATTTGTGGAAGTCTTCAATTTTACTCACAGTTTTTGAAATTTAAGGGTAAAGTGGTCACTATTACAATACCATTTTCTCACTCATTTTTTACCCTAAAAATACAAGACTTGTTTCTATGTGTGTGGAACTTGATTACCTTGAGAATGAGCGTAAGATGCCAACTTTTTAAAATGTTATGTGTCCAAAAGAGACAATCAAAGCACAATTTCAACTACTCCAAAACATTGGTTTCCTTGTAGTACCATTTACATTTTTGTTATAATCTTCCAATCAAACCCTTGGATTGAAACCAAACTTTGCAGAGATGATAAGGACTTGGCTTTCTATAAGATCTTACAGTTACTTTGGCCTAAAAATGACTCATCATTCTTTAAGCTTCACCCTTTCATAACTTACAAAATTGAGGTCCAAAACACCTTCAAAATGGCTGAAAATTCTAAGGGTTAATAAGACCATTGTGGGATGGTCCCTCCATTTGTGAATCCAATAGTATTTGGACAACAAAGAGCAGGTTGACTTCAAAAAGATACTTGTCAGCCCATGCCTTGTTGCACACCTGCTTTGTGGGGCTGGCCGCTGGTTAGAAAATAATAGGGAGCTTCAAACATAAAACCTGGTCTATGAGTTTCTCACCTCACCGGGTCCCAGCTCACTATATTAATAATGATATATAGTGTTATGTTACCAATAGTGTTACTTGCACTTTTAGTTTACTAACTCTAAATTTCAACTAGTTTGCATTTAGAGTTGCCTTCATTTTGTGCACACCACTCTTTGTTGCCTCATGTTCTTATCCTAAACCTCATGTAGTCTACTCAATCTCTCTACCTACAACCCATGTTGCACCTCTCTCTCCTTCTAACTTGCTTTAGTTGCATTGCTTCCCTTGTGACATTGCCTTTGTTGCACTGCTTTGGAAGGTTGACCTTTGTTCCGTCTCTTGCATGCTTGTTGTTCTATGCTGCTCCATTTGCACGCTTTGCATTGCTCACATTGCCACAGAGCCACAACTTTCAATAGGTGATTTTTCTCTTGATTTTTTTCAATTTTGGTGTATTTCTTCCAATTTTCAAGGGTACCGTGCTTTTGTTGAATCAAATGTAGAAGGTAAATACAAGCCCCCACCTTCCATGGGCCCTGACCTTCCTCATGCAAGCAATATGGGAAGATATCCATTGCTTCTTCACCAATTGCTTATTTTTCAAGCACCTTGATTTACCATGAAAAAAGTTATTGTAATTTGTCAATGCCGCTTCAATAACTAAGATTTTGGCTACATATATGAGAATTTGTGTTGGGCCACTTTATACATGGTTGGGGGCTTGGGGTTGAATGGAAGGCTGGCCCAATTTGAAGACCTTTGGGCCCTCAATGTGGCCCTAGGCCTTGCAATCAACTCAACCATGTATAAAGCTAGTAAGGCCAAAGACTACAAGTTCCTGAACTATGGGAACCTTGAGAACGTCATTGGGAACTTTGGGAATTTCAAGAATATTGTTGGAAACTTTGGGAACATCTTTGGAAATTTGGGAAAATCTTTGGGAACTTTGGGAACTTTGGGAACTTCATTGGGAACTTTGGGAACTTTGGGAACTTCATTGGAATCTTTGGGAACTTCATTGGAAACTTTGAGAACTTCTTTGGGAACTTTGGGAACTTCATATTATAACATTAAACCTTAAACGTCAGAAAGGCCCTTTGCGACTAGTACAATATGAGGTATTTTTCTTGTATTTGGAATGGATCCACACCTCTACTACATTTGAGATCAACAAAGAAGTTGGAATATAGATAAATGCAATTCTAGTGAGCTATTTGAGATCCCAAGTTAAAAAAAAAAATGGTAGCAAATGCTAGATATACGGCAACATATCTACTATGCCCCCTAGACATTTTAGGGGTTAAATGAAAATTTTAACATTTTTTTGAAGAAAAATTACTTCTATTTTATTTTTATTATTTTTGGGTTTTTGGATTTTTTGGATTTTTTGGATTTTTTGGATTTTTTTAAATTTTTATTCATTAATGAACGGTGACAATGATTTTAATCTAGTGGACAAGCTCATCCAACCCAAGTTTGTAGTTTGGGCCAAATAGTTGTCTAGATATTAACTAATAAAGTTTAATGTATATTTTTTGTTGTAATTAAAATGAAATGATTTCTAACACTAATTGTAAACTTGTAAAGATGTCATACTTTAAAAGTAACAATAGTTGACAAATAGTGCATATGTTGACATTTAGTGTTGGTAACATTAACCCCTGAGCGGCCTAGCGCCCCATATATTGCCTCCCAATATTTCAAAACCTTGTTTTGAGGGACTAGATCCCACTTTTTGATCTCACTACAATGGAGCAGTGTCAATTTAGTCAATTTCTGTCAACTAGGTCACCCTGATTAGGACACTTTTTTGTTAGTTTGGACATGTTTTTCTCAAAGTTTTGTCAATTCAAACATTTAGTGAATTTGGACATATCAATTTGGACACTGTTTCCTTGTAGTGTCTTGATATAAACTACAATTATGAGGGCATTCAAGTTGTCCATGCCAATGTAGTAATGGCGAGGAAAGCCAAATGTTGTACAAGTGTTGCAAGAGATTTGACTAGGTGAAACATCTTACGGGGAGTTGTAGCAAGCATACGGGGCGTAGTGGCAAGTAGCGTTTTATAGGCTACAATTGGTCAATATCCCTTGCAAGCTTCCTTGTGTAAGCTTTGTGGTAGCAGGAAAGTTGTTGGCAAGGGTTCAAGCATGTTCTAGACCCTTATTATGACAACCATCACCGACTATACCAGTCATTGTTTTCCGTGCAATAGCAATTTGAAGCCCTAAAACTTGACGTAAAAAGAAGTGCAACCTTCAATAATTTACAAGTGTGTGCATTTGCATCTAATTTTGCTGCTCACAAAATTTGAAATGAATCTAGGCTTGTAGAATTTTGTAGAAATCACCAAATAACAACTACCTACCAAAAATGAGATTTTGTCATCTCATGTTGTTTGATCAAATCTTATAATCTCCCATCTCCCGTGGAAAATTGTTCCCAAATTTACAAGTCATTTTCTAAGCAAGTGTTCCACTATTTTCAATGGTCAGTTTTTGTGGATCATCCGATTGACCAAGATACGATGCATCAAAGTTGTCAGTCTCCAAAAACCCTGATTTTGATGAAAGCGGCTTGGGAGCTCAGGGGTTAAGAAGATTGTTGAAGTTTAGTGTTGGGTTTGGAATCAGTACTGCCTACACTATATATCATTATTAGTGTATTGAATTATTTTTGTTCACTTGCATGCCCAAAGTCTGACACACCCATGAGTTTGTGATTAGGGTTTTGTGCGCAAGTCGGGGGTCTGAGCGTATGAGACACCCAAGAGGATGAGCCTTGCAAAAGTGAGTTTGTGAAGTTTACTCCTAACTTGAATCACGTTAGGAGTGAATTCTAGAGGTGGGTCATCTTGCTGTTCACTAGTGAATTCATTGAGGTGAATTGTAACATGAGTCACCTAAAAAAGTTGATGTTTGAAACCCCTAAACGACAGAGTTTGGATAAGTTATTGGAAGGTCACCATTGGAAGTTTGGGAAATTGAAATCTGGAATTTTGAATTCACAATTTTCAAGGCTGGGCCACACCAAAAAAACTTGCGTTTCAAAACGTTGTTTGGTAAAAAACAAGTGGCGGCTACTACTTTTGTGTGTAAAAGCAGATTTTTTGACTTTCTAGGGTCCACTTTTCTAATCTATTCAAAATTGCTAGTTTTGAGAGTTCACAAACCAGCATCTCAAACCTCTTGCCCTAGAATGGTGGAGAAGTTATTTTTAGGTGAACAATAGATGAAAACTTGGAAAAGTGATTATTTCCTAGTTTTCCAAAAATACAAGTTACTTCTTCATTTGTTTCAAATGGGTTGTTTTGAGTTTTGACCTGTGTGGCCTCGACACCACTCTCATTTGTAAATAAACGCTAGAGCTCTCACACCTTGGCCCCACAAAAATCATATGTGTAGTAAACCAAGCTTTTTGGTGGGGTTTTTGCTACACCCCATTTAGACTTAACCCCTAAAGGTCCAAGTGGTCCCTTGGGGGCCAAGTGGGGTTTTGGGCATGAACCTACAACTAAACTATTTTATATGATTTATTGAAACTTTTATAGAAGATGAGGAATTCAAAGATTTGCGTGGGTATCTAATTTTTTCTTCATTTTAATATTTATTAAAAAAGTTATACATGAGTAACTAATAAACAAGGGAGAATTGGGTAGCTCAAAAAAAAGAAAATTGCATTTTTTAAAATAAAAATCTGGAATTTGTTCTTTTAAATTTCACACATGTGGGAAGCTTTGAATCATTCAATTTTGATTTATGAGATGAAAGTTATGAGAGGTTTTAGTTTGCGGGTAGGTATGGCGGACTCCCAAACCTCCATTCTTTTTGCCCCTTGTAGAATTTGGTGCTTTACTTTTTTGAGCTCTTTGTGTATTTGTTTTTTGACTTTTTTTTTTCCAAACTGTAGTAGACTGAGATTCCTTGGTTTTTACCATTTGGATCAAAGTGATTCAAATTTCTGAATTTTACATAAATCCTCCAATTTTGCCTACTATATATGCAAATTTCATGGCCTTACAACTTTGCGAAATTTTACAAAGTATGATCAACACCTCCAATTCATTTGAAAATTTTCCCACACTTACCTAGCTTGGCCTTCTATATGGGAAAAATAAACCTCAACTTTGTGTAGAGCAATTTTTTAAGATATAGGAGTGGTCAAAGGCTTCTAAAATTTTTGGGCAGCACAGAAAAAAACTTCTTTTTCCACTTCAAATGTCAATATCTCACTTGTGTACATCTAGAATGAGCTGATTTTTTTTCCCACAAGTACCTCCCATAGTCTAGGGCAAGATTTTATGGTTGGGTTTCCATAAGAAAAAATCCTACCATTCTACTCATTCCCCCAAAAGTGGCAATTTTCAGCGACTTTCACAAAAAAAAGGCTTGGCCCTTTAGGGGTTAATGACTCTAACTCCCTGTTTCTAAGTTAAAAGTCAAGTATACGTCTTATTTCATGAATAAAGATACAAAGAAAATTCTGCCCCTCTTGTGGAATTGGTCATTTTCTCTCATAACAAAGTAGATAAAAGTAGGTTTTCTGAATCCAAATGTAAATTCATAAATCCCATTCTCTAGTTGGTAAATATCATAATTAGTACATTTTCTGGCACCCCTACCCTACAAAAGAATGTCAGAGTTCAACATAAAGAAATATATATTTTATTAAATTTGGTCATGATCATCCCATCATTCAAATCTCCATTGAAATATTTTTGAATATTTTGAGGATGTTTGTTAGAAGGATAGATGTGCGTATGGATGTTTTGTACCTATTCATGCAATCAAATCTCAAGAATTCATCACCAATGCTCTTTAATCAATTATCATGTAAAACTATGAATTTTATTCAAATTAATCCACCAAATATAGGATTTTGGTTTTAGCAACTGAAACTTAGTATGCTTGATTGAGATTGCATAAATATGAGATACTAAAAATTTGAGAATAAGATGCCATTCAAATGTTTAAATATACAAACTTGTTTGGAATGCCATAATAGAGATAATTACATAATATTACCTCCTGGTAATGTATAGTACCTGGAAGTAATGTTATGTAATCCATGTTTTGGCATTCCAAACAAGTTTTTGTAACAAAAAATATAAATGGTATTTCAATCTCATATAGTTGGTATTTGATTTTCATGCAATCCCAATCAATCAAACCAAATTTGGTTATTGAAAACCAAAATCCTATTTTTGGTAATTTGTCTTGTGTCAAAATCATGGTTTTACAAGAAAGTTGATTAAAAAACACATTGGCGATGAATTCTTGAGATTTAATTGCATGAATTTGTAGGAAACATCCCTACGCACATTTTCCCTTCTAAACAGAACCCCCCTTAAGTAACGAAATTATGATCAACAAAGAGTTCAATATGGGGTCTGGTAGGACCAATATTTGTAAAATAGATATTTCTTTATGATAATCAATTTTTGTTAACTGACTCATACATTATGACTAAATTTGTACCTTTGAACATGATAATATGTTTACTTAACCAAAATCTAGTTGTTTAATAGAAATATCTACTTTAGAAATTTTGGTCCTACCACATCCCACATTGAACTCTTTGTTGATCATAGATTTGTTACTTTAGAGGGTTATTTTTAGAAGGGAAATAGTGTGTATGGATGTTTCCTACATATCCATGCAATCAAATCTCAAGAATTCATAACCAATTTTTTTTAATCAATTTTCATGAAAAACCATGAATTCTGTACAAAACAAATCACCAAAAATGGGATTTTGGTTTTTAGGGATCAAAATTTTATATGCTTGGTTGGGATTGCAAAAGAATCAATACCTATGATTATTAAAACAAAATCCCAATTTTACTATGTATTATGCAAAGTTTTCTAAATGACTAAATAGGCATGTACATATCATTATGTAAGGGTACAATACCCTTGAGTAATGTAATCCCTATTTTTGCATTCCAAACAAGTTTGAATAACAAAAATGTAAATGGCATTTTAATCTCATGTTTTTGGTATTTGATTCTCATGCCATCTCAATCAACCATACCAAATTTTGGTTACTAAAAACCAAAATCCTAATTTTGATAAATTGTTTTGTGTCAAAATCATGGTTTTACAAGAATGGTGATTAAAACACATTGGTGATAAAAATTTTAGATTTGATTGCACGCGTATGTAGGAGACATTCATATGCACATATATCCTACAACAAACATCTACAAAAAGTCCAAAATTTTGTGAATAGAGGTGTGAATGCTGGAGTGATCATGGCCAAATTTAGTAAACTAGATCATTCTTTATGATAATTAGATTGTACTAATTGATCCATACATTATGATTAAATTTGTACTTTTGAGCATGATAATATATTTGTTTTGCTAAAGACTAATTAATAAATATAGATATTTAGTTTACTAAATTTGGTCATGATCACTCTAGCTTTCACACCTCTATTCACAAAATTTTGGACTTTTTGTAGATGTTTGTTGTAGGATATATGTGCATATGAATGTCTCCTACATACGCGTGCAATCACATCTAAAATTTTTATCACCAATGTGTTTTAATCACCATTCTTGTAAAACCATGATTTTGACACAACAATTTACCAAAATTAGGATTTTGGTTTTCGGTAACCAAAATTTGGTATGGTTGATTGAGATGGCATGAGAATCAAATACAAATAGTATGAGATTAAAATGCCATTTACATTTTTTGTAAAATTGGTGATGAATTTTTGAGATTTGATTGCATGGATATGTAGGAAACATTGATATGCACATCTCTCCTTCTAACAAGCATTTCTAAAAAAAGGTTCTAAATTCTTCTATAAAGATTTCAACATAGGATTGACCATGTCCCAATTTTGTAAAATAGATACTTCTTTACAACAAGCAGATTTTACTATTTGACTCACATATTGTGAGAAAGTTTGAACTTTTGAGCATGATGATACATTTGCTTTGCTAGAAGCATAGTTAAAAAATAGAGATATCTATTTCACAAATGTTTGGTCTTACAACACCCCACATTGAACTCTTTGTCAATCATAATTTTGTTACTTAATGGTATATGATTTAACATGTAAAAAGGTGCATATGGATGTTTCCTACATACCTATGAAATCAAATCTCAAAAATTCATCACCAATATTTTTCTATCAATTATCATGTAAAACCATGATTTCAAAACAAAATAATTCACCAAAAATGGAGTTTTGGTTATGAGGAATTGAAATTTGAAATGCTTGATTGGGATTGTATAAGAATCAAGTTTCTATGATTCAAAACAACTAAATACCAATCATATTAGCAAAGTTCTTTGAACGGCAAAAACGGGTGTTTGAGGACTTGTTGGACCCCCACTATACAGTACCCGAAGTGGGTCAATCGGGAGAGGGGTAAGTCTACTCACCTACGCAAGGATGTTCAAGATCATACATGGCACTTAAGAAAAAACAAGTCTGCGACACCATGTAAGCGTAAATATCTGCTTGGGCTTCTCTTTCCTGGTGATGGAATCTCTTTTACAATTAGTGTAAGAAAAAAGAAACCTCCCTGAGAATTGTATACAACTCCAAACCCCTACTTATGCCTAGGCCTAAGAGACTACTGCTGAAGCAATCCAGTACCCACTGATTTTGTAATGACAGAACACTCAAGACCAATCAAGAAAGACAAAGTTAATCCAGAGAAAGTATTGGATAACAAAAACAACATATTTACACATCAGAGAGGTTATTGGGACGACAGCAGGTATGCTACGATACAAGACACTGACACACCGCGCTAACGTTACAAGCTCTTTACAACGAAATGGATTTAAAAGGAACACCTCCAATAC
Source organism: Ulota crispa (assembly GCA_963920765.1). Taxonomy (NCBI): domain Eukaryota; kingdom Viridiplantae; phylum Streptophyta; class Bryopsida; order Orthotrichales; family Orthotrichaceae; genus Ulota; species Ulota crispa. Next base: position 4,979,541 of record OY987247.1, on the reverse strand, counting down.
CAATGTGCCACAGCACATTAAAGTTCCATAAACGTACCTTTGCGTAGCAATGCACGAGTCACCAGTTTGCAACAAAACTGGTGCGTTCTGGAACGCAATGGAGAAAACTACATGAAGGAAAGAAAAAGGGAAGAGCAACAAATGAGTGAAGGTATCTCCTGTACCAAGTCCAGTCAACCTAATCCAAATGGTCCGATACCGACATTCTAAACGCTCCAACCAGGAAACAAGAGCAAAGCAATGGTTTATCAACAATTTACAATTTACAACCTCTCCGGAAGAAGCTGAGAAAATTTATTCTTGTTGATGACTTTGGTCGTGCTCAATGAAGTACAGGGCCTCGTCCTTCGTGATAACATCAACACGGCTCACCCGATTCTTGTGTGTCACTCCGTAGACTCTATCTGCAACTTTCACCAACTCCGGCCGAAAAGTAGTCGTGATGAATTGGGTGGTACCCGCATCAGCCTGCCGCTTGATCATGTCTGAACAACAGGTTAAGGAGAGCTGATGGAAATGGGTGAAAGAAAATTGCAAAAACATCACTAGGGGGTACTTAAATGAAACAGTATCTGACCTTTCAGCTTGAAAGACATTCTACGTGCAAATGTTCAACTCCATAAAACATTTAAGGTAGCAACACCTATAACCATCACTACACCCATAACCATCACCTCTAAAATCTTGAGAAAATTCGTGGAAGTGAATAGATGTAATTACAAGGATGTACAACATGTGAACATGAAACCTTAGTGTTGGTATTAGGTGCAATTGCAGTCGGCTCTTTAAAAATTCACAACTTACTCTCACAGTATCCAAACAATACATTCGAAAAGTGCAAAGTCATCATTTTTCTCTTGCTAATAGGATCCTATAATTTGCTAGATGTTTATTAATAATCCTCATGTTCAAAACCCTTAATTTGACGGTTATGGGTGTTGCTACCTTTAGCACAAAACCAGAATGTTTAACAGAGTTTGGGTAAGAGAAAAGAGGATACTGCCCACTGCCGTCCTGTACTGAGGATCAAGCGCGGCATCGATCTCATCGAACAAATAGAATGGTGCGGGATCGCATCTTTGAATCGCAAAAATGAGTGTCAGAGCCACCACCGTCTTCTGGCCTCCTGAAAGCTGCTTCATTGACTGGGTCTCTCCTTGTCCGGTAAAAGACACCTGCTCAATGGACGGCAGATAATCCGATCAAGTTCTGAAATTATAACAATGATACTCGAATCAAATTATACATCCAATGACGTATTACTCACTGCGAATACCCGTGGAGGTTGCTCACCTTGACCTTAACACCGACGTACTTCTCACGTCTCGCTTCTTGATCAACAGGCGGCCCTTCTTCATCAGGGTCCTCGTCGCCTGCTTCGTCTGCCTGTAGGCAAATAAAGATCAAATTGGGAAACAAATGAAGCGTGAAATTAACAGCTAAATTTACCGCTCCACTGCAAAACAAGCAGAAAAGGGTAACACCTCCACGTAGGATGCAACAAATAAAAATAGAGGTGGTGGCATAGAATCAATCAAGAGTATGGGCGACAAGGTGTAGATCTTCTTACTTTACGCTTTGTCATCATCACCAAGCTGCCATGGCCACCCGGCACGAGCTCACTAAACGCTTCTTTGAAGAACTTTGCAACTCCCTTGAAGGTCCGCTCAATAGATTCATCTTTTCGTTGATCCAGAACAGATATCAGTTCTCTGATTTTCTGCAACAACAATCACAAATAGTGAGTCCAACCAACCTTTCAATAGTACAGTGATGACGATAGTTTGGCAGCTTGATCGTAATGTTTGCCTCCATGGCTAGTTTTACATTATCCTTGGGAGTGTTGGAAGTCGATAGCACAGGAGGATAGTTAGCGCAGTGCAAAGAATAATTCTCAGAACGGCAGCACATAGCAAGACCTAGACTACGTACATTTCACATGTGTAGACGACGCATAACTTAGCTGATCTTATATTCATCACTAACAAGTTACCTCATCACCACTATCAAGTTCAGCCTGGCGTTTGTGCAGCTCTTCTCGCTGCTCTGTGAAATTGACATACTGGTCCAGAGCCTTCTTGTTCACATGACTGTAATTCTTAAGCTGCTCATTGCACTTATGTAGCATCTTGTGTAACTCTTTCAAATTCTTCTTCTGGTACCTGGTAATGAAATAGTCCCAAACAATGAGTAAAATTTCGGAAAATGTACTCTCCCTTATTAGAGTTGAGAAGCTACAGAATATGCAAGCGCTACATTATACTGCAGGAGAGGTTTGCAGGAAACAGTAAATATTGGACACACAAAGCAGCTGCGGGACGGAGACCCTACAAGAATGGTAACGTAAACAGAGTATAGAAATGGGAGGTTACTTCTCAAAAGCATCAGACGGCAAGGATCCCAAGTCTCGAATTTTCCTCATCAAGTCTTCGCGTTTAGCATGGAGTAGATTTCTCGTATTCAACAACTGCTCCAGATCTTTGGATTCATCTTGCAAAGTCAATTCATATTTATCTTCCAAACCCTGAAATTACCAAGGGAGGCAGTGTATGAACCATCTGTACCGATAAATTCATAAACCCATATGCAAGTGCTTGTGCGATTGAGTGAAATTGAATGATAACAAAACGCCAAAGTGCAGATCTGTCCTACGCACCTTTAGTTCTTCAGCTGAATTTTTTGCGTCTCGTATTTGTTTAGAATGTTTGTCAATCTGATCAGCCACCGCTGCAATGCCAACAAAAAATGTGAGACAGACGCTTCGCCCCATCACAAGCAGTAAGAGGATGTCATCATGCAGAAGGTGATCAAAGAGAAGCATAGATGTTTTTGTATCCTTTCTAAATTCGCATTGGACTATACAGAATACTACCTTATCAACACTGACCCTGTTCAATTAGGACCCATGACCGTGTTTATCGTACAAAAACACGAACTAGTCCACATAAATGACATATATACCATACTATTGAGCAAACATATTATAAACTGGAGCACGAGCAGAAAGATCAAGTAGGCCATATAGAAGCTGTCATGATGTATCTGGTACATACACTTCAGCTGGCGCACAGCCTCATCGACAGTGATCTTAGCTTCCTTCAGGTCTTGTTTCCTAAGATCCACATCCTGAACAAGTGTCTGTGAGTCAGCTTGCGCTAACTGAGCCTGCAGTTCCTGTTGCCTCTTCACAAGATTTGTCGAGAGTAGCGTCTCCAACTCGCTTTTCCTGGATTCAGCCTGCGTTCCAAAAAAAACGAAAAACAATAACTTTCAGTTGCAGACAGCATAATCAATTCAAGCTTTCTAGCAATCAACTTTTGTGTATCCAAATGTCTCAAGGACAGCTAGGATGCCCAACTCTGTGAAATCTTTCTTATTTCAGGTTTGCAAAATTTGCGATCCAAGAACTTCCACTCTAAATCCACTTGAATGAGTATTTGATTAGCATTATTTCTTCAGATTCATTACATCCAGATTTCGTGTGTTATGATTCCTGAGCTGCCAGGACTACCATGTGATAGTAGACTCCTTCTGAAATCGAACTTGGATAACAATGATTGTTCATGCGTATCTGATGGACGGATTACACTAATAATATTATTATTTACCAGACAAACTAGTTAATACACTGCTGTTTCCATACTTGCTGAAACTTACACATTCACCACAGCTACATGATTGTCATACGCATCAAGTCAAAGAATGAGAGAAGTATCGTACGTCCATGCGACGGGCTTTGCACTCAATAAGCTGTTCCTTCAGCTGGGTGATCTCTGGATTCAAAGAAGACAACTGCCTCCTCTGTGCCGGGGTCAAAGAATCAATCAATTCAGTCTCCATCTCAGCTCGTCTAGAAGCTATGCCCGCTTTATGAGCGTCAACTTGGTTATGAGCTGTAGTAAGTAACCTTTTCTGCAGATCAAAAATCGAATTTGAGAACTTAGTATACATATGTCAGAGTCCTCAAGTGGTACACTTGTTGTCCAAAAAGGATATAAACTCGGAAAGAACCAAAGAACTGGTCGACGTCCCCATTATAAATATATGCGACAAAGAGAAATTAGTTGTTCAGTGAAAGGAGGCCCACCGTCCCTTTCTTTAACAAAAGTAACTCTCGAAAGACCAGTAAAACTTGGGTGAGAATAGTACTGAAACTTCAAATGAAGTTCTAATATTGAGTCAAAACAGGCCTACATGAGCACCTGGCACAAACTCCCAAAGTAGCAAATCATACCTTTGCCTCCAACGCTTGTCGTGTGGAACTCTCTTGCTTCTTGAGAGCAGCAATATCAGTCCTCAGCTGATCTGCTTGTGCCTTGTAATGGCTAAGAGTAACATTCATCTTCTCTTGTTCACTTACAATGGCATTGATTTTAGTGTCCATATGTAAGAAGAGTCAAGGTCAATCAATAAACAATTAACAGACTGGAAACAGGGTTTACAAGTAAATAACAGCAAACAACTCAGAATACTTCCTCGAACTTAGCTCGCAGCAGCGGATATAGGCTTCGCACAAAACTTGAAAATTTAACTAAGGAAAACATCAGCTACAGCAGAAATGCAAGTACATAATAACATCGGATAATGCACAAGAAAAAAATTAAACTGTAAGCAAAAGAGTGTCCAGAGGATATTTTGTAAGTCCGCTCTCACTTGGGTAAGTTCCTGTTGCTTGACACTGACAAGTTTGTTGTTTTCACGGATTGAAGACATCAGTTTCAGCTTTGACCTTCTGTAGTCGTAGAAACCACCAGTCATACCTCCTTTCTTGCTTACTTGATCCCCTGCAGACAAATAGCAGCAACCATACAGTCATATGCATCACCTATTAAAGAAAAATATGATCTTTAAAGTGGCCAAAAAAAAAGCACAGACAAGTTCAGGTTCACAAGTTTACCAAGAAACACACATATAAACAAGCCAATTATCTACAATAAGTACCACCGTTACTGTAAGAGGGTCAATAGAGTGGGTAGGCCTCAAGGTCAACAATTAAGAAAAAGCTGCGAAGTAGCTTGTCGTTTCTGGGTTGGAAAGTGAAGCGTAAATCTCTCCCTGATATAGATGCAAACTTTTTCTGAACTAAAAATAAATGCAAATCGCCAAAAAAACTAGGAAGCAAACGGAATGCAAGGTTAGTTCAGACTTGGAAGTAAATGGAGAAAGGTTAGGTCAGCTGAAGAGCGAATCTGCAAGCAACTCACCATCTAAAGTAATACAGTCAACTTCAGATGACCGTGCCACAGTTGTTGCCACCTCAAGATCCCGACATATCACCGTACTTCCAAAGACCTGCAAAGCGTGCGACCATAGGTGCAAATCTCTCAAATAAGATACTTCTGAAACGATCTAAATATAAATTATCACAACCAATACCAGAAGGAACAAGAAAGAGTGAGGGAACAAAGCCAAGGACCTGCTGAAATTATGTTGCAGCTGTGCTCGTGTAGAATAAGAAACTGAAGCAATCAGATCTATGAAGCGTAATATACTGACCTGGGCAAATGCAGAGCCAAACCGATTGTCATACTTAAGCTTCCTCAAGAGAGGAACTACATCAGGACCGGTGGGATAAGTCACCCTTGAAGCTCTAATTTGATTCAAAGGCATGAAAGTGACCCTCCCGCCCTTCTCAGAAGTCAAATATCGAATGATTCTTGTTGAGATTTCATCGTTGTCAACCACTACATGGAACAAGCTGCCACCAAACCAGTACTACATTTCAGCATACACTTCATGGTTTCAATACACGTTAAGCTGCCAAAAAGATTTCAAGCAGAAAATGTTGTTGAATCGCAGAACCCAACCATAAATTTTCACTATACCTGTTGCCTGCTGTAACCTCAAGAGCAGTGAAAAATTTCTCCTCGCATTCCAAGAGTTCAGCAAGGGGACCATGGACTCCAGTAATGTTGTGGTCTTTAGTTATTCTACGCACTGACGCAAGACCCCGGCGGATGTCCTGATCATACACGTAATAAAACATCAAAAATTACACAACATAAATTTCATAAATCGTTGCATTGAAGATGTTCACAGAATGTGAGACAGAGGAGCACTCAATTTGCATGCGTAGTCCAGAATACAAACAAAAGAGAACCGGATCATTTCAAACACGTCTTAGCTACAGTAATGAGAGTGACTAAGATCGAAAGACTTCAGGATACAGAAAAAAACAAACCAAGACAAAAGGCTGGAATAAAAGACAGGAACATTGTGACAAGGAGACCAAAACCACGGCACTCACCCCAGGAGCAGCAAGATCCATACTCTTCTCCGCTTTGATAATGTCTGCCTTTAACCTCTCGACTTCCCGGTTTAGATCACCCTCTTTCTTCCAGAGCACTCTGCAGATGCATTTAACCAGAAGATCGAAGTTTAGATCAATGGCGTTCAGAATAAATAACCTGTTTTAAAGAGTAAAACTTGTACTCAAGAAGACGTATTAAAGGAATCTTTATTGGAGTTCATTTGTACTGAAGCCAGTTCTACTGATTACTGATCCAGCATTAGGAAGAATCTGAAGTCAAGAAACCGGCTAAACGAGCAGAACTTCATACTTGACGGCGCAGCTTAAGTTGTCACATTAGTTAACCTCGAAAGTTGTTGAAGTGTATTTTATATCGACCGACTCCAAAAATAAATCTATGTCAGAACTGAGTTAGGTTCATTATCTTCGAGATTCAAACTTACTTTCGATTCTCTTGAAGTCCATCCCTCTCAACCTTAATGGATTGAAAATCCTCACGGCATTTTGCAGCATTCATCTCTTGTTCATGCATCTCAACTTCGCGAGCTTCAATGTTTCTTCTTTGCTGAGCGTAGTCCTCGTTAAGGTTATTGGTTTCCAGCTCCAATTTGGCAATCTGCAAAGTCACAAAGTTCTAATTCAGAAACGTTGAAGTTGAAAAAAATATTAAAAATATCTAATAAATTAGTTTGAGAAGCACAAATGTAGGAAAACTTATAGAATTTATGGATTTCATAATCATCAATACGACTGCTCATGGTTTGAACCCAAGAGCCCCACATCAGAAGATTATACTGCGAGATACGTAGGTGAATAGGTCAGATGTATAATAGAGAAACAAATGATAATTTGAAATTAAGAAATTCAAAGGAACTGATGGACTCGCCGTTACTATATCTTCCCCCAGGTAAACATATTCCCCAAATATTTGGATACCGCTATTAAGGTGTCAATATAGAGCTGCTTCTAGTTTGGAACAATTTTACTACAATTTGTCGGCTGAAAATTAAAAACATCATCTGCATTGAGCTTACAAATTCCATAGTGATAACACGTATAATTCTAGCCCAGGGGGAGATAACACACAAGGTAAGAAAAAAAACGTTATCTTTTCGAACCTGCTCTTTCACGTCAGCCATGACACGCTCAAAGTCATCAATTTCTTTCTGAAGCCAACTGTCCCGATCTTCTCTGCTCCGGAACTGAGTAGTCCTACCTTGCTTTTGATAGAGGATACTGAGTTGTCTTTCACGGTCTGCTATCCTGGATATTGTGACCCACGCCTTAGATGCAGAAAACAGAAGTAAATAAATAAATAACATGAAGTAAATATGTCCTAAGATCAGGGCACTTGCACATCAAAAGTCATCAGCTTCTTTGCCAAAAGGTAAAGGAGTTCCTCACTTACGAGAATAGTGCGAGACAAGGCAACCCCCAAAATTAGATGACAAGTTTGAAAACTTCTCTCTTAGAAAAAGAAAGAAAAGGGCGTTGAACATGAAAAGTAAATTAAAAAATAGCCCACAACTTACTGTTTCAGTATAGTCTCTTCCTGAGCCATGAGTTGATCATAAAATGGACTAACTTCCTCAAGGTCTTTCTTCGACTGCTCAACTTCTTTCTCTATTCCTCTGAGTTCTCTCTGAACTTCCACCTGGAGTTTTATGACAAAAAAGCACTTGTAACTAAATAAGAATGACAATGATCGTAGGAAGAAGTTTTGACACAATCCAAAAACAGGAAAGATAGCCCCTAGATTCACAATAATGATCTGATACACCAACCCCATCCACAACTTTATGAATAAAACATGATCATCTTTCTAGCTGAACAGTTGAGTGCACTATTTCAGTAACCATGATATGAGCGTGCTTGAAATTAACCTTGGTTCGTCCTTCAGCTTTCAATCGCTCTTCGACATCCTTCACATCCAACTCTTTCTTTGCATACAATTTCAAAGCCTCTGTTTTCTGCCGCTCTGCTGCTTCTTTCTCTTTCAACAAAGACTGCAACTCTTTGTTCAGAGTTTTCAGCTCTTTCTCCAAATTTTTTGATTTCTCGTGAGCCTCAACTACAGTGTTGTGCATTTCAGTTGACTTTTCAGAAACTCTTGCTCGAGACTCTTCAATCTGTACACGTGAACCACAAACTCGTAACTTAGATTCAAATTCTATACCCAAGAACATGACACCCACCACCTACCCATAGCATCTCACTTATAATACTGGAAGGACTTATAATACTGGAAGGTTACAGGTTGCATAATCGCAAGCAACAAGAAATGATCTGAGGACGTGAGAAATACTGCAAATGGGAGCTTGGTACTGGCTTCTCGACACGTTGTTAGGAATCTACGGAGGGTATTTACGAACCTCCTCAAGCTTTTGCCTTGCATCGAGAAGCTCCTTCTCAAAAATTGTATACTGCAAAGACCTTCGTTGCTTATCCAGCTGCTGATACTTTTTGAGCTCTTCCTTCTCTTCATCAAGCTCTTTTAATCTCTCCTCAATATACTGAACAACCTCAATAATTTGCTTTCGTCTATTTTCTGTGGGCACAACGAATGTATCAGTTTGTTAAATACACTTTTGAAGCAGCCATTAAGCACATGCTGGCACTTCGATGCAGGACAAATCGAACAAACTCCGATAGCAGAAACTTATAGAAGAGCTCACTGATCACCTAACACGCAATAATTATTATATTCAGGCATCTACATCATCACTCCAAAAAGATTGCTCCAGGAAGATGTAATGCTTGCCTGTATCCACCATGATCTTCAAACTCTCCTTTCTACGTTCTTCATACACCCGAGTGCCTCCAATCTCCTTCAGCAAATCAAGTCGTTCGTGGTCCTTCATCAATGTCAAAGAAGCAATCTGCAAACATTAACATATCCACGAGTCAGATCGTAGCAAGAAAGTAGGACTGCAATACTCAGATGTATGTTCAACTGCCCAAGAACACTGCTACTCAGACATAAATTATTACAAAAGAAGTATTGGACAACTTGTCTTATACCAGCCTGGTAAGTACGAACGTATAGCTTCATCGCTAACTTAAGACTTATCATACACCAGAGACTACATAGCAATGAACTGGGCGTCCAAAATTGTACCTTTCCTTGCTGCACAACATAGTAGGGATTTGACCGAGAAAATCCAGCACTCTCTAACAGATTCATAACTTCCGTTTTTCTGCAGGTTTGGAACAGCTCGATTACGTCAATCCCCCAGCATAAATATAACTTAGACAAAATGACCGAATGTGACTAAATAATGAGCATAATTGCCGAAAGAACAAGCTAGGTTAATACTAACGCACTGAACAGTACAGAAGCATTGATTTGTCAATACAAGATGCAAAATCGTCATATGAGCCTTTGAAAAAACTAGTATCTACGAAAAAATAGCTCAAACTACTGATAAATAGAAAGCGGATGATTGAACAGAGTGAAAGGCTTCACAAAGACACTGAACCTATGCAATCTTACGTGATGTGCTTCTTGTCTAGAAAATACTCATCCTTCTTTACGCCAATAGTCCGTCGCAGTCGGACTTCCTCTCGATCAACCTAGCAAAAAAATCATAGCCCAAGAATGGCCGTGTCAAGGAATGACAAGTAGAATAGCCATAAACAGCTGTAAACCTCATTCCATTGAATCTCAGAAACGAAATTATACTTCTAACTCTGTAACTGAGTTATGGCGACAATCTTAAGCACACGTGTGCTTGTGAATACTTGATCCCACTAATCAACATGACAATGAAATAAATAGACGGACAGCTACTACGGAAAGGAGATGTACAGGAATGCGATTGTCACTGTTGTCGAACACTATCTCGACAAACGCGGACATAACCTGATGTCCAGCACCTTCCTGGCACATAGAAACAAAATGTAAGCATCACCTCATGAAAAAAAACTAAACGTGATTTGAAAAATATACCACGTACAACAACATATGGAAACTATGAATGTATATTCATGCCTCAAGCTCTATCCAATAAACTTATAGTCTTCATCCACACTTCCAACAAATAGAACCCATATATTTCAGCAAAACACGAGGTACAAGTGGTGGATACATAAATTGGAATCTGACTTTATCCAATTTCATGCAAATTTCCAAAGGAAAGAAATACCCAACTAAAAGGGCTCCTAGTAAAATATAATAAACTGAGTGTTAACAGAAATGTATTATACAAAGACAAAAATACTAGATCCTAACAAGGACTTAAAAAAGTAGCAGGTTGTGTCAAGGTACGAACATGAAGCAGGGCCTGCCTATCCTCAGCCCGCAGATTGTGAAATAAATCGCTGAGAACAAATCTGATAGCTGACCATCCAATCCAAATATCACAAGCAAAAATATTATCAATACATGATTTAATTCAGGACTGAACTTGTTTAGATTTGCTGAGAATTAGGAAATAAATTCCTCAGATAAAAATAAGAGTTGCAAAAAGGATTGCCCAATAGAAAATCTCTTCGCCTGTCAACTAAAGGAGCTTCTATAGAAGAAATGTCAAGTTTACATGTAGTATGCAAGTATGTTCAAAATAAGGATGCTTAAAAAACACACAATAGAAGTTGTGAAACTATTAACAGAATCATGAATAAGAATACTTCTATAGCGAAACAAAAAAATTGGCTGTACTGAGTCATACCATGGAAGAAGTTGGTCTTGCCGGACCCATTTGCACCAACTGGAAAGAGCACAAATACGGTGACAAATATTAGTTACAAGACCAACAATAACAATTGTAAGAATCTAGATACACAACAGTACAAAGAGACCGAAATAACGACCTAGCCAAGAAGATTTGTAGGCCTCAAAAGCCTCGCCTAATTTCAGATCAAAATGTAAAATCAAATTCAGGTACCACAAAGAAGAAGTAACAAGCCTCACCGACACAGTTGTGCTTGGAACTGAACTCCTCAGTTGCAACTTGCTCCTTGTAGCTCTTGAAACCCTCGATGATGACCTAAAGTGAGAACACGACATCTAAGAATCCGCAAATAATCGCAACAGCAAAGAGGCTCTCCAGAATTACTTATAGCAAATCACGTGTGTCGAAACAGCATGCATGCAGACGAGATTAATTTCTCTAGGTACAAATCCGCCAATATCAAGACTCCTTATATTCATCACAATAAAAATATAGCGTCCGTTAGCTCTTTTCAAAAAGTGTCCCACAGCTGGGAAATTATTTAATATTAGCTCAACACTTCCGATAGCCAAGGGCTGTTCTCAGCATGTGCCAAAATTGTTTTGACTTCGGGCTCGTAAGTATTAACAAAAGAATGATTTACACCTCTCATTTCAACTCTTTTAGCAAGCACTAATTGTTTAATATATCACATTTTCTCTTATAATAAATTGGGATTATGATTTTCGGAGAAGCAAGAGAATGAGAGAGTGTCTTTTTCTCACACAAGTCATTAGAACTTTCGATAACAAACCATTATCTAGTAAATAAACGTGACATAAAAAAGATAGTGCAGTGCTGATCAACAAGAAACGAGAGCAGCAAGTGATCCATTCCATTTAAATCAAAAATAATGAAACTAGTGACACTAATCCAATTGCATTAACACAATGAGAGACTACAGGAGATATCTTTTTCTCTCTTCCTCATTAACAAAAATTTAAACACCAAGGCTTCAACAAACCAAAACATATCTAAAATTCTCAAAATCTCACACCGCCATTAAATTAAAGAAAGAATATAAATCAAGTCTCCATACCTGTTTGATATACATCGTGCCAGAGCTAGTAGGCCTTCAAAACGCCTTCCAAAAAGTCATTCAAAAATCATTCAAAAATCATTCAAAAATCTCCTCCAAGCACCATATTACCGCAGCCTCCACTCGTGCGCGCGGCGCCTCACTAATCATCGCATTTCAAATTTCTTAACACAGCGGCCACACCTCAAATTTCAAAATGCCTTTCTCCGTCCGAACAAATTGCGCTTAACAAAATAAAACAAAACTCAACAGAACAGAGCTCCTCTAATCGTTCTCAAACGAAATGGAAAATTCTTAACAACTATAAACTCCTGGTCCCTACACATTTCAAATTTCTTAACAGAACGGCCACACCTCAAATTTCAAAACGCCTTTCGCCTTCCGAACAAATTGCGCTAAACTAAACAAAACAAACTAAACTCAAACAGAACAGAGCTCCTCTACGAAATGAAAAATTCTTAACATCTATAAATTCTTGCTCCCTACAATTACAGTACGATTTCATAAAATTCTAAACACGAAGGTCTGTGCTCAATCAAGATAGCTAAAAATTGCGCCAGAAGGGGGAATTCGAGTCGAGAAAGCGCACTAGATGGCTCGATCGAGAGCTGTTAACGGGATGTTTCTTGTTGTTGATAGAAGGAGAGATACAAAGAGAGTAAGACCTTACGAAATGTTGGCAGCGAGCTTTGATTGCAGCTATGAAATTGCGGGAGAGGGAGAAGGGCGAGAGAAAAAACAAGCGAGGTTCTAGGGCCTGGCGGGAAAGAAGAAGGCCGTCGGACTTCCTCATCGGTTTATCATCCATTTGGATGAATGGATTCGTTGAGGTTTTCGTTCGTTCGTGATGGTGACGTCAAGATTAAGACCTCTTTAATGACTCCTTCTGTAATGTCACATCTGGCGTTTTTCATTCATTCATAAGAAACGGATGCACTCAATTAAATAAGGGAAAATTTCATGGGCATTGTAGGTTGAGAGCAGATTCGTCATAGAATGATTGCCCGTTTGTAAATTATTCTCCAAAAATGCCCAATGTTAAATAAAACAAAAAATTGAATTGTCTAATGTTGTAGAATTCATTAAGCCTAGCTAGTTATGGAAGGTTAAGGCTTATTCTAGTAGGGCTCAATCTATTACCAACTTTGTTACCAAGGCATAATTTTAGAAAATCAAAGATACTTGGTAGAAGACTTGCTTTTACTAAAAAAATTAGTTGATTGCTATATAGTAATAATTTTTTTTGAAAATGCCTAATCCTCAACTAATTACTGAACTTGATGTTGAATCAAAAAATTTGCAAAAAATAATTAATTCAGCAATTGACTATCAAATCTGCTCTCAACCTACTAGTACCCCTGAAGTTTGCAATAATTTCATAGATACCCTTGCTTTTTTAGAAATATCACAAATACCCTTTGATTAAAAAATTTAAATGTTAATTTTGTTGGGCATGCCACTTCCCTCCTTCTTTTGTGCGCATGCATAACAAGAACAAAGTAATGTGCACACAAAGGGGCAAGGAAGTAACATGCATAAGAAACCCAAAACCTAAATTTTTTGGTCCAAGGGTATTTGTGATATTTTTGAAAAAACAAGGGTATTTATGAAATTACTGCAAACTTCAAGGGCATCCATGAAATTTTCCCTTTAGATAATAGGGGGTTTCAAATATGACATTCCCACCAATTTTGTTCACATGAACTAGATTTGTGAACAAATTGGCCAAGGCACTCCATGAACAAGCCATGATGACCTCCTAGGGTTGTGACTTCATATTCACTGGTGAATGACCACTTGTTCATTGCTTATTTGAGATATTTGAAACCCCCTAATGAATTGATGTCAATGTAAATAAATGAACTAATGTTGAATGTGCAATGTATAGGGTAAGGGTCTCAAGCAAGGGCATTCTCACATTTAAGCTATTAGGAACAAGGGTGGAACTTGAGTAGTAATTATTGGCACAAATATGGAGATGTTTGTGTACGAGGCCCTTAATTTGTGTAAATATTGTTTGAAGAAAATACTATCATGTGTTCTTTTTGTTAGCCAGAGTGATGTTGTATAGAGTGACACCACTCCATAATTTTTGTCATTATGTTCCACATGTGTAAGAGCAACCAAATATATATGCAAAGGATTTTTATTCAAGCAACACTTGCAAATTTACAAAACACTCTCATCAGTGGGTGTCAAAGCTTGGTACATTTTGAAGCTAAATTTATTTTTTCTCCTTCCTCCATTTTCAAAGGAATTTCTTTTTTTCACAAGTGGTTTCATGGTTTTATTTTGTCTTTTTCCTCTCTCTTTTTCATTCGAGAGGGCTACTTATGATTGCATCTCATCAATTCCAAAATAAGTTACGCTCAACCACCCACACCGCAATGGAGGTGGAAAACCTAAAGGTGAAAAATCAAAGCCACAAGCTTGTTACCCTTGACCAAGCTTAACGTTTTTGCAATTGGACCTATATCAAATCTAGTCATCTGCCCCTCCATTTGCCATTTTACTTTGAAGTAAGGTAGTGTGCTCATAAACTGCCCATTTAAGGGCTGAAATTGAATTTTGGGGAGGTGAAATTTCTTGAAATATTTTTCAATAAATTTTCTTTGAAAGGCAAGAAGAATTGACATCTAACCTAAGTTATTTCATATTTTTTGGAGCTTTGTGGAATTAGGTATGAAATTTTGAAGTGGAAAGGCCATAGGTGCTCTAAAATCGCCCACCTCCTCAAATGTATACTCCTTGTATATTTTGAAAACCTAAGAAAAAAAAGCATGTACAGCAAGGGAGCATCTGAGAAGGTGGGCAGTTTTAATGCCTAGACGGTTTATGAGCAGATTACCTTATCTGCAACATTTTTTCCAAGATTTTTTTCACCTCCACAATGCACCATTTTTGTGCAAACTTTAGTAAGAAATTTACCTTTACCCTCTTCACTATACCCTCCTCTTTTGTTGGAATTTTTTTAGACTTTTCTCTTGTAGCAAATACATGGATAATTGTTGTGCATGCAACATTTTGTTGCAAAGGCAAATTAGAGGAAAAATGAGCTCAAGAGAAGGCCCATATGGGAAGTGGTTAGAGGGGTCAAAAACATTTAAATGTAATGTCCTTTTTCAAATAAAAAGAGTTTAATATGCTATACCCACTTACAAGTACCTTATGAGAGTAATTTTTTTTACAATATCATATGTTTTTTGTTTGATGAGTGTCCTTGTTTGATTGGGAATTCTAGTCCTAGTTTATTCTTGTGTCCCACTAAAGGTCCTTGCATTAGTCATTGTCATGTTATAATATTGTTTTCCATCATCAATCCTTTTGTTATGTACCATGGTACATTTGAGTACTTCACACAAGGTAGAGACCCTTGTGTAGGTACCTTACCTATGCTTCTCCTACCTCAATAAATAAAGTGGTTTGTCAAGGTGTAGGGGCCTTCTTTTGAGCTCATTTTTCCTCCTCTAATGTTAAATGTCATTAGAGTTATTAATTTTGCAAGGTTGGCACTACAATTTTTATTCGCACATTGTATTGTTTTTTTTTTTTATAGATTCTTGTTTTGTTTTAGTTTTGCAATGATTGACAAATCAACCATACAAACAAAAAAATTTTAAATAAATTCTTCTCTATTGGACAAAAGGGTTCAACTACCTATCTAAAGTTGAATTTTCTCCATCTAAAATGTCAATAGATAAAAGGTATGGTGTGAACCGTGCATTGCCTACTAGAATTCTCTCAAAAAAAGCTTATTCCAAATAATAAGATTTTATTCCATGTATAATGTTAAAATCACTAAAATCATAATCATAGTTGTAAGAAGGCCCTTGTCAAACATATATAAATCATGAAGAAACCAAAACAAAGAAGAAACCTATCAAAATCAAGTACTAAAACCAAATGCAAACACAAACATCTCTAGTGCCTTGCTCAAACACAAACATTCACTATAATGAAATCATGGTCAAATCTACAAAAAGTTGACAAAGATTATGGCCTAATCTATAGTATACTGTAGATTAGGTCATAATCTTTGTCAACTTTTTGTAGATTTGACCATGGTTTCCTTGTAATGATTGCATAATACTCCCTTTCAATGTAACCACAAATCAACAAGCATCTCCCCTTGGCAAGCTCAATTTAAGGAATCAAGTCTATCTAAGATTTTCCTATTCTATTTGCATCAAATGCCTCATAGAACCTTCATCCAAGTCTTATCCCTTAGAAACCCAAAATACTTTTGATCATTATAACATCTATCATGTCATTAGCAACTTGTATACCTATTTCTAATTTATGTAACATTAATCAACTTGTAAATTTAGCTACACAAACTAACAAAAAATGAATGAAAAAGTTAGGAAGTCCAAAATTTAAAAATATTTCTTTACTATTTGTAAATGGGATAGGCCTCCAAAAAAATCAGCAAGATTTACTTAATTGTTTAGTAAATTCTTTTTACATTTCAATGTATTCCTTATTTCCTATGGTGCCCCCATTAGAGTGTTTGTTATCACAATGTTTATCATACACAAACTCCACACCTCAAATTACAAACTTTTAAAATTATAAGCCACAATCTTGAATCTACTTTGCATCATATCTAGTCACTACAAATTTGTGACTCTTTTCAACATTTAACTGTAAAAAGAAATGGCTTTTGGTGTCAAAAGCAGTCAGAAACGTTCTGAGTTATGAAGAACATCTTGTTTACAGATACGTCAGCATTGAAAAATGTGTCAAGTTTTTGGCAAAAACAGCATCTCTTTTTTGTTAGTCCATGGTAACCACCATATAAAAGATGAACAGCTGGATTTACTTTGCTTGGGGATTCGTTCATCACCTTAAAGCGAAAGATGTTGTGATGAACATGAATTCCAATAAACCATTTCAGAACTGTCGACTAAATTGGAATAGAAATGAAATTTTACAGAAAAATACCAGTTTGTGTTTCAAGTGTACTTGTTTTTGCGGGAACTGATAACTAATACCTGCTCACTAACAAAAATAATTTGAAGTCTGGATAATGCGTGGCCAAGTTTGCACCACAATTAATACCTTTTTATTATTTTACTATCAGTTTCAATCTTCTGGGAGAAGAGTCATCAGCCGCCTTCGAAACAAATCTCCTAGTGCCTTACGGATATCCAACTGAAACCCACAACAAGCCCATTCGAAGTTTATTCTCGTCCTTTTGAGCAGGTTCTTAATTTAAGCATAAAGGTCACACTAGAAGGAACTTGTGTTTTAGATGACAAGCGCAAGCTTTTTTAAATGGATTTTAGGTGATATTTGTATTGACATCTAGGTATTTTTATATTTGTAAGATGTTACATGAAATGTTATTGTTAACATAAAAACAACTAGATGTCAAAATGAACATCATCTAAAATCTGGGCTTGTCACCTAAAACACAAGCTTCTTCTAGTGATTTGTGCATAATGAACATGGTTCAACAAGGAACAACACAGCAGGGCTTATTTTGTTACCTGGTCACTGCAGATGAGTCTTGTCAAATAAGGATAAAACTCTGTCAAGTGCTTCTTGAAAACGCGTTTCTCCATACTACTCATAGCCTTCAGAACCTGACCATCACTTAACAAATGATTCCTCGCGTTATAACAAGGTTCTCAGTATAAAAAAAAATTCTTTCAGGAACTTTTAAACAACATAATCAAGAGAATCATCTCCTTGATTCCTGGGACAGTTCATACGATGACAGAGATCATACAAGGCCTCCCTATGATACAAACTATGGCTTTTTGACCATAGGGACACCTCTTTAACCCTTCAATGCCCAAGAGGATGTCCTTTTTGGTCCCTTGCGTAACAAAACAAAACAAAAACTCTATAATATGGAAATAAGCCGTTTTTCATTAAAAATATATATAAAAATGATCTTAGACACATGATGCATCATGGAAGGCAAAAAAACAACCCCAAAAAATGCACTTATATTTTTAGGTAACCCAAATTTTGAGAAGATTTAAAGACACGGTGTTAAGTCCCATATTGCTATTCTTGCAATTTTCATGAGGTCCAACATGCATTGTTTACTTTTGCAACTTTTAAAAACAATATTATAATGGGTGGGCACTTGCCACATCACTATATAGAGAATACTATAGTGGCACATTGACCAGCCGGGCATTCAAAGGTTAATGGGAAACATTCTCTTTCTGATGTTGTTTAAAAGTTCCTGAAACAATCTAATTATATTGTTTTAAAAGCATGATGTGAAAATACAAAGGGGGGGGCACTTTTGTTCTATGCATAATAAACGACTTGTTTTCCTAATCAACTTCATAAAAATATGTAAGAGGTTGCATAAATTCTTGAAGATTTCATTATACAAGGGTGTACGAACCAATAAGGTTGAGCAAAATCCACCTTCACGGTGACTGGGGCCCGTAATGAAAGCGATTTGTACACATCCAAGGGAGTGGCTTCTCCAGGCCTGGACTGCAAAGTGATTATTTCTCTCAAAACATGTCCATAGAAAGCAACCAGCCTCCGTTCAGCCTCTTCCTTTAATTTTTCGTTTTCTGCACCAGTAGGAGGTGATTTTTGTCCTATTTTCCAGTTTCGCTTGGATTCCTTGCTTACAGCATCGGCTTCATTTTCCATTGTTGACAAAGTAAGGATTGCCAGATACAACTGAGTACCTTCCGCTTCTTGTCTGAGTAAGTTCGGAGGTGGCCTGTAGGGCAACGACACAAAAGAGTAAACTACTCAAGTATCACAATAGGTCTCCACTTAGGAATCTTATTGTTGCCGAATTAGTATATTACTAGTATACAAGCTCACGCTTTATGTGAATTGGACATGTATGTGTAATGCAACATTCAACTTACATAATCAAATCAATCGGTCTAGAACCTAATCTTGATGTTTTTTATAGAAAATCAATATCTCACAACTAGTTCAAAATCTAACCTTGATGTACTATCATTTTGGTCCTTTTTTAAAACCAAAAATAGCAATTATATTTTTCACAATGTTACTCTTTAATACTTTGCTAGGGGGTGCTTGGCGTTTTGTTGATTTTCTAGCACATGGCTGGAGGGCGTTTGGTGTTTTATATTTGGGGCATCCATTATTGTTTCATCTTCCACCAAAAATTTCTAGAAGATTTTAGAAAAGGACATGGTTGGAGGACGCTTGGTATTCCATATCTAGGACGTCCTTTATTGCTTCAACTTACTCCAAAATATTCTGGAAGGGTTTGGAAAAGGGCACATAGTTGAAATCCTCTCACTTATTAGTATAGTAGTATAGATTATTGTGACACACTTCTTGTAAAAACACAATTGGAAACGGCTTTATTCTCATACTTATCTCCTGTAATTTCTTGCATGCGCTGACGAAGTTTGATATCACTGTTGTAAGATGCTGCAAACTTCACCAACGAAAATAGCGTGTCCATTATAAGTAGTTTCTGTGATGGCTCAAACCTTTGCCAGTGATGTTTCTGCATGTGTTTCAGAAACTGTCAGTCGACTGCAGAACAAGCCTGACCAACTGTTTTATAACCTCACTAACTTAGTATAAGCACCTGTCGGTCCGACGGGATCCAAAATAATTTCAGGGCCAGTCATGCAAAATCTTTTCATTGCAAGAAAATAATTCTTACTTTTTATCTGCGCACTCCAATATCAAACTTCACACAAAACATTTTTCTTTGTTTACAAAACATTCCCTTGCAATAAAGCATTTTTTGTTCTATACCCATAGATTTTTTACCCAAACAATAAAAGGAAAGTCACTATTTTCTCACGCAAAAAAATGTTTTTTTATTTTTTACCTTTGCAATTTTTGTACCCATGTAATAATTATTCACGCAATTATTTTAGTTTTTTACTCATGCAATTTTGTTACATTATTTACTCACAAATTTTTTTACGCATAATTTTTTTTTCTCATGCAAGATTTCACTTACGCAAGTTTTTAACTCAAGAATTTTTTACCCATGCTGATTTATTTATACACGCGGTAAGAATATCGTGGTAAAAGCATCGCCAAAAGGGAAAACTGAATTCTGTTATATATATAGATATGCTGAATGGTAAAGCTAAGTGGGATCAAGCACCTGGAGGCTTTCAATAGCACTTAACAGCAAGAGCTGAATCACACACTTTGCTCTTGTTTTTTGAAGAAGTATGTTCTCTTCCGTATCATCTTGGCTATCGTCATCATCAATTTCCTGCAATGCCACCATCTACCTGCAAATTATCGTATACGCATGCATATTGCAAAGGCACCAAAATGTGGCTTTTTTGTGATGACATACGCACAATTCTGGTTGTGAAACTGGATGTTTTCACTCATGCTTCAAGCAGGAGTCACAAACCTCAGAGGAAGTTGACAGCGATTCGGAAGTTACACTTTTCCTCTTGAAGTTTAAAATGGTGTCCATGACGCCACCCATGAACCCTCGTCCACCAGCTTGATGGCCGCCGCTTGATTGCACTGGTTCCTCTATTCCACGAGCGTTTTCTCCACCGTCCTTCAAAACCAAGTCCTCCATCGAGACTCGGTCACTTTTAGAAGAGGGAGTAGAAGTGCCAGAATTCTTGTAACCAGATGAGTGGTTGGACTCAGAAGTAAGAATGGCCTCTGGATGAAGAAGTTCCTTTGGTTGGGTTGCAAAGCACGCATCCCTAGATAAAAAAATTAGAGTAAAAATAATAACTCTATACTGTTTCAGATAGATACAAACTTCTGTAACTTAGAACAACTTGCAAACCTGAATGCGTACATATAATGAGGACTTTGCTATCTAGCACCTGTAATATTCAATTCAAAAATATTGCAAATAAGTAAGTTCATGATATCGTAATCTTAGTATGTGTTAGTACTTCATAGGACACAAAGATATGTAGTGCACAAGACTTATGTTCGTGCAGTTCCTCACTCACAATGGACCATAGTGAAGACTGAAGACACACTTACGAACAAACGAACAAAAGAATCAAAAGAGTAAGATCTCCATACCGAATGTGTTCCAGTAAGGTTGTCCAGTCTTTTCCTTCGAATTGATCTCCCCCTACTTCGGTAAATCTTTGTAGTGCACGCATGGACATAGAGGCCAAAGTCTGGTCAGGCTGAGTGGCACAATCCAACAACAGACCCAACAACTCTGGCAGCAAAAAGGATACCTCCTGCACTCAACATCCATGAGATCATTGACAACCAAACCCGCAACATTTTGTATAGAAATACTTAAGACGGATGAAACCAGACTATAATGCCTAACACACCTTATAATAAGAGTTGAAGAGATCGCAAATAAGGCGAAGTGAGACTATGCAAGTCTCTCTTAACCATTGGTTCTTGGACTCCATTTTTTTAATATAGAAATCACTACGAACATCCTCAAAGATTGGGAAAAGTATGCGATGAAACACGCTCTCCCAAAATGGTCCTGAGAAATTATGTCCTCGTTCCTTGAGAAGGTCAAAAAGAACGTCCAAGGCACAGTTTCGAACTTCCGTTCGGGGATCAGATATAAGTTCAGACAGCCCAGAAAGCATTGGAAACCAGTAGTTCTCAGCTACTTCTTGATCCCTTCCCCTCCCTTCTTCAATTACTCGGGAGATACCTCCAGGAATATGTCCCTAGAATCACCACCACAAAAAAGTTAGTCATCATTTCACATATGTCCGACAACAAAAAAACTGATTGCACGTAGCAAATGATTGCACTAATGCTGCAGATCTGAAATCTAAAAACTTGGAAGAAAAGCATTGAGATGGACTTGAGACAGTCATTCTAAAGTATGGACATGATCATCAGCTACCAGCTTGACCGATCTAACAGTAGTTATACATGGTGTCAACATCGTGCACTTAATGATACATCCTTCTTTAGCGATTGAAAAACTTGAGAAAACTGGCTAACAACCCAGTTACATCAAATGCTCCTGTCTTATAGAATCCAATCGTGGATAATTGGCTAGAAAGTCAGCAACTTACATCTACTAGTGTTGTACCTTGGCTGAAACATAACACTATACCTCTGCTAGACGTTCCTCGCAAATTCGGAGCAGAGCAATTGCCTTCAAACTGGTTCGGGGTGCGTTTTGGCTTTTATTATTTGCAAATGCCATAAGGCAGTTTACACAATCCATAAAGCTGTCGGCCATTACTTGCTCAAAATGTTCCAAAACAACTGCAAACAGCAACGACACCCCCATCATCTGTTTCTTGTCATTTACAAAGAACAAAGTGTCGGTGCTGTGTACTCCGCTTAGTTGATTGACATGGATGTTGCAATATAAAGGCCTCACAGACTAGATACTTAAAAAAACGATCACACGAAGTGTTCTGTATTTTGGCAAACCTTGTTCCACGTTTTCGAATGCATTGGCAGACATATCAGGATTATCAAAGGCAGCTGAAGTGAATACCATAAACACGCTCTTCCAACCTGACTTGATGCTTGTGACTTTTGACTTTATCATCTGGCAAGACAAAAAACCAGAGGTCTGTGAGAACTCACAGCCAATCTTTGGAAGTAAGTAGCTACATAACGATTAAAGCTATTAATAGGAAGACCTATGTCGAGCAATCTCGATCATTTCTTACGGGTTGGGGAACGGACTTTTTGTTGTGGACCTATGAATGCTGAAACAGAACACTCATTAAAAACAAGGGATAAAATACAGAACTAGATCATCTGCTTTCTTTAAATAGATTTTCTCGTTGGCTTGCTCCTGCTCAAATAGAATGGTAACATAAGTCGTGTTAACAACCTGCTGAAAAAATAAGACTGAGAAATGTAGAGGGTGCTCACCTGTATCATGCAATCAACAATAAGTTCACGAATAGCTCGGTTCCTACTGCTCCGCACGAGGATAACAAAAGGTTTCAGAATATCATTTTGGAAGGTAAACTTTGCCAGCTCAGAGCGAGCAAGGTATTTGTGTGCCAGTTGCCTCAGAGAGTCTATGGCATACATCGCTATCTTCTCATTGTCATGGCTTCCGGCCGCAACAAAATGCAACGAGAGTACGACCCATATATTGGCCCACACCTGTGATTGCCCATCCAGCATCCTTAGGATACACCAAAATCAAACACTAGAAGAAACTCGTGTTTTTTGTGACAAGCCCAAATTTGTTGGAATAGATTTTAGGTGATATCTATGTTGACATCTAGCTATTTTTATGTTTTCAAGATGTAACATTGGATGTTATTGTTGACATAAAAACAATTAGATGTCAACGTAGATATCACTTAAAATCTATTCCAAAAAATTTGGGCTTGTCACAAATAACATGGGTTTCCTGAACTTGCAAGTTCACCTCCTAGGAACAATGAAATGTTGTGCAACGCAGAAATGAGATGTTGTTTCAAATAAGGCAACAGCTACTTGCTTGAAAGACGAAATTTTTGTATCAACGAAGTATGTCTAATTACCATGCGAATTCGTGTTATGTTGTAGTAGCTGCTTTCAACTAGCTTGGTGAGACTGAAAACTCGTGGGGGGACCTCGTTCAACTCATTAGCAGATGCTTCACACAAAGCCGAGAAAAACTCCACTATTACATCACCAGGTAACTTCACGGTGTTGGCAAATACCTGCTCTGTTTGGTTCTCCATCAATTCCATCAAGGAAAGCGCAAGTGCATCCCTGGAGGCCTGATTAGGCCCCAGCGGAACTGCAAAGAATGAAGTTGAAGTAAGATATTCCAATCTTGACACACATTCTAGCACTGGTTTCCACGTATTCTGTAAGGCATCGATTCTGTTTCGGCATAGGTCAAAGAGAGCCTTCAAAGCTTCAACATTTTTGGTTTGCATATCCATCGGTGAATGTAACGACGTGAATCTGCAGCGATTTGACATAGACATATCAGTAGTCTGCAAATGAAATAAATCTGGGGTATGAGTAAAGCAAGCCTCTTATTCAAGTCCTCGGTATCTGACCAGAGTGGATAAAGACTAAAATAGAGAAAATTTATTCTAGTCAAGGCAGTCCTCATTCAGGGCAAGCCAACAAATACTGGCTCAAATTCGTTTGTAAGACATATATAATAAACCTTCGAACTAAGCAAGTAGGTCTTCTAGTTCTGTAGCTCTCACCTTATTAGAGCAGTTACAAATGACAGGCAAAGGTTTTGCATGCCCAAAGACGTCGTCAATTGTGCACCCCCATAGAAGCCTTGCAGGCATAAAAGTATCCATGTGTTGTTTTCTGTTTTCACAAATGTAGCTTCGAAAGCTGCGAGCAAGGCTGCCCCACTGACCTCAAGCATCGGCCGTGCAAGTTCGGCGTGCTCTGCTTTGTGAAAAACCCCTTTTGTCTCACCACTCTTGCGAAATACAGCTTGTGCGCGCTTAATGATGTTCTCGCTCTCCTGCTTTGTATCTGCTGCTTTACGTAAAGCCCCACCAAGTTTGAGAACATCAAGTACATCGAGTAAGACACTCTTTTCCCCAGGTTTCGGGGCATTCTCGTCCTTGAGTTTGATTTCATCGTTGACAATTGAATCGTATATCTCTTCCAGAAGTTCCTAAGACAGGATTTAAGAAGGCAGACAGTTCATTTACCAGTGCCACTTGTCAACCAGAGCAGTCCATTCACGGCTAAACGCAATTGTGTTTAACCCTTGAAGGCATGGCTGGTCACCATGTCTGCCCCTCTACAGTAACTCTACAGTGCTCTAAAGTGGTGTGGCAAGTGCTCGCATTATAACATTGTTTCTAAAAGTTGCATAAGTCAAACAGTACATGCTGACCTCATGAAAATTGCAAGGAGTGTCTTTGAATCTTCTCACAATTTGGGTTAGCTAAAATTATGCGTGCATTTGGCAAGGTTGTTTTTACCTTCCATGATGCACCATGTATCTATGATCACTTCTTAAGAAAATAAGATGAAAAACGGCAGATTTCTATCCTACAGAGTTTTTTTTTTAGCTATGCAGGAGACAAAAAAACGTCCTCTTGGGCGTTTAAGGGTTAAAGATTAAGCAACATATGTCTCAAATCTCAACCCACGCACGCAATCAGCCAAATGACTTTGATGTCAAAAAACTATACTGAGAGGCGGCTCCTCATTGTCAATTACAAAGGTAAAGTTGTCTGAGAAACAGTACAAGCATACCTGAGGAGCATGTTCTTCAGCACCGGTAGAGGTATTAATACGTACGAAATCTGCTTTTGTCATCTTCGTGACAACCATAGAATTGTGAGCATCCGTGTTTAGCATAATAACTGCATAGGCTAGTACATACGCTGTGTCGGCATTTTTGAAAAGGTTTCCATTATCTCGACAGTACCTACAATCAATTTTCCAACTTTAGCAGGAATTTTAAAGAAAACTGAGAACAACTGTCAATACACTCTTGCGTATACTGCAAGGATTACTCAAGAACTTTGACCAATGTTTAGTCACTCTGAGCATCTCCTGCATTCAATTTTTACATGGGAGATAATAGGATGGCTTACCTTTCTGCAAATTTCTCCATTATCCGGTCAATCTTCTGCGCTTCTCCGGGAAGGCGAAAGCCGTTTAGGAACATTCTTAAAGCTTTATCAAACTTCATGCCAACAAAATTCATACTGTCTACATACGCATGCATTACAGCCAACTGGAATTCTCCATGCTGCCCTAAATAGTCACCTTTTTGTTTCTGCACATAGCACCACATGTTATCCATAAATCACCTCTGAAAAACATTTTGCAAGATTTGGTCATTCAACTTTCATAGACTTGAATATTGATTAAATCTTCAAGATTTCTCTCAGTACAACATCAAAAGCTTTTGTGAAAGCCAAGGAAAGCCAAGAAACGAATTTGGGGCAGAAAATAAGGGATTTTGCAAAGTACTTTATCCAAGCCTATAGTGTCGTGTAAAAATTGAGCGATTGCTTTTGGTTCATGAGGAAGGAGATTCTCCGTCACAAGAAATTTGATCCCGTCCGCTGGTTTTCGATTAAACTGAAACACAGACCCAGTCCAATGCTGAATTGATGAGAAACCAAATTATATCTAATGACAAACAAAAGGAAAAATTTGTTAGAGTAAGGCAAAAGTTGTTAGATTAAGGCAAAGTCCTATGTATTCTTGTTCAATGGCGTCTGAGATAATCAATATTCATCAAAAACTCACTTCAATCACAGCAGCTTCTGTTGAAACCTTTCGAGCCTTAGCTCTTTCGAAGTCATCAGCCTGGGTTGCAACTTTTGCCTCATCCATAGGACTGGAGTCGACATTAACAGCACTAGTAATCATGTCCAACTTGGAAGCTCGTTTAGAAGTGCTTGCTTCTGACACTACAATATCCCCTAGTCCATAACCACCCTTTTTGGTCCATGCTTCCAAAGACTGTAATACATTTGATAGGCACTACAACCCAAGTATGCATGGGCATGACCACAACCCAATGCCAACTAGTCAAAATTTAATACATGATCAAAGCTAAAGGACTCCAAACCTGGCACTTGCCACTAGTACTTGCCAAGTTGTTAAGCACCAATACCAAATAGCTAACCCAAGTACCCTATCACAAATATAAAAGCATTCTTGAGTGGTATACACACTAATCTCAACGTTTGGCTGACTTAGAAGAAATGGAATGAACAAAGGCATTTTGAACTAGATAGGCAGCTTACTTGCATACACAAGCCAGTTAGGAACCAGTATTGAGCAACAATAGCCGGGTTTGCATTTGGCTCGACAGGTGGGGGTATTTGTGCCATCCGTGACAACGAATTTATCTTCGCTAAATAAAAAAATACATATGTCAACCGTCTGAAGAACTTGCCAACTTTGCAAGCAACAATCAGAAATGTGTTTCCTTAAAAAGCACCAACTGCAAAGCTCAGATTAGGCGTGAAGAAAACGTACCAAATGTTCAAACAAGTTGATGGACTCCAAATCACAATCATAATTCACAAATATATCAACTAATAGTTGTGGACTGTTGCAAAGTTTCTCCAACATCCTGATTCGTCAGCACAAAAACCGTCAAGCTTGAAAGGAATAAAGAGCATGACTATTTTTGCAAATCAAAGCAACTGCATACATTTTCAAGCCTAGTGTATCATAGTAGATCCTTACTTAACACGAGCCTACATTTACACCAAAAGAGGTCTGATTAGGAGGTGAGACCAGGTGCAAAACTGATCTGCCTTGCAGTTTAACTTCCTTTGCAAGCAGTTGATAGAAATTTTCACAATCAATTTTGTAAGCTACAATAAATTATGCAGGCTTCATGGAGTCGGCCTATAAGGTCATATTGAATTACTCGGTGAAGTCTCTTCAAAGAACCAGGGGCAATAACTTAGTGCTTTTTGAAAATGAAAGCAGATTCCAATGTTGTTGGTCACAGCATATATAGTGTAAGTTTGCCCAAATACTTTGAGGAAATAGAAATTGATGTAGGACAATGCAAATCAGAAGTTTGACCTATTTCAATGTCGCTCAAAGTTTGAGGCTTATAAAGAGAAAAGAAGATATTGCTAGAGAGAAAGAATCCTACTTGAGGACTGAGGTGCAATGTGAGGGAGGCGTTTCAGAGTTGTCCAATGAGCGAAGCACTACAAGAGAGAAAAACACCCCAACCTCTGCCTGCATGGGAGTTATTATATACTTCATGGAACAAGTGAGTGAGGAACAACAACTGTCCATCTAGATATGAAATCGGGACGATGTAGATTGACTGTTGAAAAGAAAATACCTTAAGACTCTCCCGAAATCTCAGCAGGAGAATAGTATAGATGTTTGCAGATAGCTGCAATTTATCACACAGAACCTAGAATCATTAGATTTGTGCTACAAAGAAGAATCGATTCCAATAAGACCACTCAAATTTAAAAAACTGCTTTACATCACTCTCAAATTGGAATACCGAGCATGAAAATTTTCAAAGTATGATGGTTTATAATCAATAACAGCTTAAATACCATTCAGAGAGTAAGAACCTGACGCTCTGACTGAACAATTGTCAAGTCCTTAGCTTCCCAATCTATGACCAAATCTGGCACAAATTTAGACCCAATAGAACATGGAAAATTCGAAGCAATGGGGATGAGTAGACTTCTGAAATACCTGGAAGACGGATGCAGTGGGTGACAAGAAAGATCTCAGCAATGCATAACAGAGATATGCTTTCGCTGAATCAATGAAGGTATAGTTCACAGTGAAAGCATCGCTCACGCCTTCCAGCAGCCCCTGCACATCGCCTAGTCTATCAAGCAAAACAATTTTATATTCATCAAACTATTTGTTATCACAAGCTATGTGATAGTGATAACAGGCAGGCGTACCTGTAGAAGATCAAGGGACAAAACTTTCGTCCTACTACTTAAGTCATCTGCTTCTTCCTTCGTGGCCAACTGCACAAACCCATGATGCATTTTACAATCATGTTGCAGGTAATGAGAATCCAGAGTTATTTGCAACTGATATGTTTGATATCTACCAGTTATGTTGAGATGGAAAAGGCCTCCTAAAATTTGGTAGTTTTCGCCTGTTAAAAAAATTTCAACTTAAGAATGAATAAAGGGGAAGCCTAGGGGAAAAAAAGGTACCTGCTGGCTTTCAGGAGCACATCGGCTAGTATAAACTATGAAAATAAAATGGGTAAAACCGGTGCCGAGGTTTTTCCTAGCTAGTGCCAAGATTCTTCATAACTCGCTATAACTAGCAATGTAGCAACGTAAGTTCACTGGTGATGTTGAAATTGAGGAAGTATGGGATAAGTAATCAGTTAGGACTGTCGGTTATTAAGGATGTCACCTGAACGCCACATAGAGTAACCTAAGATTTATATATTATAGCAGTCATGTGCCCCAATGAAGAGAATGGATCTTTCAACTGCTATTCAGTAAATCACCTGCAGAGGCAGAGAATGACACCTTGCAGATTGTTCGTAGCACCAGTACCCCATCTTGCTGGCCTACCGTAAGCGACTGAAGGTTCATAAGTCTGAACAGAGAAAACTTTGTATCAGAGAACGATACAAGAAAGTTTTCTGGATATAACCATCGACGTAAATTGGACAGAAAGGAGGAGACGATATTAAACTGTAACAATTACCACAATGGCGAGGCAATAAAGTGTACTCTCACCAAAGATTACAAAGGGAACGTACCTAGCACTGTCTGGTTCGCCTTCTGCTTGGACCACTTTGTTCAAAGCCGCTTCGAACCCCTGAAAGGTTTACCACAACTGTCGTTGTCACTTGCAGCCCAAAACATTTATGTTCGAGTTTAGATCCAATTTTAATGGAACACAAAACCGACGTAAACGTAATTTCAGTTTCAAAATCTGCGTCTAACTTTGACATTCAAGATATTAAGTGAAGAAGTAGATATATTAGGGCACTAAGCATACTTATCATTCACCAAAGTAGCACCTTCATCAAAAGATGTAAGAAAGTTTCGAACCACTATAAATGCTTCATAGATTGTATTGAAACTTCCAAACCTTAATATCGGCTAGTCCACTGAGATGTTTCAGATCCTCCACCGACGTCTGGTCAGAGGTAGGCTCAGTTGGCTTTACCAAGCTAGACGATTCACCCTGGTCAACCTTCCTAGCTTCTACCCTCTTCCTTATGCAACAGACAAAAGTAAGATTTAATATTAAATGGCATATGGATAAACCAGAAACATCAAAGCACAATAATAAAATCAAGGTTACTAATGTACAAGGATAAAGATTAGGTATTATAATAGTGGAAGCGTTTTGATGCTGACTCATTACCTCCGTGTCACTTTCCATCCTTTTGAAGACAGTAGACATCATCTGCATCAGCGTCGCCTTGGCAGTAGCTTGATTCACGGAGCTTTTACTGCAATAGAAAAGCATGTCAAGAGTGATATAATCGCAGACTCCACAGGACACAAATTTAAATATTCTTATATACTTGTAGTAGGTCAATGAGCTCTCCAGAAGATCACCAGATATTCCTTGTTCTTTTACCTGTTCAACACAATATTGTAGCATGTCCGTACGGCTGTTAGGAGGCACTCTCTATGCACTGCATACATTCAGAAGCGGCAGAAAGGTTATATCATAAGAAGTCACAGGTTCTGAATTCCTGCACGAGACCTTTTCAAATGCATAATCAACAATAGAGAGGCGATAAATATTGTTGAATTGTGACAAAGAGACCTGTTTCGTGATGGTGTTAAAGAATAAAATGGAAAGAGTATAATACCATGATAGGATGGTGAAGCAACTGCTGTGAGGAGAACCTTGATCACTTGGAGCACCACACTGGCGTGTCCGAAATCCAACGAGCAAAGTATCAGACATACGCACATACAAAGAATCAAGGTTTCGATGGCTTGAGAGTAGGAAAGTGATCCGCATATGCAAAAACTGTGAAGATATTAAAGGAATGCAACACAAACTCAACTATTCATAAGTAGTATTCAAAGGACGATGTTTAATTTCATGAAACTTAAGAGGTGACTCCTTGTGAGACAGGAAATTTTTACTTCTCATTAGTGCCAGTTGCGCCATCTTCAGATGACCTGCACACCATGTTAAAAAGCTCTGTGAGCATGACTTCATTTTTGCCCCCGGTCAGACCAGCTTCTCCTTCCAAATGTCCATAAGAAATTAGTTTCTGCAAACCATCATGTTTCTATCAGCAGATGCACTTTTTTAGTGCGATGTAAAAGGGACGTGCTTCCCAAATCAATACCAAGCGAGAGCAGGAGAACCTTAGAGAACATATGATGGATCATTACTCAAAACTCGAATAGTTGATAGATCAGGTTTACTGACATGTAAACAGTCAAGAGCAGGCTCTATGATTTTTGCTTGCTTCGTCTCAAATGCAAGACGCAATGGTAGCAGTACTATTTCAGCTTCTGAACCTTCAAGAGTTTTACCAGCTTCATTCATTGTGGCAGCAGCTGCTAAGCCTGTGCTTTGCCGCAGTGGTACTACTGAGTTGCTGGTTTGAACACGAGCATCGATCTCATTCGGTGGCAATGTGTCTTCCTTGAATTTGACACCTTCAGTTCCCAAACTACAGAGGCCAATCAAAGTACAACATACTGAAAACTGTCAACGCAACTACCAACTGGCAGGACTACCTACAAACAAAATAATAAAACACCCGATATTTTTTGGGCATTTTATGCTCATTGATTGCTAATGTTAGCATTGTAAACTTGATTTAGTAATTTTTGTTTGCAAATTGTGTCTATTATTAACCTAGAATCATCAATAGTATCAACATTAAGATTTGGATTTTTGATAGATGGGACAACTTGGGCAACTAGGCTAGCTTGTTCTTTACTTACAATTGCATTGACACACTTCATATCAATCATTTTTCTAAATTACGGCAACAATAACAAAACACTTGAAATTTCAAAACTTTGGCACTAAATTCCTTTCCTTTTTAGAAAACATTAATTCTAGAAAATTTTGAAATTATGTTTGGAATAGTTTAAACCTAAAATCCAATAACTTTCAAATACAATTTGTTGGTAATATTTCTTAACCCCTCACAAATTCTCTTACACGGGTTTTTTTCTGAGATAGAGGGAGTAGATTATTAGGGTTGAAGAACGATGTGCTTTCATACTTGTCATGTGACGAAATGGCCTCCTCCGCCTGGCCAGTTGAGGCAACCGGTGTAGCAGTGAGCCACCTATCTGCAATCGCCCAGTCGAATGAGTGATAGACAAATTTCAAAATTCTACTGACAAATTGCGACGTAAACAACAAGGATACATAAATAAATCGCCTGATTCCATTGCACACAAGCAAGCAAACGTAAATGAGTTCTCGTACCAAGATAAGCCTTCAGAGCATTTTGCAGATTACTGTACTTCTTCGCAGACGCCTCTTTCAGCATGCGCTCAAATGACCGCGTCACGAAAGCTCCGCCTGCCTCTGCCATGGTTCCCCTACCTTCTCCACCACTAAAAGCATGCACAAATGACAACCAAGCTTAACCTAACAAAAGATCAAACAATCCCCGAAGTCCGGAACTGCAATGAGTTTGTGAATGAGAGAATAATCTTCATCTTCTAAAATACGAACAGTCCTCGGACGTTTCAGCTACAGAACAGCTGAGTTCGCCATGCTCTACTTCAATCAATTAGTGAGGGCTAACCACCAACGCTTGCTGTAATCGAAAACAAAAAATACATATTCTATTAACAAAACTATACAAAGCCTCAACCTCTGAACTGGATTAGGTCTGGCAACAAGAACACCTTCCCTCCTACTTCTCAAGCAATCTATGTCTAAGGTAGCATGACAAAGGGCCACCATTGCTCAAATTGCTCATCAAGGTCATCTACAAAAGCAGCTTCGTGACAAAAACTTCCTGAGAAACTCAAGAACAGAAGACGAAAAAGAAAAAAACAATGTGCATCATTGTGACATTACAACGTAACGTATTCACAATTGTCATAAGCGGCATTCTCGTTTTGAAAAGCATTGGCCAGCAACAGTATAAAAGACATACCAGTGCGAATTACGCTTCGAATCCTTCTGCAGGCGACGGAATCTTGGCACATTGGCCAAAGTTGCCGCAAAGACGTTCAAATTTCTGGAACAAGCGGGAAAAGATCAGACAAATGAACAACGACGCGGGCGGTGTAGAATGAACTGATAACTAAGCTTACAAGCACACTCGTTTGCCTGTTCACAATTGCCATGAGCGGCATTCTCATATTCAAAAGCAATGGCAAGCAACATGGTGAAAGACATACCAGTGCGAATTACGCTTCGAATTCTTCTACAGGCGACGGAATCTTGGCACATTAGCCAAAATTGCCGCAAAGACGTTCGAATTTCTAAAGCAAGCGGGAAAAGATCGGAAGTATGAACAACGACGCGGGCGGTAGAATGAACTGATAGCTATAAGCACACTTGCTTGTCGAGACTGTGTTCACAATTGCCATGAGCGGCATTCTCGTTTTGAATAGCATTACTCAGCAACATTACAAGAAGACATACCAGACAGTGCGAATTACGCTTCGAATCCTTCTGCATTGGCCAAAGTTGCCGCGAAGACGTTCAAATTTCTAAAGCAAGCGGGAAAAGATAAGATCAGACAAATGAACAACGACGCGGGGCGGTAAGCTTAGAATGAACTGATCGCTAAGCTTACAAGCACATTTGTTCGCCGAGATTGCGAGACACGCGGTTATAGAGTTTTTACCACGGTCTTGGGATCCAGGATTCCGCTTGTCAGTTACGAACTACGCAAATCTCTTTCAAATCATTTATTTTGCTTCCCTCGAAGTCGAACTTGTTGTGACTGAACCAGTTGTTGCTCCGGCTATGGCGGCTATGGCAGCCATGGCGGACATGCATCAGCTCCGCTCCTCTTCGTCCTCGTGCGCTTCTTCTTTCCAATCCTCGCTCTCTTGTTTTTACTTTAGACGCTTCTCGCAATGGTGTCCACCGGTCTCTTTGTCCATTTCTCTACCGCTGTCTTGTCGTTTTCATGTCTCAAGAGGATTTCGAATCGACGACGTGCGGAGGTTGCGTGCATCACAGCACATTGGCGGTGGAAGGTGAGTTTTGTTCGCGTTTGTTTCAATTTCAGTTGTATTTTTCTCGAGGGATGTGAGAGTAATTGAATTCTCGGCTCTGATTGGCATCGAAGTTAGCCGGTGCGGCAGATATGAAGACCTGTTATCGAAGATTATGTTGTCGTTGATTGCACTTAAAATTGAGATTTCGTGATTCTTTTCTTCATTGGCGGTGGAAGGTGAGTTTTGTTGTCATTTGTTTCAATTTCAGTTATATTCTCGAGGGATGAGAGAGTAACTGAATTCTAGCTCGGCTCTTATTGGCATCGAAGTTAGCCGGTGCGGCAGATATGAAGATCTGTTATCAAAGATTATGTAGTCGTTGATTGCACTTGAATTGAGATTTCGTGACTCTTTTCTTCACCAAATTTTGAGTGATGTCTGGTCCTAGAAAGCTTCTGAGAAGCACTTGTAATGAGCTATAACTTAATATGACTGCGAACTTAAAGCATCGAGATCACAGCAAGCGATTAAAGTTGCGCAATACATATGACAACATGTTGATTGCACTTAAATTGAGATTTTTCGTGATTCTTTTCTTCACCAAATTTTGAGTGATATCTGGTCCTACAGCACGTTGGCGGTGGAAGGTGA
Organism: Ulota crispa; assembly: GCA_963920765.1. Taxonomy (NCBI): domain Eukaryota; kingdom Viridiplantae; phylum Streptophyta; class Bryopsida; order Orthotrichales; family Orthotrichaceae; genus Ulota; species Ulota crispa. The sequence goes on along the minus strand of OY987247.1, from coordinate 4,945,419 downwards.
GTTTTGTTGTCATTTGTTTCAATTTCAGCTGTATTCTCGAGGGACGAGAGAGTAATTAAATTCTCGGCTCTTTGTTATCACTCGATTGGCATCGAAGTTAGCCGGTGCGGCGGATATAAAGATCTGTTATCGAAGATTATGTAGTCGTTGATTGCACTTAAATTGAGATTTCGTGATTCATTTCTTCAACAAATTTTGAGTGATATCTGGTTCTAGAAAGCTACGGAGAAGCACTTGTAATGAACTATAACTTAATATGACTATGGACTCAAAGCATCGAGATCACAGCAAGCAATCAAAGTTGCGTAATAAATATGACATCACACTACATAGAGAATCAACATGTAATTGATTTTTTTCTGTGACTTTTTTTTCCATTCTTCTACATCAAATTATGCGAGTGATTTCTTGTGGAGAAGTTATCGAAAACACGCTTCTAATGACCTAAAATATGCCTCCGAACTTGAGGTATTGAGATTTGAGACCATAGCATCAGTTTGCTGCCTAGAATTTCGAAATTTCTAATGACGTGAGAAACGCTATTATATGCGTCGTTCTTGTATTTTTGAGAGAATTGAATCGCTGTTGACTGAATCACTTGATTAGAGGATGCCAGGAGTTTAGAATACACGTAACTTAGTGTGGATTGAAATCTTAACACCAGTTGTCACATTTTGTCGTTTCGTTTCTTTTCTTTTCGTTTCTGGTTTTTTCAATTAATTTATCGAGTCTTTATCGGTAAGGAAGTTTTACGGCAAGGTCGAGGACTGTTGTGAACGTGGCTTTCCTTTGTGACATGTGCTTCTCCTAGTTCTTGGCAGCGTTGAGAGGAACGATGCTGCCGCTACAGGCCCTTTGGTGAAGCCAGAGGCAAAGGTACGTTTTTACTACATACTGATCAGAAAAATGCTGTCTCTTATCACTTCGTTTCCGCGTACAGGTTAAAAACAAAGTTGTACATTTTTCCTTTTTTGTGGCAATTTTATAAGCAATTCGTTACATTGATATCGAGCAATAATTTTGTTTCATGAAGCTTACGGCAGAGGAGGCCGTGGAGGCACAGATGAACGCGCTTGCCCACAACGATCGTCCTCGAGCTGACCATGGTCTTGAGGTGCATTCTTGATCTAAAATTTCCCCAGATTCTTGCTAATGTCAAGGATTTCTCCACTCAATACCATATGTATCATGGGAAAATTTCATGGATACCCCTGAAGTGTGCAATATTGTCATAAATACCCCTGCTTTTTCAGAAATATCACAAATACCCTTGGACCAAAAAATTTAGGTGTTTGTTTTGTTGTGCATGCTACTTCCCTTCTTCCTTTGTGTGCATGCATAACAAGAAAGAAGTAGTTTGTGCACAAAAAAGAAGTAATGTGTGCACAAAGGGAGAAGGAAATGATATGCATAACAAAGCAAACTCCTAATTTTTTTGGTCCAAGGGTATTTGTGATATTTCTGAAAAGGCAGGGGTACTTATGAAAATATGGCAAACTTCAGGGGTATCCATGAAATTTTCGCATATATCATTATGTGTCTATGAAACGAGCACGCTGTTGTTGTAGCTTCTTTGGAATCGTTTGTAGTTTATGTGACCACTGATTTGAGAGCATGGTCTTCTAGGTCATGTACCACTTTGCGGATTCTGAGGGAGCATTGAATGGAGGCACATTGTCAGAGTATTTTGGATTCCCCTCAGATCTCTACCACTTCGGCCACTTTGCACTAAAATTCAAGTCCAGGTAACACTCAGTTCCTGTTGTCATCTTAAACGTTTCTATCCTTTCATGTAATCATCACTGACGCTCCTGTCATCGATTTCAGGTATCCAGAACTGCTTTGCCACGATGGGTTTGAGATTGTTAACGTTCAGGGAGACGAGAAGGATTGCTGTGAGATCAAGCTGAAGCTTAGACATGCTGGGAATGATGTAGATTCTGAGTGGGTGTTTTCTCTAATTAATTGTAGCAGAGGAACGCTGCCTCCTTGCTGGCTTACGAGGAGCCTACTCAAAGTGAGAGGGAGTGTGTGAAACCAAAGTCTGCATCACGTTGTACTTTTGAACTCATTGGTGGCAAAGTGGTATGTGTTATGTGTTGATTTGTGTGTATTCATTAAAACAATGTTTTCATTGAAAGCAAAGGAGGGGTTGTGTTTTTTATATTTCAGTACAAGCTGGATAGTCTGTGAGAAACGTTCTGCTACCTTTGAAATCAATTACATTCCTGTGCAGTAGGTGTGTTCCTCTGCCTTTGAGCTGATCAGATAGGGTAATATTTCCAATAATTCTCAGTGCAAGTCACTAACTTCAGCGCTTACGGTTTTCACAGAATCACAAATTGCATGCCTGCGCTGCTGCGTTCACGTGTTTTGTGCTCAAATTCAATAGCAGACAATGTGGGGCTTTTACTAACGAGTACAACAGTACTGCTATAGGTCAAGCCCTGGTTCAGGTTGAGAAATCCATCTCTAAGTTTATCAGCAATCTTTGACAAACTTCCTATTTTAGATATCCGAGCAAATTCCTTTCGCGTTTAGGTGCAATGTGTGAAGTTCATGTTTTTCGCTCGGTGAATGTTCCACTTTTTAACCCAATATTAACAACATGCATATTTTGCATAATAAATGAGTTGTGACATGTTCCTTCAGCGCTACCTAACACTCAGGTAGTTTAGGTTTCTTAAAAAAAATCAACGTAAACGATCTATGATCCTTTCTTATACCCGTGTAATACGGTACTCAAATAGACCCAACAATGACCTCAAAAACATGAGTTCAACTATACGTGACTAAAACACCTCGATTGTCATATCTAGACTACATAACCACAAGAAGAAGAGTCAGGATGTTACGAATGTTTTACACACCAAATTCTATTTGAAGTATCTACTTGAAAAGAACCACTGGTCTCTCAACAAACAAACTGTCATAAGAGAAATCTCCCAAAAACAATCTCATAAAAAAAATGCATATCAGTTACCTCCTGGCAACAAACCGACAGATGGATTAAAACAATAACAAGACAAGGTCACTGAAAATAAGACGATTACGTTAATCGTATCTACATAAGGTGTAGCTTAAATAGCTTAAACAAAGCTGCACAAACCGAGTTGAATGCAATACTCTGTAGCTTCATCACCTGACTCCAAAATCTAACATCGTCATAAGCAGATCCAGTGTGAATCAAAAGAACGAACGTGAAACGGGGCCCTTGGAAAGACCAAGACGAACTTCCATGCCTTCGTGTAAATCTACAGGTACACGTGTGTCTGAATCCTTTGGATCTGCACAAACAAATTCTTCAAGTTAGAATCATGGGCAGAACATATTCTACACAACAGTATCAGAGATATCAGTAAAGCAACACGTATCTTCAAAGAAAAGATTTAACTACAAGGGAACACTGTCAATTTGATCATTTTTTGTCAATTAGGACATTTTTTTGTCAATTAGGACACATTTAGTCAATTAGGACGAGTCAATTCGGACATTATTTCCTTGAAGTGAATATAATTGAGAAATAGCTGAAAAACATCTACAGAGGTCTAATATTGCTCAACAGAAGAGTGAAGGGAAGGATAGACCAACCATTCAAGAAATCTTCAAATCCAAACTCATCTAACTCTCCGGTCAATGATTCGAGACCAAGCATTGATGAAGGGATGAGGCCAGTAGGGCGCTGGAATCTGTCAATACCAGCCCCAATAGAAAAGGTTCAATACAAAATGTGACCAAATTTTTGATTAGGGCAAATGCCTTGAATTGCAGAGATGGCACGTAAAATGGAAAAGATGGATCGTGGTAAATCATTTGAGTTTCTCACCGAGTTAATATTTGACGCTCTATGTCCATTTTCATTGGAAACGCTGAACCATAAGCTCTTTCGAGTAAGGTCCGCTTCGTTTGAGCCTGCATGGCTTTGGCCTTCACAAACACAACACATAGAACCAGTCAATTTCCCAGACAGCAACTGTACCCACAACCATCACCTCTAAAATCTTGAAAATATCTGTGGAAGTGAATAGATGCAATTACAAGGATGTACAACATGTGAACATGAAACCTTAGCGTTGGTATTAGGTGCAATTGCAGTCGGCTCTTTAAAAATTCACAACTTACTCTCACTCTCACAGTATATCTCAAATTATACATTCGAAAGTGCAAACTCATCATTTTTCTCTTGCTAATAGGATCCTATAATTTGCTAGATGTTTATTAATAATCATCATGTTCAAAACCCTTAATTTGACGGTTATGGGTGCTGCTACACTAAACAAAATCTAGACTTCTGAAGTGCGTGAAACCCTAACAGATCCGGCACTTATTAGAAATTTACAAACAATACCTGAAAATAATTATAAAATAAATGGAAACAATATCAAACGTTAGGGCTAACATATACAAATGCTGGTGAACTGAATGTCATTGATTGTTCCAGGGCAACACTAGGTCCTCGTAGTCGCCCAGGTGATCTCGCAACAAATTATCATTCTAAAGTCGCAATATCTTTTCTTCGAATTCAAGAGCATGTACTACTAGAAGTGCAACAAACCCTAACCCTAACTCCGTATCGGACTAAGAGAGGCCACAAAAATAACTCTTTCGTTTCTCCTCAACCAAAGCAAACAAATTAGGTTAATTGTGTTTGAGAAGCTTACAGTCCGCTGGATGACCTCCACAGGGTGAAGAGGCAACACGTCGTTCTTAAACGCAGGCAGACCGTGTCGAAGAGTATCGTGTGAACCGATCACATTATGAACCAACTCCATGTTCTCCTGCAACAAAATCAAATCATATTATACCATATCAGTCCTACATAATAGAAACTCTAAACTGCGAGGAAATGAAAGTCCATCCGCGATTGAACCAAAACTCTCTCCCGGATTTCACCACCGAAATCGAACCAAAATTCACCCCCGAATTTATCACCGAAATCGATTGCGCCTATAAAAACTCATAAAGCAAAAGAGGAAGGTGATCAGATCACACACCATGGTTGGTAAGGGAGCAGTAGCGGAGAAGATCGGGAAAGAATTAGACAAAAGGTTGAGGAGAAGCGAGCTCTCAGACAATGGCGATGGTGATGGCAGAGACTGAAATTAGGTTATGGGTTTGGCGAAGAGAAAGCCTTGAACCGCACGGGAGAAAGACGACGACCAATTCCAGCTGGAATCTGCTTCCGAATTGCGCGGCACGTCAGGTTCTACGCATGGTCGACCTCGACGAATCGTTAACCCCTGAGCGCCCCAGGGGCCCAAATATGGCCTCTCAGTTTTGAAAAATTTCCTTGTTTGACAGTTATAATCTTTTCAATGGTATGGTGAAAAGATGTGATGTTTTCTTTGGAGCTCTAGGCCTATGTTCACTATTAATTGGTATGGTCAATTTTTGTGAATTTATTTTAAGCGATAGTTTGATTGGAATGAGTTCCAAAGGGTTTGAATTTGAGTGAACTTGCGATAGGCGTTCAGGGGTTAACTCTTGTGATTCTCTTAATTTTTTAGGCTCAATAACTACCCAAAAAAATCCCAAAATTGTAAATAATGTTTAGGGGATTGATCTGTCTACCACACACTTTCAACTACTCTATCACACCCCCGGGGTAAATTTTAGACTTCTACCATCAAGAAGCTGCATTTGAGAATTTGGAATTCAAATTTGGACTTAGAGACTGTGATTTAGTCTAGAATCACAAAAAGGTTTTAATTTAATAACACCCAATGAAAAAGCTTATATATTTTATAAACAAAAGTAAAAGTAACAATTTTCTCTGGAGGTAAGCGTTTTTGTTGAGTGTTGTTTAATTACAACTTTTTTTATACAATTCTAGACAAAATCAAGGTCTCAAAGTCCAAATCTGAATTCCAAATTCTCAAATTCAACTATTTGATGGTAGAAATCTAAATTTACCCTGGGGTGTGGTAGACATATCAATCCCCTAATGTTTAACCTTGAAATGACCATATGGCATAGTATACATGGTGCCATATAACTAGTATTTGTTACAACAAAAGGTTTTACTTAGAGATCTTAACCCTTTAACGACCATGGTCGTTTTGGGGAGGGGGGCCGAGTATTTATAGTGTCACTGCTTTTTGTATGATTTTGGTGTGGTTAGGAAACTTTTCTCACAGATCCAACCGCACGGATTTGGGGATACATGGTGATTGTTCAGTGGGTTTTTTTTCCAGAATGAATAGAGATTGGGTTGTTGGTTTTTATAATGCATGATTGGGGACATACGGTTCATTCTTTGAATCCTGGGGTTTTATGTATTTCTTTGGACCGTATGTCTTTCGAGCGATTCTTCTTTGTCACCATGGTGATGTTTGGCACTTTCTTTCTGGCATGGTTTTTTGAGCAGGTACAACTTTTGTCAACGATTTGCCATTGTGGAGTTCCCCACGCAAGCCATATCGGCTTGAAGACCCCAACTCAAAGCACCCAGGGTCAGCTAAAAGGAAAGCAATTGAAAGCACAGCGGTTCCTTCAATTAGGGTTACACTCCATTGCCGGGCTCACTCCAATTTACAGAACACATATAGGTATGAAGGCTTGAAATTTTGCAACAAAGCGATTTCATTGATAAAGCCTGCTATGAGTGAGCAAAAAACAGGATGTATAATTTAGGGTTCACGGCCGTATGGGCTCAAAACAAATCCTAGAAACTTGTAAGGACTAGGACATGCAAATTCCAAGCGTTCCTTGCGGTTGAGCTTCTGGTTTCCTTTCATTGCGCACCACAACCCATGTCCTGCAGTCATCCACAAAATCCACCATCAGATCATCATGACTTTTGTTACATAAAACAAGATCAGCAGAGCCAGGGCACATCAACTCCACAATGATTCCGTCTTTCTTGCAGTTTGATGTTTTGGCTTAGCTAGTAGAAAAGCCAACATATTAAGTAAGACAAAATTGTGGGGTACGGAATCCCTTGGGCAACAGGGGAGGATCGCAACAAAAAAAATCCTAGACTCTCTATTGGTGTAGCCTTGTGAAACAGCAAACCAAATAATCAAAATTGCAATGAGCAAGGGAGGTGGTTGTTTGACCTTGCTCATGTTGAATCCTAGACACCGCCTCCTCTACCGTAGCTTTGACTGCAACAATCCATGAGCCGCACTACCACCGCTTCCATGCTCTCGGGAAAGCTAGTATCCCTGCAACGTCGACCAAGGACGGGAAAATTGCAATGTCACAAAGAAGGACCGCCCAGGCTCTGCAGAATTGGTGGATTGGAAGAAAACTATGACAGTGAGAGACTGGGTAAGTGCAAGGTAGACATCCTAATCATGATCATAACACAAAAGAACAAAGAACATTCGAGAGGTCATTTACCATCGCGCCTTCAAATTTTGTGATGAAGCTACATAGCGTTGGTTGATAAGTGAAAGAACTCAAAGCACTCTGCAACGCTCAGGCGTATTCCCTCACATTGCCCGCAAATGAAGAACGTTCAACGCTTACACAGTCAGCATACTTGCCGCAAATATGTTTTATGAGGGACATGACTAACACCTGCATGATTGGTCCTCTCTAGAACTCGACGAGGAGTCATCAGCGTCCGCTCTGCATGGTATGGCCGCCCCATTAGAGCATACGCTAGCTACATCTAGAAGTCTTTGTGCATACGCAGTCTCTCCCCCAAAGTCTTTGACATCTCCTTGTGAATTGTGAAGGAATTTGCCACACTTGAGTCTAAGCAAAAGAAAAAAACACAATGCCACCATTTCTTGGTGGTAATTTGGGTGCTGTAGTAGGACATGTTTTGATCTCCTACATCCACTCCACCTATCTTCTTAGAATACAAGGTTTGAATGGGGGAAGTGGATACCTCTACCACCCTTCAACCAGAAACGCAATGAGTAACTACTCCACCAGCCACCATTAGGTCCGCTGCTGTGGCCAAGAAGCAAGCACCCTTTGTGTCTTGCTAGTGAATTGCCGCCATCTGTTGATCCCTATGCACTCAGATGTGAAATGTTTTGCGGGGCTAGTCAGGGGTGATGCTAAGGCTAATGGGAAAGCCCTTTGGCTGTCTTCTTGCAGTATCAACAGCGTAGAACCCATGGGCCAATAAATCATCAAATATGAAAGGTGAAGTAAAATAGTTGTTGCATGTTATCGTGTACCACCGTCCCTCTAATCCCCTAGTCAAGCGACTCATCACCTGCCTTGCCATGCCTATCTGCATTGCACTTGGTTCTGGATCTATCTAGACATTACCCTTGCCCACATAAATATCTAACATGTAAACATAACTTGTGACAAAACAAGCCATAGCCCATATTTTTATCCCATGAATGATTGGCTTGGTAGGGAGATATTACTTGAAAGAGCAAAACCTACCATTGTATGCCACCATGCACTTGTCCATTGTGACGTATGGTGACAAGTTCCAAAACTGTTGAAACCTAAACTCAATGTGCTCTAGCATCCACCTACATTTCCCTATAGGGTCATAAAAGGGGCTCTCCTTGTTGACCACAAAGCCATACTTAGACGTCATGTGCAGACATCTCAAGATGTACTTGAATCGTCAGTGCAACATTGTAGTGTCTACATCCTTGCAATACAAAGCTCCAAATCCACAACTCCAATACGCGTAAAGAGATGGTTGGTTTTGAACACCCATGACGCAACAAATATCTATAAATTGCCGAAATTCTTTTAGAGTTATGGGATTCAATGCCTCCTTGCCATCCTTCCGCTTCATTGTGGTTGGGTCAACATACTCCGCATATTCGTTACTCTCATGAACTATCTTCCATTGCAAGACATCATCCCAAAAAAGCAGAAAATATTGGATGGGGTGCAACACCTTGCTGTTGGGCAAGTCCTCGCTGGCTCCCGGCTCCTTCCCACTGAATGCTTGCCTCGGCAGCAAAGACCACAACCTTGAGTGCCAGTTTGCAATGGAATACTTCACCTCCAAGTCTGGTGATTCAGTCGCTACTCCAGCAGGATATACTCCAAGCTTACCCAGTACAGCCAAGGGATGGTCCTCGCGGTCGTCAACCGAGCTTGCTCTAGCAGATAAACCATCTAGGGGATTGCTCTTGATATCAAATAGTGTTGGATTCTAGTCATGGTGTAAATTGCTATCTTCTAAGACCCAACCTAGGGGGGCCGTCGAATCACATTCAACCTGATCAACTGGACCTCCTTCCAATATTGATGATTCCACCTCCTTGAAGCCATTTGGTGGATTCCCCTCTGCACATTCCGTTGACTGCAGCTCTAGCAATGCAACTCTCCTTACTTGCTAAACGTCTAGGTCCACACCAAAGTCCGCTTGCACGTACTTGTCGCTAGCAGATCTTTCATCCCCTTCGACTATTGTACCCACTACCAATTGGCACGTGACCTGTAACACCTCACCCCCTCCCACGTCAAATCTCGCAGCAAAACTCAAACTGCACGACTTGAAGATAGTCTAACTCTCAAGGTTGGTGGATTAAAATCACGGGCATCAGAAGGAACAGCAACTATGGACTTGTCATTGCTAGATACTAGGCGAGTTTGTCCTCTTTGGCCATGACCCTAAGCCTTGCCTGGGCCATCCACCCCTCAACGAGTATTTGCCGGAGGAGCGAGACATTCACTAAGGGAGAATGCAAGAGCATCGGCTTGTTTTCCAAGAAGCTTTTGTTTGCGCTGGATGGCTTTTGATTGCAAGGGGCCGGAAGCTATGGGCATGGCTTCATGTACAGAATGTGCTGCAGCTACACTGCCATCTGAACCCACGCACGGTTGCTGTTTGCGGATGTATTCGCGCTTCAGCTTTGCCACCAAGAGTCTTGCAATGGGAGGTGCGTCCACATTTTCTTTCCCCACATGTTCACTCCCCCCCCCCCTCGTGGTTCACGGGCAAACGAATGTTGGAAGCGGTTGGCCTGACAACTGAAGTACACCCACGTTGCGGCAACAAAGGCCAGCTTTGCATACCAACCTGGGAGGCGTTGAATACGCCATCACACACCTCCCCTAAATCGACAACAATGTCACAAAAAGACGGTAGTTTGTAAGTGCTCGCATAGCTTTGATGGGAATCTGCCATCGCTCCCTTCTTCTCGCCTGGGACCCCAACCAAGTAGCTTCGCGGATTGCCAATAAAACAAATATTGCAGTTGAACCTTAGAAAGACACTCCAAATTGTCGTAACCATGAGCATGAGCTCAAATTGGAAGCACAAGCAAGTATCTATGATCCAATAAACCCAGCAACACTTGGACTTTACAAGAATTGACACGCTTACTCCTTGCCTAGGCAACCAAAATTTCAACTATGGCAACAAATGCTTGTGGAGGAGGAGGGGGCGGGGGCTAGTCATATTCATTGCAGTACCGCGCAACCCTTCTTCTCCCGCTAGCCATCGGCCCTCCGCAATTGCTCCACAAAATTGCGGCCCTATCTTTGCCACCTTGCGGAATGAAGTCGCCCTTTAATGGATGGCGCTTGTGGGCGACAGCTTGCTTCAAAGCACCCTGAACCCCTTTCACTGAACCGCCTACATCTGGTCCATCTCTACTATGCAAATCAATTACAAAATCTCCCACCTACTCTCCTGAAACCACCTCTAAATCCTGACCCAAAAATTGTTGGCTGGACGCAATAAAACCGCAGAAATTCACTCAAAAAACCGTGCTAAATCCTAAATTGTGAGCGCAAACTACAAGTTGCAGTGAATAATGATAAATCGGAAACAAATCCCCACCAATTTGGTAAAAATTGCACAAAAAAAATCTTCAATGGCACTTGGGTAGTGAACAAGCTTCCCTCAAGCTCAAGCACATGGGGTACTACTCCTGATGCCTACTAAACTCTACCCTGTAGGTGCCACGTGGGATTTGACCAAACGACCACTACGTTCTCCAAACTATTTTTATCATTCCAAAGGTTGCGGAGAATGCAAGGCTAAATCGTATCATACAATTTCTTTTGCCTCAACGGCATTCTTTCTTAGATTCAAGATTGTGTTCTTAGCCCCCCTCCCTCCCAAGCTATTTCCGTCATAACTTTTAGATGCTACCTTGGCTTCCAATGAAATAAAGCTATCTCAATCAATTATCCCATTCCCTACAACCGTTCCCTTTTCATAGTCACCAAATTTGAACTCCAATTCCCTTAAAATCACCAAAAGCAATGAAATCGACCTCAATTGGGTTGACCAGACCTTAAAGGGTTAACCCCTTAGTCCCTAAATACCCAAGGTACCAAATTTTGGTGTTCAACAAATTTGAGGAAACTTTGAAATCTTGTTGAAGGCACATATTTGACTATTTTCAAGTTCTTTTTGGAAAGTTGCGCACTAAAGTTAGCTTCATTGTTCAAATTTAATTTCCCCTATATCTTAATCCATTTGTTTTTGGTGGAAAGATAACTGCAAGCATACATTTTGTGTCATGAATAGTGTCATGGAAAGTGTCACAAATAGTATTGTGAATTGTGTCACAGAGCCTATGATAAGTTGACACATTGAAAAGACGGGCATCAAGTTGAGAAAAAAGTGAAGATTTCCCTAAGGCACTCCCTTGGACAATAAGGGCCCTTTTATTAAAATTTTAACATTTAACAAAATCTAAAAGTGCTTTCGAACTAAAAAATTAAAATTCATTCACCATTGAATTTTCTTTCATTCATAATGATTTTTGGTCAATAATTGAAACTTATTAATTTCTTTGTATTAGAAGATTGTGCTTTGACAATGGCATTGAAAGCTCATTCAATAAATGGAATGACTAGGGGGACACTGCCTAGTTGCTACATGAACACCCCCTATAACCTAACAAATTAAATGTGAGATTATTATTATATTAAAATATGAAATAAAATCAAAATAGTATTTTAGTGCACATTTGTGGTTACAAGCATTGCAAATATACAACAAATTTGTCTCATTTGTGACATGGTCAAGAATTAAACCAATTACTCCTCAACAAATGTGACATTATATTTGTGAACTCGCTTCATTTTTTTAGGTTCAATAACCACCCTAACCCAAAGAAACTTTAAGTATTCCATATTTTAAAAATCGTATTAAGAGAATGTTGTAGCTTAAACTCTCAAAGCGACAAACTTGCTCCTATAGTTGAAAGTAGACAAATAGTTATAAGTGAATAAAAAATCATATAAACACTCAATGGATGGTATTTTGTATAATGAATTTAGATCACTTCTCATATCCTTATGATTCCACAATCTAAGAAAAAAATTCTAAGCCTCTATTCTTGCCCCTAAAATAGAATTAAGTTGAACCCTATTCAATATTTGATCTATTGATGATGGATTGTTATAACTATATTTCACAATGGAGTGAAATTTAACAATGATCTTAACCCCTCAGCGTCTTGCTAAGAAAATATAGCATACCTCCAATATGAAACCTTTAGCACATTTTCTCAATTTTTAAAAAGTTGAACAAGTATGCATATAATCTAAATTGGTCATTTTATACCCAACTATAAATCAAAAATTTAAGGTTAATTTGATTTCAAATCCAAGTAAATTCACAAAATTCCCACCGTTAAGAGTCTCATATTTGTTAATTTGTGTAAAAGTTCACAACATGGATTTTGGACTTTGATGTGATTTTTCCCAAAAAAAAAAAAAACCTAATGGTTGATCCCATGAGACTGTGTCTAGTTATACTTGATGGAAGAAAAAACTCCTCAAATGGGAAAAAACTCCAAAACTTATGGTCATTCAAAGTAAGTGGATCTAGTTGGCTTACTACTTTAGAGCTACAAAAACTTTGCCCAATCAAGAGAAAAAAAAAGTGACACATCACCAACCTTCTCCCCTATACATGGGAGTGTGGGCTCCCAACCCATCGCACCCAAAATTCCTCCATCCACAATGCAATGTACAATGCCTATATACGCTCCTAGTAATAGTTTTAATTTTAAAATATAGTAAATTCAAATGTTTGGGTGCAAAACCTAGAGGCTTCAAGGAACAACAAGCCGATCTAAAAGTTTTGTTGGACTTTTAGCACCATTTGGACTTGAGTGACAAACCAATACTTGAGCATGCAATGCCTTTTTTGTCTACTTTTACACCTCCAAAAACCCCATTTTATTATATTGGGCTCTTTGGTCCTTTACATGTTAAGGGTTAAATATTCATTTTAAGTTATGATTTGCATTCATGAAGAAGAAGCAAAATTTAACATTTTGGTGGGTAAGGTAGGAGGCTCTAATTGCATTCATTGTTTAGGAACAAGTGACGTGTTCTTTTAAATATCTATTATTGTTATTGATGAGTTAGGTAGGCTTAACAAACTAGATTAACTTGCTAAGCCTACCTAATATCCATCAATAATAACTATAGATATTTGTAGGAACATGCCACTTGTTCCTACACAGTGAACCCAATTAGAGCTTCTTGCCTTATCACAAAAATGACACCAATAATATACGTGAGATTTGCAATAGTAAAAATGAGGTCAAAGATCTTCTACAAACTTGTCACGTTTTTTCAAATTTGTAAACAACCTCTTATTACATAACTGTATCATTGCTCAGTTATGAATCTTATAAAGTAGAATGGTTTGTATGAAAATCAATTTCTTTACACAGTATTAAGGTTTAATTTTCTTATATCACACATAAATAGATTCCTTATATATTTAACTAAAATCTAATGCAATGACAGTTATATTCATAAGCTATATAAGATGACTATAAGATTGATGCATTTTCTACAAAAGTTGCTATAATTTTGAGTTTTCTGCAAATGAACATCCTCACAATACTGATTTAGTATTAAACACTCTTTATTTTCTTTTTTTAAGGGAAATGATATGTGCACACCGGGGTTGATATATGCACACCCCTAGGGGTAAAGTATAGATTTTTGCCATCAAAAAGCTAAACTTTTAGAATTTGGAATTCAGATTTGGACTAAGCAACCATAATTTTGTCTAGAACCATAAATAGAGGTTGCAATTGCACAACATCCAATGAAAAAACTTATCTTTTTTAATGAACAAAAGTAAAAGTAATACTCTTCCCCCTAACTAATTCATTGGGTGTGGTTCAATATTGCAACCTTTTTTAGGGTTCTAGACTAAAATCATGGTCTCTAAATCCAAATCCAAATTCAAAATGTTGAAATTTAGCTTTTTGATGACAAAAGTCTATAATTTACCCCCCCAAGAGGGTGTGCATATATATGTTAGGGACGTTACTTTTAGAAACCTTCTAAATTCTTTTACTTTAGTCTTTTGAGTAATTTTTAATATAAAGTTTTTTTACTTTAGATTTTCTTTTACTTTAGCTTAAAGTATATATGGAGGTCCAAGACTAAAGAGTTACTCTTCAGTCTCAACTTCAACTTCCATATCTGAGGTAAAATAAAAATAAAATCTAAAGTAAAAGAAATCTAAATGAAAAAATACTCAATATACTAAAATAAAAGAATTTAGAAGGTTTGAAAAGTAACGTCCCTAACAATATCAACCCCCCATTTGCACATATCAACCCCCTTTTTTAATTATCAGACTTTATTTATGTCCTGTCCTCTAAGGTTCGGACTTTGAACAACACTAAAATGTGATATTAGAGAAGGTGATATTAAGGACGAAGCCCTGCATCTGTTCTGACCCGAACCCTAACCCTAATTTCGAAGCATTTGAGCTTCAAACCGAACGCTTTCTGCCTTCACTTGTGTTTCTACGCACGTCGATTTGCTTCTGTCTGTTTTGCAACCGAATCTCTTCGTGACTCACGAACCCTCGGTCGATAAAAGAATCTGCAGGAGAGGATGATTTACGACGTGAACTCGGCATTGTTCCGGTCCTTTTTGAGCCAGAAGGGCGCCGGCGACAAGCGCAAGACGGAGGACCAGAAGCCAGGCAACCAGCAGCGGGCGCCCAAGGCGAACGAGAACAAGCCTGTGATGAACGAATGAATGAACGACCGGTGCCTCTCACTATGAGGAAGCGTGGACGGAGGGGAGTGATTGCGTGATCTGTAGTTCTGTACAGATGGAGAATTCACGGGGCATCATCATGGTTAGGGTTTCCCCCAGCTTTTGGAGGTTAGAAGGTGGAGCAGGTTCTGGAGATAGTTTTTTTAGTAGAAAATGTGCATGTTGAAGCTCTTGCATGATACGAGATAATACTTCATTCTTCATGTACCGTTTATTTTGCATTGTCAGGATTACCAAACATTTTGTTGATCTCGAACTTCTTGAACCTCTTGAACTTCACAATATTGTGCACTACTCAATGCGGTTGCGTAAGCCGTATTAGTGAGCTGTTTTACAATGGTCTTTTAATAAATCAATGTGCATGTTGAAGCTCTTGCATGATGACGAGATAAAATACTTCTCTTCATGTACTGTTTTTTTGCATTGTCAAGATTTTCAAACATTTTGTCAATCTCGAACTTCTTGAACCTCTCCACAATATTGTGCACCATTCAGGGCGGTTGCGTAAGTCGTATTAGTGAGTTGTCTTATAATCATCTGTTAAGAACTCACGGGGCATCATCATGGTTAGGGTTTCCCCCAACTTTTGGAGGTTAGAAGGTGAAGCAGGTTCTAGAAACAGTTTTTTAATAAATCAATGTGCATGTTGAAGCTCTTGCATGATGACGAGATAAATACTTCACTCTTCATGTACCGTTTTTTTTTTTTGCATTATCAGGATCTTCAAACATTTTTGTTGATCTCGAACTTCTTCAACTTCTTGAACTTCACAATATTCACTACAAGAAAATGTTGTCAATTTGGTCATTTTTTGTAGATTCAGACGTGTCGATTCAGATGTTTTTTTTGTTTGCTTGTGTCAATTCGGACACTTTTTTGTCAATTTAGACAAGACTAATCAATTTGGACACTGTTTTCTTGTAGTGATTGTGCACCACTCAGGGCGGTTGCTTAACCCTGAACGTCACAAAAACACTTTGCGGCCATATGTATGGCCGTATGTACAAACGTATTTGAGCTGCTATGAATGCTTTTCAATTTTTTTTATGCACCCATCATCATACAACCCTTCAACATGTATGGTTCTAACACTTAATATCCAGCTAATTCAAACTTCTGAATATTGGTTGCCACTGTATTTGGTACCGTAGCTCCAGGGCCCAAGGGCCCTCCAGGGCCCAAGGGCCCTTCAGGGTTAAGTCGTATTAGTGAGTTGTCTTACAATGGACTGTTAAGAGAATCTTTCAAACATTTTTGTAATTTTAAAGTACGTGAACTTTACAGTGTTGTACACCGCTCAGGACGATTACACAAGTTTTACTAATGAGCTTTGTTACAATGCTTTGCTAAGAGAATCGATCGGGTAAATTTGTTTCCATCAGTTTCTCGGTTGATTGAGGTATGTTAATATCCGAGGGTTTCAAACTTTGTTCAATGTGCACGGAAGAGTGCTTCTAAAATGCGAAGGTTTAAGTGGCAGTATGTGAGTGGACAGAAGGTAGTCTGCAGCAGTAAATATGTACTGCATCGAATTAGGTTTTGGAATTTTATGTCGATTTTTCTGCATCATATGTCATGGCTATACTTCTTTTGTTGATTACTGGCCATTATGTTAAATACTTCTCGGGGTCGTCAATGTTTCTGTATTGTGATTTGCATTACCAGGTTTGATCACTTCCTCTTTCTTTCATCATCTGTTCTTCAAGGTCTGAGACTCACGAATTTTTAAGGTCCTCTGCCTGCTTGTTGTTGGATTGCCTTCGTAGAGTTGTTCTCGGTGTTCTATGTATTTAGTTTTGGGAATGACTATGGGGATACCCCTATACCCTAACTTATTAAATTTGAGATTATTATTACGTTGAAATATGAAATAAAATCAAATAATATTTTAATGCACATTTGCATCTACAAGTGTTGCAAATATACAACAAATATGTCTCATTTGTGACATGGTCAAGAGTTAAATTTGTAAATGAAGGGAGCAAAGAGAGCGATTATTTAATTCTTGACCATGTCACAAATGAGTTATATTTATTACATGTTTGCAATGCTTGTAAATACAAATGTGCCTTAAAATGTTGTTTTGATTTTATTTCATATTTCAACATAATAATAATTTCAAATTTAATAGGTTGGGCTATAAGGGTGTCCACGTAGCAACTGGGGGGGTGTCCCCTAGTCATTCCCTTATTTTGTAGTTCTTTTGTTCTATTTGCAGTTAATATTTGTAGAATATCTGGACGCAATTGTATATATCTTATGACATTTTCTTTATACGTTGCATATGCTATTTTTAACTTCGTGATCCTTCTTTATCCAAACATGAGGCTCAGGTCAAACATGCTCCATGGATGTTTGTGTGCATTGAGGAAATTGGAGAATGAATTGTTTGTTGCTATGATGTCCTTGCACCATTGCATAGCTTAGCTCAGTTAGGTTTTCTTTGCTTGTGAAGGATAGGAGAGTGTAGCCTAACGTCATGAATGCCTATTGATGTACATGATACATGATTATAAGTACAGTATGAAAATCAGTTTTGTTCAAATTAACAAGTCTTCTATACCCATTGTACCGACGGGTTCATGTGAGAGACATTCTCATACATGGATGTGCCTTTAAAAATGAATTGTCACAAAAAATGTTTTGAGATTTGAAGATTTGTAACCTTCCTTATGGACCTTCATGATCCCATGTCCCCCCATGACTCCATGTCCCCATATTCCCATGTCTTGAGCCATGTCTCCATGTCCCCCCATGACCCCATGTCCCCATATTCCCATGTCTTGAGCCATGTCCCCATGTCCCCTATGACTCCATGCCCCCATGGCCCCATATTTCCCATGACCCGCGTCATCCACATAGCCCATGCCATCTCCCATGGCCCATCCATTTCCATGGCCCACCCATGCCATCCCCCACCCAGGCTTGTGATCCAAGCCTCCAACTCCAACCTTGACTTCAGCTCCCAACCCCATCCCACTACCCCAGCTCCCGACCCTAGCTCTTGACCCAAGCCCATAACTCTAGCCCCCGGCCCTCAATCCTAGCTCCAATTACATATTAGTTACAAGGTTCAATTTTCATCCCTCAAGTAGTTATCATCCAAATGGCTGACCACCACAGATATAACCGCCATGACATTTAATTATAAATATAGATTACCTTATCCTTAAATATGCAAATGTTTGCAATGTATCACAAATGGTGACCTTGTGACATTTAACGATTCAAAGGTTTAGACATCCAAAGGTTTGCAATGTACTCACAAATGGTGGTGTTAGGACTTTTAAGGATTGAAGGGCTAAAGTAAATTGACTGGTCCTGTTTGATATTTATGGGTTTATGGATTAATTGACTTGATGGGTCGCGTTTGACTAATTAAGGGTAAGAAATGGTGACATGATGGATCATGTCTTGTGTTTAACCCTTAAATGTCTGAGCAACCTGTAGTCAGTAGTACAATATGATGTATTTTCTTGTATTTGGAATGCATCCACACCTTTATTACATTTGAGATCAACAAAGAAGTTAGAATATAGATCAACGATATTCTAGTGAGGTAGTTAAGATCCCAAATTAAAACTCTTTGTTGATAGCAAATGCAAGTTATACAGCAACGTACATACTATGGACTATGATTGCTTGGTCGTTTAAGGGTTAAGGACTAAAATGAAAACAGACTTTGTAGAGCATTGTAGTT
This sequence comes from Ulota crispa, assembly GCA_963920765.1. Classification (NCBI taxonomy): domain Eukaryota; kingdom Viridiplantae; phylum Streptophyta; class Bryopsida; order Orthotrichales; family Orthotrichaceae; genus Ulota; species Ulota crispa. The sequence goes on along the minus strand of OY987247.1, from coordinate 4,926,779 downwards.
TAATAGACTAACAGTCTTAATATAGTTTTTATCTTTTTACTTATGTATTCTCTTTGTCCATATCTTCTACTTCATTGCTCTCATGTTGCATGTTTCACTTGAGTAGGGTGGTTTTTCAATTGTCTTTTTATGCATTATATTCTACGAACCACATTGAACAAAATAAATTCATTTCAAACATGGATGTTAGGATTTCATAGAATTGTTTCATTTTCAAAAAATATAATAAAATTATATAGCACAAAATTTTATAAGGTGGATATTAACCCATTAAAGTTTGGTTGACCAGTTTCTGGTTGATTTTGACTCTTTTTAGTTGGTAAGGAGAGCATGTCAAGGAATTTGAGGATGTGGCAAAGGGGACAAGTGTAGGCAATTAGGAACCCCATAGCTTGGAACAAAAATTAGGTTTGGCTGTGTTGTCATGTGGTCAAGGTATTGGAAAAACTCAAGAAGTACTAGCTACCAATATACAAGAATGAATGTAGAAAGATGGTCATAATTGGTAAAGATCAGGTACTTGTATGCGTTCCCAAGAATCCAGGTTTTCCCTAAACCCATTGTCACCCTAAAGAATTGCCACGTGATCCATTAAACAACATGAAAGAATAATCCATAAAGAAATATGATCTACCACCATAGATACGACTCTATTTGTACAAAAATGCATACAAGCACATTTAAACCTACTTGCAAACAAAATCAAATATTAAAAAATGATGCATATCTATAAACCATACAGGACATTGCCATTTGTACAATTGGATATTTTGTACGCATTCATATTCTTTGTTAGTATGAGTTTTTCCAAAACACTAGAAAAGGCCTTGCCCACCCTAGAATTGACCATAGACCTTAATGGGTTAAAAACTTCATGTAAATGTTTGATTTACTAAAACTTGTTTTTGAACCAAATGAATCTTTCATAGAAAATGTTCATTGCATTGTAGGATATAGTACCATACTTTCCATAAGAATGTTTTTGTAACATTTTTATCCATAGTAAACCAAACTCTTTGTTGATACCCTCTTGAAATAGATTGATTGAATATTTGAATCATCATCACGTTTTAATATACTTAGTGACCTTTACATTTGAAGGTTATTAGGAAGGGAGAGGAATCTTGTGTTCATAGGGGAATGTTTACTACAAACCATCAATTTTGAAGGAAGTGTTAAGCATAAAAGGGCATTCTAGTGCCAATTTGATGTTGAAATGATTGTAAAACTTAAGTAGTTACATTACTCTTGGAGCTCAAAGATAATGTTGCTATCACAATATCTTTTCATCTTCCTTTATTCATTACATTGTAGTTAGGATTTTTTGAGTTTAAAGATAAATCCCATTTGGTGAACTTGACTAATAAGTTTGTTAAAATTTAAGGCTTGTTAAGTTGGGATAGTTGGAGAGTGGGGGTGGCTTGCAAATTGCAAACAAGTATTGGACAAAACAAATTGTAACCAACACTGCTTTTTTCCGTCACAGTGTTGCTTGGTTAGCGTCAACCTTTGTAACATCAACTATTGGATAAGGCCCGGTTTAGACTATCGGAAGGACAAAGTAGCAAAATTGGAACCTCTGCCGATGGTTCGTCTGACAGAAACTTTCCATGTAATCTTGCGTCATCCAAGAGTGTGCCTCTATCGGACAAGTTTGGTATCACTCTTGGAGCAAGCCCCAAATCTTCACTATCTTGGCTGCCGCCATGGCTATAAAGGTGGTCCCGAGGCTGGTCCTGAGGTTGGTGAAGTTGGATGTAAAGGTACCAGACAAACTCGCAGTTTGAACCCAACTGCAGAGGAAAGCCAAATTTCAACCAATTACGTTCAAGAAATTTTCGGCCGGCTGCTAGTCCGAACTGGGCCTAAGATCACACTCCCACTCCCCTTTTTCCCAAAGCATGTATTATGAGCTTGGTTGAGGTCAAGTGCTTGCATATGGTCAATGTTATTTTTTCATCAATGACCATTTTGACTCATCAGTGAGAAAGGTGTTTTGTTAGTGTATCAAAAACAGGGGTAGAAAAGCACCTCCAAAGTTACAACCACTAGAACTAGGGAAAATATTGCAAATGGAGGGTTTCTTTATGATTAATGCTTGGATAAGATCAACACTTTTCCCATCCCAAAATGTTGACACTAATCAAGCACCACTGTATTGGAGTCTAATGCTTTGAAGTTTAAGCATTTATTAAGAAGATGTATTATGGTCATCTTGTTCTCTTTTTAAAAATAAAAATTTTGAAATAAAAATTAAGCAAAACTTTGCAGTTTATTAAATCAAAATTTTAATCATTTTCCAAATAAAAATATAGAAGCAATTCATTGCATTTGCATGTTCATTACAGACCATCCCATTCAATGTTTATTGTTTTAATATCAAAGTCTCAACCTAAATTATATTTATAAAGTAGCCCATCTGATTCTTCATTGTTGTCTGTAAGGCTTACAAAAATTAAATTCTGAAAGAGACATTTAATATTTAATATGATTTTATGAGGTCTTTAGCTTCAAGAATCATATTATATTCGTGTTTGTTTAAGCAGATCTGAATTTCAATGCCTCCATTATGGATTTGAGAAATTTATGGTGGCTCTTGCAATATTTAGATGCACAAAAAACGATAGGATGTTTAATACCTACTAAACATCATGGATGAAATTGTCCAAATTAGTCATATATAATGCATGCATTCATATCATTTTTTGAGGCATTGCAAATAGCATATTTTAATGTGGTGATGAAATCATTCAAACATCAATGATTATGAATAAACCACATATCTATAGAATTTAGTTGAAATAAATTTGTTTTTCCAAAAGTATGCCCTCATCCAAAAGGTATTAATATAGTACCAATGTCAAATTTAGAGCCATTTCACAAATTTTGAAATTATAAACTTTTTAGATGAAAAGTCCTTACTAACAAATTTGTTTGCACATATTTAATTGCACGTCTTAATCAATCTTAATGACCTATGAATTTTTATCGCAAAAACGATCACTACTTTGGCCAAAATGTTCACTCATAAAATAATTGAATCGAGATAAATCGGAAAATTTCATTCTTGATCTTGATCACCTATAATGGATGTATCGTTTCAATGCCAATCTTGAGATGTATCTAAACTAAGGAGAAATTTGTTTCACTATGACTGAAAAAATAGAATACATTGTTATACTGTTGTAGCAATTTCAGAAAGTCAGTGGTGTGTTGTAAAGTGAGATCATTCAAAAGCAACCATGTACTCAAAAGCATGCATTTTATATAAATCTAAAACAGTAGATACTCATTACATAATATTTCAACATTAGAATACTAAACTTAGAGCTTCATCAATCATGCACTCTAAATGACTCACCAAATATATTACTATTGTCTTCCTAATATGAAATTAGAACTTGTGATTACTATCTTTGAAAGTGTGCAAAAAGATCCTTTAAGTAAGCAAAATAACACATGGATTTGGAAATTGGACAATCAAAATAAAATTAATTGATAGCAAATTAAAAGACAAATAACACAACAAATCATGCCTAAAAAAGGAAATCTAGGATAAAGACACACCAAATTTAAAAATTTGCTGAATCAATAGTGTGCATATAGTGCCCCTATTTGAAATTTCTTATGGTTTTGTGCTTTGTAATTTGATTCTAAATTCTATTATTTTCTCCAAGAATAATAAACCATTCTTAGAATGCAATTGCAAGCATAAATCAAAGTAAATACATTAAATTAACCCAAAACACGCAAATAAAAATAAAAATACCATGGGATTGTAAAAAATCTCTCCATGTTCAATCTTTTGTTGTGGTCAATAACGGCAGAAGGGTGAGTGTGGAAATGTCTTTAGAAGGAGGTTGGGTAATAATCTCAAAGACCACATCTACACTAAGGTAGGAGGGCTGTAAACCGACCATCTAACGGCTCATACCCTTTTCAGGGTCTTCCGTGGATGGGAGGATTTTTAGATCATTTTTCAGACAAAGAAAAAGAGATGCGGAATGTAACGCAAGTCATTGCATATTTTTTGAGACATTTTTGAGTTACTTATGGATTTTCAAAGGGCATGTGTCATAGGTCTCTATTTATGTACCTAGACCTTTCAAAAACCGTTCACTTGCAAGTTGTGAAGAGATTTGGGGAATCAAGGAGGATGATTGGCTCTTACAACTTTTCTCCCATGCATTCAATGACTGTAAGTGGATGGTTTTGGAACCACCTCATTTCCATTTTGATGGAATCTACATGGACGGTTCAAAATGACCATACGCAATATGAGCCTCCTACCTTAGGGGTGATGAAAACGTGAGAAATAAAACATAATCCAAGCAACAATAAATTCACCTTTCACAGTTGAGATCTCATACACACAACAACAAAACAAAAAAAACAAAAAACCTTCAAGGGGTGAGCATGGATCAGAAAAGACCTCAACCTCACACCAGGGTTCAAGTACTCTCACTATTGCTTACCACCATCCATATATTTTGAATTATTAATCACATTTGAACAAATTATAACCCTCACAAATTTAAGATATAATACACCCATACGCCACGTTGGTTCAAAGTTAAATTATACCGGGGTACAAACACTCTACAATGTTTTGAAATTTTTTACCTTGTGAGTTTCATATTCCCCCTATGATGTAACTTACTCTTAGGGGTTAGATTGCCGGAGACATGATGGTGAGGTTTGGGACAAGCTCAAGTGCAATTGGAATAGTATCGTGTGGCAAAAGTTGGCCCTTTTACTTTTCTTCAAAATGCCCGACAACTGCCGATCTCTTATGATTTGGTATGAGTGCTGCATTCCCAATCCAAAGTAGTAAAAAGCAAAAAAAGATAAAAGCAAGAAAACAAAAGCACACAATCAATAAAGAAAACCACCAAAAATAAAAAATAAAGGAAAACAAACAACTTTTCCCAGTGGAAATATGGTAAGATGATGCTGTTTGTTGTTTGTATATAACACATGTTGAAGGTGTGCCTACAATAAAATGAGGCTGATTGTGAGCATGCACTGACGGGCGGTTCACATTATGTCCCACTTCCCATCACACTATTAAAATCACACTGACCTCTGTGATACCACATATATACCTCTATACAATCACATCTCCTGTTTTTGTGATATCGCATAAATACAATTTGCGTATTTACTGAAATTTTTCTTTTGCCTTCTATGTAACATATAAAAATCTTCATAAAATTCTAATGGTGAATATGTAGCGTAGCAAGCGCCAATTGCTAATATTATATTGTAATTTAAGAACTTGATTGGACTAAAACCAAAAGTTGGGACCTAGTGCTTCAGGTTATGTCCAAAGTCCCATGTTTCACATCCCAATTGCTTCCATGGCAACATGTTTTGGAAGTTACCAAAGAAGGTGGGACTTCACTCAAGGTCTAGATCAACAACTTTGCTAGATTCAACTTTCAACTCAAGTCCCACCAATATTTTTGCATAAAGTATTCATGGTTTTGTTTAGTGGTCCTTTTTGCCCTAAGTAGCCTACTAGTACACAAAGCACACGCTTTGCGCAAGCTAGACATGTATGGGTAATACTACATTCAACTTTACAAAAAATCAATATCTCACAATTAGTTTAGAATCTAACCTTGATGCACCATCATTGTCATTTTGACCCTCTTTTTAAACCAAAATTAGTATTTGCCTTCATCACAATGCTATTCTTTGATACTTTGTTGGGGGCACTTGGCATTTTGTTGGTTTTCTAGCACATGGTTGAAGGGCATTTGGTGCTTTATATTTGGTGCATCCTTTATTGCTTCAACTTCCACCAAACAATTCTACAAGGTTCTAGAAAAAGGCATGGAGTCAATGAGGGAAATCCTCATACTTAAGAATATAGATAATTTGGGATCTTGCATTGAGGTGGGACTTGCATAGATGGGACATAGGACGTAGTGTGAACTGCCTCTTTAATCTTTAGACAACATACTTAGACCAAAGAGCTTGGTTTCTAAAGAGGTTTTTTTAGTGCAAGTATCACATAATTGTGGTAGCCTATAGATAATTTCTTAATTCAACTCAATATAGATAATCTATTTTTGTTTAATTACAAAACTATTACACTATATTCAAAATTTTAAAAATTGGGAATAATATCCTACATACAATTAGAAAACACCCAACAAAAATGAATTCAATTCAATGATGTAGACATGTTGTTCATGAATTTATAAACAATATTTTGGATGAAAAAGGAAAGCTATCATCCTTTTCGAAAGTGTAGAAATTGTTTAGAAGTCCTTTTTTTGTTTTGGAAACCATTAAGGATCAAGTGTATGCTTTCATATATCTCTAAACCTTTAAGAGTATAGAGAGGGTGAAGCATTTAGATTTAGAGCTTTTGAAGCAAACAATTAATAAAGGTTTTAAATTTTTTTTAAAAACAAGATATTATTTTTGCAAGTTTTTTTCTTGTCTCCTATCTCTAAATGAACCTACTAATTCATAACCTTGCAAAAACACCATGAAGAGACCAATGATTAAACTATATAGTTATAAGTTCAAAAAATTTATGTCTAAATATATTGGAAAGTCCTTCATTTATTAACTCTTTTGTGTGAGCGTTTTAGAACATTCATTGTCCACCAAAAAGGCACCGGCACTCAAAGGGATTGAGCTCTAACTCCCAAGCTAGCATTTGACGGTTGGTTTAAATGGTAAAGAGTGCAAATCCATTAATTTCCTTAAAAATACTCAAATTGTATGTGACAAAGTAGCATGATTTATTGAAATTATGTGGACAAATTTTTCATATATGGAAATGTAATTACTTGGTTTTCACTAAAATACTAATCCCAATTAGATTCTTATAGATATCTTCAAACGACGTTTCTGGAGTGAAGATGGACTTTGGACTTCAAACATTCACATGGCAATATCTTTTGGAGATTATGGCACCAACAAATGCTTAAGAGTTGGATGTAACAAAAATGGAAAATCTAAGTCCCAATAAGCGTTTTGCTAAAAAAAAACCCCCAAATTCTTTTTTCAAGATTCATGTAGTCTTATCCTTTACAAGCCAACAAAACCAAGAACTTGCATGGAACCATAAACTTGCACAATGTAGACGTGAGATGAACTTCAGTTGTACACACTTGAAAACACCAAGTTCAATTACTTGTACCTAGTTTTATACTTGCTTATTGATTTTTTAAATCTCTAAAACAATAGAATAGTTCACTTCTTGGATTTCAGTGCAAAATCTTTCCAACATAATAGCCACAAACATCCCTTGAGTCACACTAGGATGAAAGTCCATACCCAACCAATAGGATGCATTATTTCCAGTCCCAACACACATAGGTATTTTGGAATGTGTTCTTTTGTCCTTTTCAAGGTTGGGATCACGTAAGTCATACCACATGTTTCAAAGTGAAGGAGAAAGTAACAAGTGGAAAGTAGTCTCGCTATTATCAAAAATGCATAAGTCTAGAGGTTGGCAATGGGTCCAAAGCATTTTTTGACTCCCAAAATCCACAATTTTTTTGGTTTTGCAAATAAAATTATGAAAAATTTGCAATCCCAATATTTCTTATCTTCCTACATTAGAAAAAGGTTTGTTGCCTCAAAATCTTTGTAGTTTGTTACAAAATTGCTTAAATTTTAGGTATGAGCATGGTTTTTTTGTTGGGCAATTAAATGCCCAATTGCCTAGAAAAAAAAGGCAAGCTTTAAGCCTATAGAAAAAGGGGGGGATCATTTCAAAAAATGCCAGTTTGCAATAATAAAAATTACATTGTAACCTAAGCTTTCATAAAATTCTTATCAAATTGAGAATTGATGTCATCATTTTATGATGAGACAGATCCAAAGGCATTGTCAAAAAGTTGATTGTGCCTGCTTCTCCTCATTTTCATGATTAATAGCCATGATGTTGCAAAAATCTATGTAGAGGGGCCACCCTCAACTCCTACCAAATATAGGGATGGAGCTCAAGGTTCTTTTTTTTGGCAAACATTTGCCTAAATTTAACCTCAGATGGGCACTGCCGGCTACCAAAAGATAGAAAAAATATAGCAAAAATATGGATGAAATCACCAAATCCTCCCCCAAGCCAACACCAAATTTGCTAGAGTTTGGATGAAATTTACCAAAATTAGTACAATTTATGGATGAAAATTAGCATGTTGACAATTGTATCTCATTCTATCCATTTTTTCCTTCCCTACTTGTATTTTGTGAGTGCAAGTCGCTCCACCCTTGTAAAATGAAAAAAAAAAAAAAAAAAAAAAAAAAAAAAAAAAAAAAATTTGATAGAGCTTGCAAGCTCCAAACCATTTTCAAAGAATGCTATACAACCATTGGTTTAGAAAACCAAAAAAAAAAACCCTTCCACCTTAATCCCTAAAGGCCCAAGTCCTTTTTTCTTTGAAAGTCACTATAAATTATCACTGGGGGGAATGAGTAGAAAAGTAGGAAATAAAATTTGTTTTGCAAATCCAACTGTAGGTTCTTGCCTTAGACTAGAAGAAATACTTGTGGGAAAAAAAAATCAAGTCATTCTAGATGGAGTGAAGGGAGATATTTACATCTAAAGCAAAAAGAAAAGATTTTTTTCCGTGTTGTCCAAAACATTCAAAAGCCTTTGACCACTCTTACATGAAAAAAATTGCTCTACACAAAGTTGAGGTTTATTTTTTCCATGTAGAAGACCACGTTAGGTATGTGTGGGAGAATTTTCAAATCAATTATAACTATACAACAAACGGGAACAAAAAAGTAAGTAAAAACAAGTAGAGAATGAGTCAAATCACAAAATTGTTAAGAATTTAATTATTAAAATGAAAAATGAAAATCCCAACGGTCATAATGTTGTAATAAACAATTCACTTCCTTAGGTGTAGTTTTTTTTCCAAAATATTGAAAATTGTGGAAAATAAAGGACTTCAACGTTTATTTTAGAGTACAGGATCTGTAATTACGCACAAACTAGAACCTCTCATAACTTTCATCTCATTGATTGAATTTGAATGATTAAAAGCTTCCCACATATAAAAAAGTCTAAAGAACCAATTTCAGTTTTTTATTTTAAAAAAACACCATTTTTAAAGAAGTTTTTGGGTTGCCCGGATTACCCTCTCTCCCTTGGGTTACAGAAATTCTTGCATAACTTCTTTGTCAAATGTCAAAATGAAGAAAAAATTAGATGCACGAGTAGGTCTTGGAATTCTCCACCTTCAATAAAAGTTTAAAAAAATTACAAAAACTAGATTAGCTCCAGATACATGCCCAAAATTCATTTATCCCCGGGGACAGTTGGACCTTTAGGGGTTAATTCAAGACCCATTGTAATTACAAGGGGAGACAACCTCTGACAGTCAAAGCAGAGAAGAGAAACCAAACCCTGGCAAAATCTACCTTTCCAACAGATTTCCAGCATTTTCACACGAAGAAACCCTACAAACCTGCAAACTACGGAAGTCAGTGAAGTAATCTCGTGCGGCACACTAATTCCAGCCTGGCACTAATTACAAAACCACTGGCAACCAGTGAAAATATTTTGGATGAAGTGGTCTTAGCCTTTTTTTTCTAACCAAAAAATGGTTGAGTAGCAAGGACGGCTACATTTTTTTTACAGACGTAAAGTTGGATTCTCTTAACCTTTCATTAAAGCTAAATCTCACGAAAATTTTGTGAGAAATTAAAATATTGCACGAGTAGGGTGAGACAACATCAAATGGAACCCTAAAAACAACTCTCATACTCCCAACCTTGTGTATAAAAGTTGGTTAAATATTTTACATTTTTTCAAAAAATACCATAGAACAATTAGCCACACCAATTTTGGTGTAGGTAAAAAGCGATAATTAGCACAAAATAATTTCACTGTTCAAGACCCAATGTAATTGCAAGGGGAGACAACATCTGACAGTCAAAGCAGAAAAGAGAAACCAAACCCTGGCAAATTCTACCTTTCCAACAGATTTCCAGCATTTTCACACGAAGAAACCTCTGGCAAACCTGCAAACAATGGAAGTCAGTGGAGTAATCTCGTGCGACACACTAATGACTAATATTAACCCTACACTAATTAATTGCATCCCACTGCCAACACGCTTCCAGGGAGACAAAGCTTCTGACACCGAATAGCAAATCAAAAACCCAAACACAAATCCATCACTTGCAAGATTTTCAAAACAACTCCAAAAGGGAATCCACAAACTCACTCCAATCCAAAAACAGGAGTGCAAAAAGTTCATCAAAAATACCCACAGTAACTTAAATGCGTTGGGTGCGGTAACCAATCAAGTGGAACAGAAAGGCAGGAGACAAGGCTCTGTCACAGTCACACGGAATCAGTCAAAGCAAAAAAAAAACAACACAACCCAACACATCCTATCACGATCAATGGGTCCGTCTCCTCCCGACCACACCCCCCTGACCTGCAAAACAAACAAAACCCAACACCAAAAGCATTTTTATACAAATGATTCCACCCCACCCACAAAAAAAAACACTTCCAAAAAATTCCCCAAAATTCCCCGAAGTTCCCAAAAACGTAGAAAAAGTTGCGCAAAAAGGAAAGAAAGCCCAAAAACACACACACACACTCTCTCTCTCTCTTCTTCATCGCCATCACCATTACAGTCGTTTCGTTTCGTTTTTCAATCGAAAAGAATGCGTTTCGTTTTTGACTTCATCTTCATCTTCTACTTCGACTTCTCCGTTTTGCTTCGTCTTCAACTTCGCCACTTCTATCACTCTCTCTCGCTCTTGCCATCTTGTTGCCACCAATTCTGAAAGCTTTTCTGTATTCCTGTCCTGCCAGGAGCTTTTTGAAGTGGGAAGGGATATCGTCGTTGTACGTTAGTTTGCACAGAGTTTTGTTGTATTGGAGAGAGAAAACAGAGAGACGAAGGCAAACTTTATTTAAGCCTGTATTTGCTTCTCAGTTTTTCATCTATCTATCTATCTATTTCTACAAGCGTTTTGTTGCAGCAGCAGTTTTGAGCTCTGATTATTTGTGTTCTCCGATCGTAGCCATTTTGAGTGAGTGGATCCCAAATTTATTCCAAGTTTTTTTCTCTTTCTTTCTCCTTTGACTGGGTCAGTAGTGGTTTTCGGAATTCGTCAACACTCTTGTATATATATTTCTCTTTTTGGTTTGAATTTTGCAGAGATCCAGCCTGCGCTTTGTTCCCTGACATTGTTTTTGTTTTGTTTTGTTTTGCCTGTGTATTCGGCGGATTTTACGAGGTACATTCTAACTTGCTTTCGCTTGTTTGTCCGATCTGTTCTCGACTTTGCTTAAGGAATTGTTTCGTGGCTTTTTTTTGTTGTTGCAGAGAAAGCGGTGTTGTTTTGCTTTTTTTTTTTGTCTTGGTTAGGGGGTTGACGATGGCGACATTGGGTCCGAAATTGGCAAGGCGAGTGCTGGGCACGGAGACACCTGTCATGGTTCAGGTACTACTAACTACTCCCCCCCCCCTTGCGATCCTCGTGAAAAAGAATGAGAATTTTTTTTCCTTGGATCAAAATCACAACAATTTCTCTACCAAATTGTTTTACTTAAATTTCCATAACTAAAAGCTGAAGTGTTTTGTTTTGCTTGCAGAAACAATATAACAAACCTCACAATATGTTAGTTATACTCATCAAGGAACTTTTTAAGAAATGTAACCAGTATTATTGAACAATGTTGTATGATTGGTGTATCTCTCCCATATCACTCTGGTTTGAGAGGACTTTTTTTGAGCATTTTTTTTGTAGTTATCTCTACAAGAGTATTGTAGCTATTTTCACGGTTTCTGTCCATTGCTTATATCGAGAACTTGAAGTACTATTAAGTTTATAACGAAGTGGTGTATTGAGACTGGTTCAATTTTCACTTAATTTCCATAACTGAAAGCTGAAGTGTTTTGCTTGATTGCAGAAATACTATAACAAATATCTGAATATGTCAGTTATACTTATCAAGGAACTTGTTTAGAAATGTAACCAGGATTGAATTTGTGTATCTCTCCCATAACGCTTTGGTTTGAGAGGATTTTGTGAGCATTTTTTCTTCAGTTATCCCTACAAGAGTATTGTAGCTACTATCAAGGTTTCTGTCCATTGCTTTTGTCGAGAACTTGGAGTACTAGTAAAACAAAAGTGGTGTTTTAAGACTGTCTCAAATTTTCATTCCGTTTTAACTGAATCTTGATGTTATTGTATGTTATTTTGTATTACCCACAGATGCAGGAGTTGTTACGTGGAGCAACTGATGTAGTATCATTGGCACAGGTGCAGATCTCTCTCTCTCTCTTTCTCTCTCTTGCTCCGACGATTACCATATGTTTTTCAGTTTTTGTTTAAGTTTTTTTTTGGTTTTGGTTTTGTTTTGGTTTGCATGCATTTTGTTGATATGTTTGTATGTGTATATATGTGTTTATATATGCATTTGCTAACCTGGAAGGAGGGGTGGGGGAAGGCAGGGTGTAGTGCATTGGCAACCACCGGAAGAAGCGTTAACGAAAATAAAGACTCTGGTGGACGAGCCGACAACAAGTCATTATGGTGCGGACGAGGGCCTGCCAGAACTCCGAGAGGCTCTTTTAGAAAAGGCACTTTTTCTGACTTCATTACAACAAAACACACACAAACAGTCTCTTTGTTTCAAGTAAAAATTTAGATGATATTCTTCTGTAAAACGATGAAGTTGTTGAACCAGTGAGAATCCATTTGTTCTAGAATAGCAATGTTTTGCCACTTCTGACAAAACTTGTGGGGATTCAGTTGAGGCGGGAGAACAAGCTTTGCAATTCGTTGGTCATGGTCACTGCCGGTGCTAACCAGGTTAGTATGTGTTTTACAAGCATTTATCTCCCTCATCTTCTGCAAAATCAAGGTATTTAAACAAAGCTGGTTTATTTAAGGGAAAATTTGATGTATACCCCTGAAATTCGCAATATTTGTACAAATACCCCTAATTTTTCAGAAATTGTACAAATACCCTTAATATAGTTTTCTTTTCTTTTCAAAATCATTGTTTCTAGATCTTGGAATGAATGTCTTAATGTTTGAAGCATAGGAACACACAAAGATGGAACAAAAGAATCAAAAAAATACTTGCAAAACTACCTTGAGATGCTCCTTTGAGATGTCAAGGGTATATCTGCAATTTCTGAAAAATCAGGGGTATCTCTACAAATATCGCAAATTCCAGGGGTATCCATCAAATTTTCCCCTTATTTAAAACGAGTATTTCTTCATACAGCAAAGTAGTGACGTGATGTTCTTATAATTCTTTGTTATCATGCACTGATTTGATGATCTATGTAAAAACAAAACAGCCATGTTTTGAAAAGACTTTGTTCTTCTAAAATGCCACGAGAGACTCTGAGTAGCTTTCTTTCATAAATCTAGCTACAGTGTAGATGTAGCTTCTGTCAAGAGGTTTCTGAGTTAGCAACAAACACACAAACATAAAGAACTTTTTGAAACTTTCACTTTTTCACTAATTAAAACCCTGTCTACAAAGAATTGCTGCACCTCACCACAACACCTCTTTCAAACATCTCCCACACCACCACTACTCCTATTGATGAAAGTTCCTAAAAAAATATTCAGTTTCTAGTAGAGTCCTTCTCTAGCATCTAAATTCATAAAGACTTTTCTTTCAATTTTTTTCCAATCTTCTAGACTCTTTACAAGATTGAGTGTGTGTGTGTGTGTGTGTTTGTGTACAGGCTTATGTGAATGTGGTGTTGACGCTCTGCGACCCAGGAGACAAGGTGGTGTTGTTTGTGCCTTATTACTTCAATGCCTTTATGGCTTACCAAATGACAGGTGTCACTGACATTGTGTTGGGTCCCAGTGACAGTGCATTGCATCCAGATGCAGGTTAGTTAAAAGAATTTAAGCCATTTTCTTTTCTCCTTCTACAGTAGCTTCAAGAGTTTGTACTGAGCTTAGTAAAAAAGGGGGTTTTTTGAAGTTCGGTAGGTTTCTCGCCCAATTCTGCTCTTTCTTTCTCTCCGGTTCTTTTCACACAACAGAATTGTTTTTTTGATTTCTCAGCCCATGCTTTTTGCACTTTTTTTCACCTCGCTAGGTGCAGTAGACGTCCTGGTTTCTCATGAGAAATGGATTTTTGTACGATAGATAGAAACTTAGTTATCTCTTGCAAAAATGCGTACAAGAAATACCGATTTTCCCTAATGCTTTGAAACCTCCTAACATCCACATCTATATAAATTCTCAAACATTAGAAATATTGATATCTTAGCACCAATCAAGGATACCACTTCCATGTTACTTTGTTTGTTGCATCCACGTGGCATAGTTTATAGAGCTACATGCAAAAATCTTTCTATTCCATCTTGGGCCTAGAGTTAATTCTTCTTTTCGTTGGTATCTTATCCTTGTCATGTTCCTGAAACTGGGTGTGAAAATGTGTGTTCTTGGTAGATTGGTTGGAAGAATTATTGAAAAGCAAAGATTCAAATCGTATTCCAAAGGTGGTGTCCATTGTCAATCCTGGCAATCCCTCCGGCACTTATGTTCCTGAACCACTTTTAAAGGTATGAACGTCTAAATTCGATGTTTATTTTTCATAGCTTTCTACTAATGTTTTGTCCACGTGTGATTAAACTAGACACACCTTAAATCTCTTTAGTTTATCATTTTTCATTACTCCGAAGTGCCTACATGGGCAATAATACAATGACCGTTTTTATATCTACCGGAAGAGTTGAATAACCCAAAAAGGTTTACAAGAATGTTCTAAAGTATGCTATTGGAAAGAAATAGAGATATGTTACTCTAATGGATGATTAGAGTATTTTAAGAAATCTAACATAGTGAATTTTTTTTTGTCTTCATATTCAAAGTGGTCAAAGTTCAGCAAATAAGGACTTATACAAGATTGGAAGGCTTTACTAACACTTGGATTTTCTTATGGTTTTTTATGGCTAAATTTAGAGAATGTCGGAGATGTGCCGCCAAGCAGGATGTTGGCTCGTTGTTGATAATACCTATGAGTATGTAATTCTGCACCCTTTTTTATATCTTCAAAGCTCAAAAATGTATTGTACCATGTATTTCCATTCTTGTATGTTTAGAAAAAAAGACTGCATTAATTGTATAGCATGGGGTCTTACTTTTTTGCCTTTATTTTTGAGATTGGGGAGGGGGGTGTACATGCAATGCAAAATCAGGTATTTCATGTATGAAGATTGCAAACATGTATGCGTGGAAGGCGATCACATACTCAACATCTTCTCATTTTCAAAAGCGTATGGCATGATGGGGTGGAGAGTTGGCTATGTAAGAAACAATCCAATCCCTTTTATTCAGTTTTTTTATCATCATTATTCGTAGGGTTAGGTACAATTCTAAGCCTAACACAACACATAGGGTACCTAAAAGTGAACATTTCACTTTAGAGTGAGGACGTTTTGAGAGACTTAGAAATCCATAACTTAGTCCACAAGAATTTCAAAAATTACAAATAAAAATGAGTAAGATGCAACTTTCATTTCTTAAATTCACCATAAAAATGGTTGGAAGTGTGCAAGTTATTCACAAAAGCTGGATTTGACTTTAAAAGGTCACTTTTAGCACCTCGTACCTTACCCTTAGAACTTTAGAGAGAGAGACAGAGAGAGTTACGGTAGATGCCAATGAACTCGTTGAATTCTAATCTTTGTCACTTGTAACATTGGTTTAGCAATGGAGGGTGAGGTAGGGTGGCATTCGACATATCCCCTTCTGATGAAAGTCGGTTCTAAAGCTCAACTTTTCCAACAAGTGAAGTAAGAGAAGAGAAAAGTATGGAATGTGTGTAGAACCAAGTGGTGTCAGATTACTATGCAAATTGTGTGGAAATCAAGTGAAGGTAAGAACAAGTGTGGAATTTGTGTGGGAACCAACAAGTGAAGTAAGGTATGTACACCCCATAAGCACCACTGTCCCCATAACAGTCACCTCTGAAATCTTGGAAAATCTGTGGAAGTGAATAGATGTAATGACAAGGATGTACAACCTGTGAACATGAACTCTTGAAAATGGTTATGGGTGCAATGGCAGTTTGCTCTTTAAAAATTCACAACTTATTCTCACAGTATCCAAATAATACATTTGAAAGTGCAAACTCATTATTTGTCTGTTCCTAATAGGATCCTATAGTTTGCTAGCTGTTTATTGATACTCATCATGTTCAAAACCCTTAGTTTGACGCTTATGGGTGTACATACCTTAAGCAAAATGTGGAATTCATGTGGAACTGTCGGTGGTGATGATGCAGATAGCGTATCCAAAGGGAGTGACAGGCATGGGAGCGCAGCTACTAAAAGTGCAAGACAACATCCCCATCTGTGCCTCCATCATCGGCCAGAGGCTCGCACTGGCAGCCCTGCAACTCGTGGGCCCCGACTGGGTGGCGGACAAAGTGAAGAAGCTGGGGCTCAACCGCCAGGTGCTACTGCAAGCACTAGCACCCCTGGGCCAAGGGGCCGTCAAGGGCGGCGAGGGGGCCATCTATCTGTGGGCGCAGCTGCCCAAGCAGGCGGACACCGACGCCGTGCCCGACGACGTGGCCGTGGTGCGATGGCTCGTGAAGAAGCACGGCGTCAGCGTCATCCCCGGCAGTGCCAGTGGCGGACCCGGCTTCATCCGCATCTCGTACGGGGGCTTGACTGAGGATCGCTGCCGCTTGGCTGCCGGTCGCCTGAATAAAGGCCTCCAGGAACTCGTCAGCCATGGCATGACCTAATCCCTCAGCCACTAAACTTTAGGGTTTTAGGGTTTAAGGGTTTTCCCTCGTGGCCTCCAGGAGCTCGTAAGCCATGGCATGAACTAGTATCTCAGCACTAAAGTTTCGAATTCTAGGGTTTAGGATTTAGGCGCATCTCGTATGGGGGCTTGACGGAGGATCGTTGCCGCTTGGCTGCCGGTCGTCTCAACAAAGGCCTCCAGGAGCTTGTCAGCCATGGCATGACCTAATCTCTCAGCATCAGGAATCCGAATTCTAGGGTTCAGGGGTTTAGGGTTTAAGGGTTTTTCCCTCGTGGGTTCCCAACAAAGGCCTTCAGGATTTAGGGTTAGCTATGGCATCTCTCAGCCACTAAACGAATTCTAGGGTTCAGGGTTTTAGGGTTTAGAGTTTAAGGGTTTCCCCTCGTGGTTGCTCAACAAAGGCCTTCAGGAGCTCGTCAGCCATGGCATGAAGTAATCTCTCAGCCACTAAACTTTTGAAATCTACGGTTTAGGGTTTGTGGGTTTTCCCTCCTGGCTGGTCAACAGAGGCCTCCGGGAGCTGGTCAGCCATGGCATGAACTGATCTCTCAGCCACTAAACTTTCGAATTGTAGGGTTCAGGGTTTAAGGCTTCTCAACAAAGGCCTTCAGGGTTTAGGATTAGCCATGGCATGAACTCATCTCTCAGCACTAAACTTTCGAATTCTAGGGTTTAGGGTTTAGGGTTTAAGGGTGTTCCGTCGTGGCTCCTCCCTTTTGGACCGTCTAGCAGAGGCGCAGCGAATGAAACTCGTGTAAAAATCCGTGGTTTATGTTCATAGATTGTTCCCTTTTGATGTTCTTTGCTGCTATTGATGTCTGTTAGATATCCTTGCTTATCTGTTTTATATCCTTACTTTTGTTGATGTTTGTTTTATATCGTTGCTTTTGTTGATGCCTGGTATCGGGGGTAGCTACACACCTTCTTTCACTCTGTTCTCAGTCTTCAAAGAATGTGGATGTGACGCTCTCTTTTAGATTTGCAAAGGGCCCCTTTCTTTGAAGATTGAGAAGTTTTTTCGCTTCACCTTTAGTGGAGAAGAATGGGCGTGCAGAAGGTCTAGCATGTGAAGTTTTTATTGATGCATGTCTCTTTTTTCATCTTTCTCTTCTTGCTTTCAATGTTCTTTTAGTTGGGAACCATGGTTGAGTGTGTGAAATGCAACTTGCTTATCGACCCCATCACTATTTTTGAGGTGAACTCATTCTGCATTTTCTATTGTTCATGAAAAGGGAGTCACACCTTCTTCCATGGAGAAGTGCTCCCATTGGCTCTTATTTCCACGACACAAACATTGATACTTCATAAAAGTTTCATAAAAGTTTCATTCTTGGAGAAGGTGTGACTACCCCTATTGTGTTTGTGGTTCCTTATTTTTTTCTGCAGAGTTTCGTTTGCTTTGTGGATGTTTGTTGTACTGGTATATCACAGTCATTCGTTGAAGCTACGTGAACAATTCATTTTGCTTTACCGAATCTTTTGTGACCCGTTTTGCAGTTGTGTTCTCAGGTGAGTTGTTGATTTGTGTATGAAGTGGTTTCTAGTTTCTCCAGTGCCAGGGGAGCTCACAATGCATTGCTAAATGTGCTAATTATCCAAGTTTTACACTGACATTTTCTTGTTTTATGGTTTAGGGTTGTTGTTTTGGTATCTACTTGTTTTTTTTGTATTTTGAAAATTAGGTTGAGATGAAATGTTGTGGAATTTAGACACAATTGTGAACTATAGTATTGAGTATTCTCTGTCTAGTATTGAGTTTTGTGTGGGTTGGCACTCAAAAGGATTTCCTGATCCTTTGTTTTTTCAGTTAAGTTCAATTTGAACTCGGGTTTAGGGTACTTGAGTTGTTGCATTTCCATGTATATTTTAAAGAGTAAATTGTCTGAATGTCTCATGATATAATTCTTTTTAAACAATCACAAGTTGGATTAGAGAGGGGGAAGTGAGAGGAGAAGGCTCCGGGGGGGATGGGGATGGTAAAAAGTCATTGGAATTTTTTCCCAAAGTATTTTTTATAAGTTTAAATTTTTTTATTATGAAAGATTGGGTATCCAGTATTAGAAATCTATTCATCATCCGAAATTTGCAATTCGAGGGTATGATGGAGAGGAAAAGGCATGGAAAGGGAGGGGGAAAAGTCACTTGATAACACAAGAAATTAAAGAGAGACACGGCGCATAAAAGACGTACTCATTCTTTTAAATGTGACAACTTTGTGAGGTTTCGTGATGAAGAATCATTCAAAATGTATCAACCTAGAGGATATCTTAATTTTGGTACTCTAGTACGAAACATTGAAAACACATAGGTATTTATATGTCCAGAAGTTTTTCAAAAAGTAAAGTTTCAATTTGAAATATTGAAAAGATATAGGTATTTGGGTGTATCAACTATATCTTATTCTCATTTGTTCACTAACGAATGTAAATATAATGATCATTTATTGACTTTGAAATCTTCTTGAATTTCAGCCACAAATATTGGATTTGTCAAACAATAAAAAATATTTATATAATTTTTTACTCCGTAGGAAGTCAGGAAAACCCCTGATAGAATCGGGTGACCGTGGAGTTGTGGATAAGAACTTTGTTTGGAGATGTCGACGTGGCAAATGCGGATCCAATTCCAAACTAATGGCGCTCACAAAAAGTTTCAGACCATGAAAAGTGCAGAAATCACTATAATTTTAGAGGTAGTTTACCCTATTATCACTCTATCCTTATTCTCACTTCTCTATCATCAAAAATACATATGTTTCAAGGTTTAGTTTCAAATCCAAATTGACAAGTACTACAAAAAAGGTTTTACAGGCCTTTACTAGTAGTAAAAATTTTGTTCTATTTGACCAAAATTTGCAAACGATATAGCGTATTAGCTATGAAGACCTTAGTTGTATATACAATTTATTGCCCCAATGCCTTAACTATAGCAACGCCTTAACTATAGCAATGCCAGTTGCAAAATACCAAAAACGAATGAAAATTGTCAACTAAGTTAACACTTATGGACGACGACTACAAAGATCAAGGAAAGGAAGAAGTTCAAAGATGAAAATGACAAAATATTACCATGTACAACAATGAAAACCTCTAAGGAAGTGATGAGGAAGTGATAATATGGCAACTTCAAATTTGAGCTCAACCTAACCTTACCTCATTGAAACCTTGATAACTAAATCAAACTCCACTCATTTAGGAATTTGAAACTTGATACAATACCTTGATTTGATTATCTTTTAGATGAAATCATAACCATGTCATTTGATATATTATGACTAATTTTTATTGACTTTTTACCTAAAACCCAATAATAGTAGGGTAAACTACCTGTAATCAAAAATAAAATAAAAAACTATAGATTCAAATGATACAAAAAGAGCAGTGGTTAGGCTGAGGTTAGATGGCATGCGGTTTAGTGGGGCCAGGGTAACAAAATCTCAAAAATTTTCCCTCCAGGGTAAAAGAAATAATTTGTTCCGTATTATGGTATTGTTAGTAGTATCCTGGCACGGAATTTCGAAATAAACCAAGGTCTTTGGATCCATACATGAATTCAAAACTTTGAAATTCAGTACAAAATTTTCAAATTCAACACAAAATTTTCAAATTCAATATCCCAGCTAGCGATTGGCACTTGATACGTTAGGCATTCACCATTAGAATTTGTTAGAGTTTTATTAGGATTTTGTGTTAAACAAAAGGCAAAGTTGAAATTTTAGTAAGTCTCTAAATTATATCTATGTGATAATGTTTTAGAGATAGGAGAAGTGATATTATAGAGAGTCCTAAATCTAACCTTTAAATGTCCAAAAGTGTTTTTCTCGTTTTCAAAAAGTAATTTTGAAGTTTTTGAATTGTCCCTATAAGATTATTATTAAACATCAAAACAAAATTGTAGTTGTTGAATCTTGAACTTCAAGGCTTCTAGATAGGGTTATCCAAAAACAACCCAAAACAACCTCATAGATTTTAAGATATTTGTGATTGAATGATGATGAGTATATAATTTTTTGCTTTTTTTGGAGCTGTCCAAAACTTCTAATGCAAATTGGCAACTTTTGGATACAAAATTGGGAAACATCCACTTAGGAATCTTTAGTGCTTGTTGTTGTTACTCCAAAACTAATGGCCTCCCCTCAAGGGCCCCCCTTCCAACTCCATGACCACAATTTCACATATGAGCTTGCAACGCAAGTGTCAAAGCGCAACCACCTAATACAAATAATTTTTTTAGTTTCAATTATTGACAAAAAATCATTATGAATGAAAGAAAATTTAATGATGACTAAATTCTAATTTTATAGCAAAGACATTTCAAGTGAAATTAGTCCAAAAGCACTTTTAGAGCTTGTTGGATGTCAAAATTTTAGTAAAAGGACCCTTATTGCCCAAGGAAAATCTTCACCTTTTTCTCAACTTGATGCCTGTCCTTTCAATGTGGCAACTTCTCATAGGCTCTATGACTATTCACTACACTATTCATGACACCAAATGTATGCTTGTAGTTTATCTTCCACCAAAAAAAACTGAAATAAGATAAGGAGGAAATTAAATTTGAACAATGAAGATAACTTGAACACGCAAAATTTCCAAAAAAAACCTAAAAATGATAAAATATGTGCCTTCAACAAGGTTTCAAAGTTTCTTGAAGTTTTTTGGACACCAAAATTTGGTGCTTTGGGCATTTGAGTGTTTATAGAATGATGGTAAATATCTCAGTTCTTACATTTCTTGCCCAATTTTTTGGCAGGTGAAGAAGCTAATATATTTAATCTTGACCTCACAAAATGGCATGTCATTCAACCTCAGCCGTGGTTTAACCCTTGAGCGCCCATGCCATTTTTACCAAATTCAAGGTTTTGAAAGGCCTACAACTTTGATGTATTATTTCTTGGTCAATTAGATGATTCACAAAAAATGACCTTTGAAAATAGAGGAACACCTGCTTAGAAAACAACTTGCAAATTTTGGGAATAATTGACTGTAGGAGATGGGAGCATTGGGATCGGTGCTAGAGCAAAGAAAGAAGTTTGTCCAATTTTGAGCTTTTTTCCACAATCTTTTCCAAGGACTTCCAATAGCTAATTTCACAAGCATGCAGACGCTCTTGCAACAATTAAAGCACCAACCCTAGCATGTAAGCATTAGACAAAGCCTTCCAGGTAGGAGATGGCGGACTCCATGGGAAAGGTAGTCTCCAAACGTGTGAAGAGTGAGATTTTGAAGGCTACAAGCATTTTGATTTTTGCTAATGAAGTCACCTTTATTGATAATCAATTATAGTTGAGTGTGCACGTTTACGTTCCATCCCTATTTGGGAGATGTTCCGTGCTCTTGCAACTTAGCAGGTAGTGGATGGCTCTAATGTTAGCAGCTTGCTGCACATGATACATACGGCGTTGCGCACAAGTGACGGCCTGACCAATGCGCAAATTATGAGAAGCTGGTGTGTTTTGGGACGGATGAGGCTTCTGTCTTTCAAGGGTGCCGGGCCGATGTTACTCAACAATTGATTGAAAGTTTGTTCCCTATGCTATGGGGGTACATTGCATGGCCCATCAGACCAATTTATTGGTGGAGGCATAGTTGAATTTGCCTATGGTTCACAAGTTTGAGACCTTGTGCACACAATTACACTCTTATTTTTTGAATTTTCCAAAGCAACATTTAGAGTTCACAAAGTTGGCAGAGATTGTGGAAACAATGGGGTTGAAGATTCTTAACAAAATCTCCACTCGATAGATCTCTTTATTAGAGCCTCTCAAATGTGTAATGCTGAAATATAAGACGCTCATTGTGAAGTTCAGCAATGATAGTAATCAGGAAATCAAATGCAATCTCTCTTTGTTTTGTGATGTCACAAAGTTGTTGGCTCTTTCTTGTGTATATTTATTACTTGAGAGTGTAGTCTTTAATTAAGTTTGCCCAAAGTGGATTTGCTTTTGTTTCAAACTACATAATCGTTGTCTAGATCTGGCAAACAGAGCTGTATGCTATTTACTGTACTTCTACTATCACATTCTAAGCTACTCAATTCCAACTATTCTTGGATGCTGTTGATGATTATAGTCACACCACCCAAAATTGGGTGATGGACTTGAACACGAGAGAAGAAAGCATGTTCTTCAAGATTAATAACCATTTCTATCCTACACATCAAATGGATTGTGTAAGTGGATTGCAACAACATGTGAGCATGACAAATTTTGATGTTGTTATGGCTTCTGTGAAGGGGCATTGCTCTTCTACGGCAGAAATGTTGATTGCAGAATTGACTAGGAGGTTCCCCCATTCAGACATGATGGAAGCCTTGAACATCATTTGTTATAGTTCTAGTTGAATCTGCAATGTGACAACATTTTCTCTCTATACATAGCAGTTATCAATGACTGGTTTGTAGTACTAGGACTATGCAGGGAGAGGATGTGGTTTTCTCTCATTTATCCGGTGTACTTGATGTTAGGGAGTTGGGCCTTCAAACAAGTCTTTTCAAAATGACCATGAAGACCTAATCTTTTGTAATCATGGAACCGCCGTTTATTGTCAATCCAGTAACCAAGTTATGGCAAAACTTGGTTGCAATATTCTCTTACTAAACAAGATTGGAAAGTTCATGAAGTTGGCAGAAATTATTATAACTGCCATTCTTGGAAGTATAGAGGACAAACTTACCTTTTCAACGCTGAGTTTTTGGAAGAGCAGATTCCGCAATCGTTTGCAATGTAATTTTGAAATAGCTATGAACATGTATTCACGACCATTTTACACAATAGAGTCTTTTCCATACCATGAGGCATTTAGGTACTGGCAATTGCTCCGAATGTATAACATGCCGTCTCCATGAGCTCTATGATATGATGCTTTGATTTTATAATTTATTAACTAGGGGGGTTCATGTTGCAACAGATAGGCTTTTAAAAGTGGTTTTTGAATCACTTATGAATTAATTGCATGTTTTGTCTTTAAATTTGTTTGTTGTTAGTATGAAGTTGTTGGCATTTGCTTTGTTACATTTGCTTGTGTATTGGTTTTTGTTTTTTGACTGTGTGGAGTTTTTATTGCATTGCCTTTCACTGTGTGTGTGTTTTTTTTGTCTACTTTATGTTGAAGTTATGGTGTTGTATTTGATTGATTGTTACTTCTATTTGGGTATAGTATGTGAAAATGATTGTAGGATTTTTATTGAAAACATAGCACTAGGTAATGAAAATAAATAATAGTTTCAGTAAGCAAAGTGATAGAGCCAAAACTACAAAGTTTTCAAAAGAATGTTGCCAATAGTTGCGACTAGAAGAACTTCATGTAGCCAGCTTTTGCAAAGGCGGATACATGTGTTTGCCATTTTATTTTATCTCAAATAAAATAATGTTGCATGAATCTCACATCACAAGTTTGGCACTAGCTAGAGAAATTTTAAAAATAGAGAAACTGCCATATTTGCTCTTTTGGAAGAATGTGTGGTGCCACTTGCTCTTCTTTTGTAAAAATGTATTTTAAAGGCTAGAATACGCATAATTAAAACTGAAAATAATGAATGCATTATTGCCATCAATATTCAATTGGCTTGAGTGAATATAAAATTTAAATGATTGAAATTATAAACATAAAAAATAAATGATATAGCACCTCAAAAAATTATGCAAAAAATTTGAATTTCTTATAGATACAATTTTAATTAAAAAATTAGTAAACCTTGTGATATTATAGGATTGAGTCTTATGGTTTATAGTCTTCTATTTTATTTTGTAGAAGCTTAGATTTATTAACAAAGCATGATTATAAAGGGAAATGATATGTGTACCACACCCTTTCAATTATTGTACCACACCCTTTCAATTACTGTACCACATCCTTTCAATTACTGTACCACACCTCCAAAGTAAATTTTAGATTTTTACCATCAAAAAGTTGAATTTGAGAATTTGAAATTTAGATTTGGACTTAGAGACCATGATTAAGTCTAGAACTACAAAAAAGTTGCAATTCAACAACACCCAATTAAAAAGCTTATTCTTTTTACAAACAAAAGTAAAAGTAACACTTTTCTCCCTAACTAAACTTTCTCATTGGATGTTGTTGAATTGCAACTTCTTTTTATGGTTCTAGACTAAATCATGGTCTCTAAGTCCAATTCTAAATTCCAAATTCTCAAATTCAGCTTTTTGATGGTAGAAATCTAAAATTTACTCTAGGGTGTGGTATAGTAATTGAAAGGGTGTGGTACACATCAATTCCCAATTATAAAATGTGTTCAAATGATTTACACATAAATCATAATCCTAAATGTATGAAATTTGTTTATATAAATAATTTTATTGGACCACTTGAAGATTTTAAAAATTGCTACTATAAAGATAAAAGATGGCTTAACCCCTAAATGACTGATGTTGTCTCAGGAGACAAATGGAACTTTGGGCATGTACCTATGGCTAAATCAATTTCTATAAAAAAATTTAAAAGCATTTGAAGGAGATGGAAAATTCAAAGATGTATGTGCATATAATTATTTCTTCATTTCAACATTTATTGAAGACATTATCCATGAATTTTTGAAAAACATGGAAAGGCGGGCAATCCGGGCAGCCCAAAAATCTCTTTATAAATTGCATTTAAAAAAAATAAAAATCTGAAATTGGATCTTTAGATTTTTGTATATGTCAAAAGCTTCGAATTATTCAATTTTTATTAATGAAATGAAAGTTATGAGAAGTTTTAGTTTGCGGGTAGGTATGGGACTCAAAAATCTCCACCACTTTTGCCCCTTTTAAAATTTGGTGCTTTACTTTTTTGAGCTCTTTTTGTTTTTTCTTTAAAATTTTTTTTCCAAATTGTAGTAGACTAAGATTCCTTGGTTTTTATCATTTGGATCAAAGTAATTCATAATTTTTAATTTTTACTTAAATCCTCTAATTTTGCCTAGTATGTATGCAAAATTCATGGCTTTTTGGCATTGCAAGATTATACAAAGTATCATTAGAGGAAAAATGAGCTCAAGAGAAGGCCTCCTAACCTTAACCCCTAAACGCCCAAGGGGGTAAGGGCAAAACATAAATCTATTATAAAATAATAATTGTGTAACTCTGATGAAGTTTGCTTCAAATGAAAAAACAATAATCATGATGTTTAGTAATTATCCATATAGTCAAACATTCAAAAAAAGTTTTGGAGTTTTATTTAGTGAATTTAGAAGCATTTACCATTTAATATTCACCAAAATCAAAAAATTTATTCATAGATTTTAAAACTTGGTATGATTGGTTAAAAACATACATTCTATCATAAACTCCAAAAATGTAGTGTTTTCAAATGAGAAAATAACATTAGTTTCCCGAAATAGTAAATTTTATAACACTATCAAATATTGAAGTGTTTGTCTTTAAAAAATTCTCATTGATGGATTTTAACTTGGAATGACACGATTCAAGTTGAGTTGGAAAGTATACTTGATTTTCTATTTAAAGATATTTAAATTTTTTCATCTCGGGCAACTTGCAAAAATTGGGCAGCGACATGAAAATGGTCGATTGAGCGCTTAGGGGTTAACAAACAACCCTATTTATTTAGGTAGGAGAAACATAGGTAAGGTACCTACACAAGTGTCTCTACCTTGTGTGAACTACTCAAGTGTACCATGGTAGAAAACAAAAGGATTGATGATGGAAAACAATATTATAACATGACAATGACAAATGGAAGGACCTTTAGTGGGACACAAGAATATACTAGGATTAGAATTCTCAATCAAACAAGGACACTCATCAAACAAAAAGCATATGATATTGTAAAAAGAAATTATTCTCATGAAGTACTTATAAGCAAGTATAGGGGATTAATCTCTTTTTATTTGAAAAGGACATTACATTTGAATGCTTTTGACACCTCCAACCACTTCCCATAGGAGCGTTCTCTTGAGCTCATTTTTCCTATAATGGATTCACATCTCCAACTCATTTGAAAAAAAATCCTACAGTTACCTAACTTGGTCTTCTTCATGGAAAAAATAAACCACAACTTTACGTAGAGTAATTTTTTTTGATATTGGAGCAATCAAAGGCTTCTAAAATTTTGGACAGCATGGAAAAAAACTTTCTTTTTCATTGTTTGATGTCAATATCTCACTCCTTTACATCTAGAATGGGCTGATTTTTATCCCACAAGTACCTTCCATAGTTGCATTCAAGAAAGGCATGATTTGGTCCTTGGTTTATGCAAAAAAGAAAAATTTATGCCACACCAGTCATAGTCACAAGACATGAGATAGGTGAAATTCCTTAAGCTTCACCCCTGAAGGGCCTTTGGGTTCTAGAGATACGGTACCAAATACAATCGCAATCAATATTCAAAAGTTTGAATTAGCTGGAAATTAAGTGTTACAACCATACATATTGAAGGGTTGTACAATGGTGGATGCATAATTGTTTTTGGAAAGCCCTCAAAGCAGCTCAAATACGGCTGTATATACGGCCAGAGATGGCTGATGGGCCGTTCAAGGGTTAAACTCACATGAGGTTTTCATAATTAGCTAAAGTGGCTAAAAGTACTAATTATATGAGCTTGTCAAAACTCAAATGTAACCACTTTAACCCCTAAATGCCCCAATGCCCCGGCGCCCCAAATTTGGCCTCTCAATATTCACCATTTAGTTTGATGTCTTTGACCATTATAATATTTTGAACCGTACACTGAAAACTTACCAAATTTTTCATATAACCGCAAACCCTAAGCCTCGTGCAATATGAAGGGCTAACTCTTCCAAATGTTATTTTGAACTTGCCATGCCAAATTGTTTGCCATGAGGTCCAACCTTGCATGAATTTGGCATGGGCGCTTAGGGGTTCACCCTTGAACATCAAAAAGGCCCTTTGCGACCAACACAATACAAGGTGTTTTTCTTGTATTTGGAATGGATCCATATTTCTACTATATTTGAGATCAACAAAGAAATTGGAACTTAAAAAACACGGTTCTAGTGAGCTATTTGAGATCTCAAGTTAGAATTTCTTGTTGGTAGCAAATGCCAAATATATGGCAACGTATCTACTATGCCCATGTGATGTTTAAGGGTTACCCCTTAAACATCAAGAGGGCATAGTAGATACGTTGCCGTACATTTGGCATTTGCTACCAATAAGAAATTCTAACTTGGGATCTCAAATAGCTCACTAGAACCGCGTTTTTTATATTCCAACTTCTTTATTGATCTCAAATATAGTAGAGATATGGATCCATTCCAAATACAAGAAACATACCCCGTATTGTACTGGTCGCAAAGGACTGCTCGGTCGTTCAAGGGTTAATCAGATCAAGTGGAGCACACCCATTTCTCAAGACACACACCCACCTCACGCCCCTCCCAAACCTGTCGCCTACCCTAAACCAATCGCCTACCCCAAACCCGTCGCCTACCCCAAACCCGTCGCCTATCCCAAACCCGTCGTCTACCCCAAACCCGTCGCCTACCCCAAACCCGTCGCCTACCCCAAACCCGTCGCCTACCCCAAACCCGTCGCCTACCCCAAACCCGTCGCCTACCCCAAACCCGTCGCCTACCCCAAACCCGTCGCCTACCCCAAACCCGTCGCCTACCCCAAACCCGTCGCCTACCCCAAACCCGTCGCCTACCCCAAACCCGTCGCCTACCCCAAACCCGTCGCCTACCCCAAACCCGTCGCCTACCCCAAACCCGTCGCCTACCCCAAACCCGTCGCCTACCCCAAACCCGTCGCCTACCCCAAACCCGTCGCCTACCCCAAACCCGTTGCCTACCCCAAACCCGTCGCCTACCCCAAACCCGTCGCCTACCCTGAACCTGCCATAGCACGGTTACCCAATCCCGTGGCCCTTGCACCACCACCACCTCCTCATCCTCTCCCCCTCCTTCCCCATTTCTTCAACAGCCAATTCCGCAACAATCCTTCGCAATCTCTCAACAATCCTTCACAAATCCTTCACAAATTCAGTCAAATACTGTTGATTTCCGAGTAGCGATGGCAGCTGCTGCATTGTCGACGCAATCAGTGGTGGCAAGCTTAGCAAGCACTACAACACCTCACGGCCAAAAGACTTTTGGCGATGTGAGAACCGGGCTGCGTGCGCCTTCGGACCGCTCGGCTCTCAAGAGCGCCTTCAACAACGGCGGAAATGCCTTCTCCGCTGCCGTCGTCATGCCCGAGGCCGCCTCTGGTGCCGTTCCGCCCAGGATTTCCATGCGAGCTGCAGCGAAGACGGCGTACATCTGCAAAGACTGCGGGTCTGTTACTCCCCTTCCTTTTAATTTGCAACTTTACGTTTACATTCAAGCCTCTTTTAGCTTGAACTTCTCCAAATTCTCGACAATTCTCAACGATTCTTGACGATTCTGCACATTTTTGACAAACATCATTGATTACACTGAACAAATTGAGCTGGTGAGAAGATTAGCGAGGTGTTTAGTTGGCTTAAGTGTCGTTTTTGCTGAGCATTCTGAAATCTCATTGATAGTTTTTGGTTTTTTGGAAGATTTTGTATGGAAACTCTCATGTGAGAGTTTCTATACGAGGAGCGAGGAACGAGGAGGAGTAGTAATCATCGGAATTTGAGACATTTTGAATTTTGTGTATTTCCCTTTGTATCGTCTTTGCACTTGATTCATAGATTGGTTCATTAACTGGCTAATTAGGGTTTGATCTCTGAGTAACTCAACTTAACTTAAGGTAGGAGCATCCATAAGAGTTAGTTTAAGGGTTTTTGAACATGATGAGTATTAATAAACTGCTAGCAAATTATCGGATCCTATTAGGAATAGAAAAATAATGAATTTGCATTTTTGAATGTATTATTTGGATACTGTGAGAATAAGTTGTGAATTTTTAAAGAGAAAACTGCCATTGCACCCATAACCAACACTAAGGTTTTATGTTTGCATGTTATACATCCTTGTAATTACATCTATTCCTTTCCACAGATTTTCCAGGATTTTAGAGGTGATGGTTATGGGGACACTAATGCTTATGGGTGTTCCTACCTTAACCCTATTCAATTCTGACAAGGCGGTTGGTTGAAAATAGTTTGAAATAATATCATGAAATTTTTTGACTGACTTCTGAGAAAACAGATTACTTTTTTTTTTATTCTTGTATGAAATATTTGAGTACAAATTTGGAGTTATTTTTATGCTTGATTCATGATTATGTTCTATTCGTTGTTGCTTCTGTTTCGCCACAGGTACATCTACAGTGACAGAAAGCCATTCGAATCATTATCTTCCGACTACTCTTGTCCTGGTAACTTGCTAAACCTTTCTAGATCCTTTCCTTTTGGTAACCCGAAGTTTCAATTAAGAGCCTTACAGCAGGATTCCATAATGCACAGGATTATGATGCATAAGCATGCTCTCCATATCCATTGCCACCTCCACAGAAAATAGGCTTGTTTGTTGGTAAAACATTCCAACTTATTCTGTTTAGGTTTACAAGCTTCTTTATTTTTTAAACTTCTTTGAGATTGAGTATCGTCAAAGTTACGGAAGCTTAATTTTGGGGTTGGACTGATGCCATGATGTGCTTGGTTTTGAAAATCAGTGTGTGCTGCACCGAAGAGGAGATTTAAGGTTTATGACACCCCGGTGGCCAAGAATGCTAATGACATGGCAGTTCGAAAGGCCCGGAAGGAAAACTTGAAGAGTGCAAATGCGGCAGTCGGGTAATCTTCTTCCCTTTTGAGCCGTTGTTCCGGTATCTCCATTGTATGTCATTACTCTTGTGATGTAGACTGAGGAACTAAAGAAGCTCGTTATGAAAACTAGCATGCTTTGCAAAGAAATATGTATATACTTTTTCTAGGGAAAATTTCTTGGATACCCCTGAAGTTTGTAATACTTGCACAGATACCCCTGCTTTTTCAGAAATTGCACAAATACCCTTAGACCGTAGTTTTTAGGCATTTATTTTATTTGTTGTGCTCGTACTTTCTTCGTGACCAATATTGTTGAAGAAGGGAATGGAATGAAACAAAAAAGAAGCAACACATGCTTAAAGGAAGAAGGGAAGTGGCATGTACAAGAAAAGAAACATCTGATATTTTTGGTCCAAGGGTATTTGTGTAATTGCTGAAAAAAGCAGGGGTATCTATGTAAATATTGCAAACTTCAGGGTATCCATGAAATCTTCCCTTTTAATTCTATCACGCCCGGACATAACCTTAACAGGGTTAGATCTTGTACAATCATGCTAAAATTAAAAGGTCTAAAGTTTAGTATAACAGATTGCTAAATCAGGGACAAGATTGTGAGGATATGACCATGCTTTCCATATCTAATCCTTGGTTGCCACCTCTTCAGAAATGGGCTGAGTTCATTCCACTATTCTTAACTGCTGCTGACAAAGCTCTTCTGCTTTCTTTTGTTGTGGTTTTTGGTGTGCAGGCAAGCACTTCCCATTGGCATTGCAATCGGTATTCTTGTCATCGCAGGGAGCTTTGTCTACTTGAACAGCACCTTGTAGTGAACTAACTACGTAGCCTATTCATTTCAACCTTACTCCCGCCCCTGGTCGTAGCACCCCTTAGTTACCGACTATGTAAAACAATGTCTTCTAGCTAGTAGGCATGTATCAATGTAAATTCTTTCATGAAAAATCTCCATCGTTTCAACAACCACTCCTTGAATGAGGAATGCATTTGTATCATGCCTTGATGATATGTTTCCTGTCTTTTTGCAACTCTTGCCTGGGGTATGCTATTGTGTGTGCTAAGTTTATAATACATTCGTCTTTGAGCGTTTCTAAAACCCTAATTCATGGTGTGTAACGCCAATCCAGAACTTCAATCAGGTCGTTTATTCTTCTTTCTATGCTGAACACCGAATTCGAGTTCAGCTGCAAGATCACAGCCACGGTAAATTGCGAAACCTTGCTTGAAAACATGACTGCGTGGCTACTACTAAGATGATAGCACAGAACGTAGGCGCTAGCTTAGGCTTAGGGTTTAGCCCCTTTTTCAAGACAGTTACGTACGGGCAGAATTGACACATGCGAAACCATTCATGAGAGAGACGGAGTGGAAACGAAGAAACAAAGACTGTTCACGAGGTTTTCACAGCTATTTATGATGATGAAAATGAGACGGAGATTGACGGCGCTCTTTGTTGCATTGTTTCGTCTCCATTGGTGGAGCTGTGAAGATCTGTGTGGAGTGCGCAAGGCAAAGCGTTCTTTGCAATGCTGCTGCAGGTGGTGTGTTGAGGGTTTTAAGAAGGTATAGTTTGTGCTCTTGGCTTTCTCGTGATGAGTCGAGGCGGGGACGTAGTGCGTTTTCACTCAACTTTTTCTGTAGATTTTTGTGTTTCGAGCTTGTATCGATGTTAATCGCATTATGAGTAGAAGTCTCTGCAACGGCATCGTCACACTCTCTTTGTCTTAGCAATTTGTGAGGTTGGAGTCGTCTTGAATGCTCTTTCTCCTTGCTTGCTCCTCTAATGAAACCTTAGAAACCCTAGAAACCCCCCGTTTTCATCCTCTTTCACTCTGCCCTTTCGAATATGGATGAGTTGTAAGGTTTCGGAGCGATTTAAGAGGCAAATAAAACATCTGTGATGGTGAGATCTTTTAGTGGGGCTTCAAACATAAAATCTGGTCTACGAGTTTCTCACCTCACAGGGTCCCCAGTAGTGAATTATCTTTGTTCACTCACATGCTCAAAGTTTGACAGTGAGTTTGCAATTAAGGTTTTGTGCACAAATTGAGGGTCTGAGTGCCCCCTAATGTGAATCAGATTAGGAGTGAATTCACTAATGAATTCACCATGAGTCACCTGAAAAACTTGATGTTTGAAGCCCCTATTGAAAGAATTAGACGAAGAATAACGAGTTTAGGTGAGTTTTGTGCAACGGAGAGAGAGATTACCGAAGTGGCTTCTCTGAATCCCTACCATTGTTGGCCTTTGCTCTTGTATCTTGCAGGAATGTCCTGACGATTTTTGAGAGGTGGAAGGTTTTCGTAAGCTGGATGCTTAATAAACCTGCTGCAAGTGGCATGGTCGGTACAATACAATGCGGATCCACTCAGGTCCTGTTTCTGCAAATTGTTTAAGCATATGAGTTTGTCGTCATCGTGAGACTACCTCAGCAATACCTGCGCTTCCAAGAGCATGTGTGGACTTGCATTTTCACTACTCCCAGATTTCTCGTTAACGTTGACAACATGCTGGAAAGCACAGGCTTGTTGCACCATTTCAACATCATGCTGCCATCGCTGGTGGTGGTGGTGTTGTTGTTGTCCTCCACTCTCATGGTCAACCAGTCGCAATCCCTTGGCATCCAGGGCTACTACTCCTGTTGTGAGGCTCAAAATGGCAGAGATCCTCTCACTCGGCGCTTGCAAAGTTCTGAGGTAGAGAAACCGCTTTCCTTGAATTTTTTAGCCCGTTTTCAAGAGCCATCGCCATGCCATCAAAAACACATACTCCCTCTGTCCCTCTAAAAATTGTCCAAAAAGCTTCCTTGCAAAAGGATTAACTCTGTTTTTAGTTTTTGTGCTAGTGACACATGCATTCTAGAAATCAATATACCATCTACCCAAATGTATGCAAAATCTCCAGTTTTGATGTCGCAATTTGGGCACCCACATTCAAAGGAAAAAAGTACCATACTCATGCATGCTGCCGGCTCATTGTCATTGATGATTTTAAAGATTAGTAGCAACAATGGTTGGTACCTCATATGGGACAAGGCCAAGTTTGTTAGGAGAGGATGCTCTCTAATTGCTTAAACTTGCCCCCATGAGATCATCATTGAACATGGCAAACACCTTCTCAGCGTTTGAAATCAGCAAAAGGGAGAGCTTTTTAGTGGTACAAGAAATGTGTCTGACTTGGAGTCTTTTTAAAGGAACAGAGAGTGAGCATCACTTGCACACTCTACGAAACTTTGTGAATTTGCAGTAAGACTCGAATTACTCAGGTCCTGAATAAATTAGTCTCGGATACTGAAAGCTTTACTTCTCCAACTCTCATGAACAGGCTTTGATGTTTTCTGCTGTTCCGAAATCCCTGTTTTCCTAAATCCTAATTCCTTGAAACCCTAATTTCTTGAAACCCTAATCTTGCAGCTACGTGTACGGGATGCACAGGAAGGGCGTCTCCACCGGAGAGAGGAGTCGAACTGGAGGGCGTTCATGAGCAGGCTTCCCTCGGCAGAGGAAGCCCAGTGGAGGGATGCCGTGACTAGGGCCAGCGTGGAAGCGGCGGTGGTCATGGACTTGGGGTTTTTGAACGACGACGGTTCCATGGCGGAAGCTTTCTTTGATGAATCCAACCATGTGGTGATGGAGCTCAACAACCTGCCTCTTGACGTGGAGACCACGGTTGCAGAGTCCAATGCCAGGTCTGTGAAACCACACGAGGAGAAGATCCAGAATTTGGTAGCTTGTAAGGGAAGCATGCAGGATGATGTTCCAGTTGGAGAAGATGAGAGAAATGCCACAGAGCCGTGTTTGGTCACTGTGCCTTCACACTACGTTCGCCCTTACAAGTGGCCTCTGTCGCAACTCAAGGTTTTTGCCACACTCCATCTCCATGTTTTTGTTCCTTTTTGTATCTCTCACTTTGCCCTTTGTAGGGCATCCTTCCATGCTGCATTGATGATTGAGGCTTTGCCCTTTTTAGGGCATCCTTTCATGCTACATTGATGTTGAGATTTTGCCCTTTTGGGGCATCCTTCCATGTTGCATTGTTGCATTGGTGATTGGGAGGAGTACAAGACGACAGTAGTTCTGCTGATTGGTGCTCATGGAAGTAACTTTAGGGTCAAGTATGTTCAGTGAAAAGTCACTGATGCATTGGTTGCTTCACTTTTGAAATTTTGTTTGCTTCTTCCTTGTTTTTGCTGATCATTGGTGATGCTATTTACACCATCCCTTCCAAATGAAGGTGCCAAATGCAATAATCGATGGCTCTGACTTCGGTATCTTCCACTCACAACTGGCCCTGCTTTTATGAAACCACCCCCCACCTCCCTCACATGGAAAGGAGACCCTTAGTGCCCACATCATGGAATCTTGTCGGTAAGCAAACACTTGGGCGAACTTCATGGTGCATCGGAATTGGCGACGGTGTTCAGCGTTTTTTGGACTTGGGAAAAACTCAGATCTTCAAAATTTCTCGTGCTTTTATGCATGGCTCTGGAACGGCTTTTGTTTCTGCAGTTCTTCGATTTTGAGGCAGCATGCATGGGAGTTGGCCCTTACTGCTGCTAATAATCATAGTTGAAGGCTAAAGGATCTATTGAGAAGGTTTTTAAATATTCTGTGCTAAAATGTTGTTAGGGGCTTGGCTCTTCATTTTTTTGTGTACATCCCTTGTAGCATTGTCCCACTTTCTTGACGCAAAAAAGTGCTGCTATGTAGGTATTTCTTAGAAACTGAGATTAGGGAGTTTGGCTATGCTGTGAAACTCTATACATACATACATACATAGTACATACATAGATTATTGACCTCCCAACCAATCAGATTTTGAGAATTTAGTCGGGTTAGCGAATATTATGAATTGGATTTTTCAGTACACCTCGTCTGATAAATCAACCTGTTCACTTTCTTTTTGGAAAAGACGAAATTCCCTTTGATGTATTTGGTGCACTGGGCTTGGCTTCTCACTTTGCAATGCAGCTGTTTTGTTTTGTTTTGAACTGAGTTTTGGTTTTTGGTTCTTTCAGGCAAGAGTGCAAAATGTGGCACATTCTCCTCTGCTGAGGTCAAGGCATGCTGGAGCGTGGGTGCGTGTGGAGGCGTCCACAGTGGTTTTCTTAGCAGGGGGACCCATGTATCCAAGTGGGGCCGAAGCTTATGTTGACCATCTCATGCAGGTACTGTCTCCTTTCATCTCCTTTTGGAATTGTGCCCATATACAAAACCAACCCTCCCTCTCTACTTGCACACTTTGTAACTGCACACTCTATAATTGCACACTTTCTAATTGCACATAGAAATTACACACATTGTCTCTAATTGCACGCTTTGAAACTACACACTTTCTAATTGCACGTTTTGTAATTGCTCACTTTATAATTGCGCACTTCCTAATTGCACATTGTAAGTACTTACATAGGGCAAACTTCTATGTTGCATTGAAATCAGCATTAAAGATTAGCATTTTCCAACTTTGTAATTTTTTGATCTCCAAAGTTCCCATGCTTCTTGCAAGAAACGTGACGGAACATCATTTCCATTTCCAATTTCTGATTGTGTTGATTTCCAGCACACTTCAATGCATGGCTCCGTGACTCCTTTGTTGCTTTTGCAATTCTTCGATTTGGATGTGGCACAGGAGTTGGCCCATAGCCTCAAATTGCACCATTTTGTAATTGCATATGGAAAGTACACATAGTGTCTAATTGCACGCTTTCTAATTGCACATAGATAGTACACACACATAGGGTAAACTTCCATGTTGCATTGGAATCGGCTTTAATAATTAGCATTTTCCAACTTATGAATACTTTGATCTCCAAAATTTCCATGCTTCTTCTTGTGAGAAACATGGTGGAACACCATTTTCATTTCCAAGTTCTGATTACGTAATTTTCTAGCACACTTCCATGCATGGCTTTGTAACTCCTTTGTTGTTTTGGCAATCCTCCAATTCCAATGCAACATGGGAGTTGGCCCATAGTCTTGAATTGCACATGGACAGTACACATATAGAAAAGGGGTCTTTTTTTTTGCTTGCTTGGGAGAGTTAGGAGTGATAGAGTGAATGGGGGATGGCATGGCTTTTCATGTCAGCTGGTTCCAGAGCTGGGATTCGGGAGCGCCACCCGAGTGGTCCTGGATGTGGAGTGTGGCACGGGAAGCTTGACCCGCGTCCTGGCAGCCCGGTTTGGGGTCTCCACCCTCTGCTTCGCCGGGTTCACCTCCCCGGATAACGGGGTGCAGCTCGTCATGGAGCGAGGATTCCCGGGTTTGCTCACCCCTGCCTTGCACCCCAAAGGCTCTCCCATTAAGGTAGGAATACCATAAACCGTTACCCCCCTCTACTACGAGAGTAGACTGTTCTGAAACCAACAATAGCTGGCTCTGAAAAAGATTTTGAAAAGATGCTATTTTGATTGGTTCACACTTGTTTCGGAACAAGGTTCTAGAGGTATAAAATATTCATTCTTGAGTAAATTCTTTTTTATTTATTTATTTATTTATTTATTTTTATTCTTCCTTATCCTTGTTTCTGCACAGATTGAGCTTAATTTCTCAAGAAATTCCCCACATCTTATCAGGGTAAGTGGCTTATTTTAACGGTTTATGGTATTTCTACCTTATTGTTCCCAAGCAGCAGCAGCGTCTGCCCTTCCCCAGCCAAGCCTTTGACATGCTGCATTGCGCTGCCTGCAACGTCTCCTGGCCCTCCCACGGTAACTCCCTCTCCTCCTTCCTTTCTTCTCTTCTTCCCCTTTTTATTACCTTGCCCCCTCTGGAGACAATGTGTTATTTTGTAGTTGTCAAAGGTTGAACATTCATCAACGTAGCGGAATTATGACATGTCTATCTAATTTTGGACCCTATGGGTTATTAAGAATCAAGAGATATCCCCGTGTTTTTCATATCATTTCAGCCAATTATAATCCATTAACTATGGACTATATAGGTAAATCAAGAGTCATGGTGATGGTGATTGAGGGATTGTGATGTTTTACATATCCTTTAGAACGTAACTTTCCAATACGAGTGAACTGCAGCTACACATCCTTTAGAACTTAACTTTTCAAATATGAGTAAATTGCACCTAATGTCAAGGGATTTTTTGATGCACTTTTTATGAACCAAAATTAGCAAAATTTGTATGGATCAAAGATTAGAAAGAACCTCTAGTTCATTAAACCTTATGATGTGGTTCTTATTTTCAGACTTTTGGATAGTTTAAATTTATTTAATATGGCGTGGAGGTTTGTATGAACCATTATCAAAACAACTAATTTAGAAATTATTGATAATTCTAAAACGTTTAGTTCATAATGGTTAGAGTCAATGACAAGACGTTGGAATATTGGTAAATTTTGGAAAAAATAAACTTTGTAAATATATGCAAGGTCTCTTGATATTTTGCATACATTTTATACAAAAAAATAAAGAGATCTATGTCCCTCATCATCAAGAGATCTCCCAGTGTTTTATTTTATGGACACTTATAGTTCATGATTGCATGAGCCGTCTAAATTTAGTTAAATATGTCATTCATTAGTTTTCTTGAGTGAATGAAATTAATTCCTACTTGTTGGTGTCTTTTGCAGATGGAATCTTGCTTTTTGAGGCTGACCGCATCCTGCGCTATGGTGGGTTTTTTGTATGGACTGTGGAGGTTCCAAATCAAGGAGTCTCTTGGTCAGGTTTGTATAAGACTTTGCATTTTTTTTTGCAAGGGGTGATAACCCTAAGTATGTTTGAAGTCATCAAGATATTGATGCTTAGGGCCCCTTTTGTTATCACACAAGCTCACTTTACATTTTACTGAAAAATAACAAAAATATACAAGATTTGGAAACAATAAAAAAGCTTGTTTGTTGTTTCCAACTGTCACACATGCACACGTAATAGCATGGATATCTAACACCAGTAAAAGGTCTAACCTTTATGTGTAGGGCAAGGGCCCTACGCAAGGGCATTCTTACATTTAAGCCATTGGGAACAAGGGCAAAAACCCAAGAGTGGCGCAAACGTAAGAATGTCCCTGTGTGGGGCCTTAGCTTGCATAAATGTTGCTTGAAGAAATATTGCTATGTGTCCTTTTTGCTATCAAGAGTGATGTTACATAGCGTGACACCATTTTGTAATTTTTGTTGTTATGTTCACAAGTACAAGGGCAATCAAAATTGCAAAGGATTTTGTTCCAAGCAACGTTTATGATAAGACAATATTGAGGATAAACCTCAATGAGAAACACGATATTCTTAACCACATAGAGAAATATTTTTTATGAATTGAAGAGTGTTTTAAGAGAACCAAGGTACACTATTATGTAATGAAAAAGTGACAAATAGTAATTTGCATTGTTCCAAAGAAGGAGGTCAATTCGAGTCTAAAAGATTGGCATGAATCAAACATTTGTTGGGAATGGTTAAGCCTCATAAACCTAGATGAAAATTTCCATCCTTGATATCTTCATTAGGAGGTAGACCCCTTTAGAGATTTGATATATATATTCCTTCCTTGAGAAATGCATTAGTTTAATCAAATCTACTAAAAAATATATTGTTCATTTCTTGGCAATCTATCTAACCACTAGATGCCAAAGGAATTTTAAAATACACTTATAATGTGCAATAATATACATACAGCATTATCGTTTTTTTTTCAATTGTATTTATAATTTTGTATATTTGTTGAAGTGCATTGCAATAGTATAACTATCAAGCAAAATACATGTTGAATCATCACACTGCACATACTAGAGAGACAATTGATGTTTGCTTGCTTTTTCTATAGGTATGTCTCTTGTGCGTCATTTTGCATATATACAGTGCATGACACTTGTAACCAACAATGAGGAGTAAAGCCAATTTACTACTCCATTAAAAAAAATCTATCAAAAATCCAAGACCACCAAGATGAAACTTGGATTCTATTTGTCTTATTTATGGGACTGTTTTTGAGCAAATGGGTGTATGTGTTGTGCTTTAGTATTTTTTGTTACAACAATTTAGTGGATTCTTAAGTGTCATGCAATATACAGCATCCAAAACTTTCACTAATTTTTTTGAGCGCAAGTGTTTATTTATTTATTTATTAAAAATGCAAGGATTTGTTATGACTTTTTTGAAACTTGTTTGTTTGTTTGTTACAGACATGGCAATTCAGGCTGAGAAGTTGTGCTGGAAGCTGGTGACTCGGAGTCCCCAATTGGCAGTATGGCAAAAACCTGCCCCCATGACTCCTGCAATTTGCAGTAATCACACACAAGTGCCATTGTGTGCTTTCTCAACCGCCATAAAGGCAGAGTCCAAGAGGTGAGAGTGCCCACCTTTCTTCCACACTCTCTTCCACTTAACTTTGTGAAAAAAAATACAGTGCCCTTCTACAAGTTTCTTGAGTTTCTTAAAATTCAGCTAGCGGTTATTTCAATTTTGTCAAAATATTTACAAGACTCAAGTCTTGTAACCTTTTTAGTATTTTTCTATTAATATGATTTGTAGATATGTGGCTTGAGACCGCCAGCACAGACTCCGTGGGATTTTATTGATTTGGAAGTCTTCAATTGCTGTTCGTCAGTAGTGGTTGCTGTTTAGCTAAGTTTCAAAAGAATTTGAGAACTTGTTGAAGAGCGTTGTACAAGCACCCATTAAAATGGCTTAAATATCAATTTTAATGTTTTACATAGCAACAAAAGTAACAAGATTTTTTTTGAGATTCATGCAAAATAAAAGGTGTTTTTGTTGACTTAACATTGACGCTTGATGCTAGCTTCTCCAATTTAATTCACTAGTTTGTTTAAGTTTGTCAAACTTCTGACAATTGCAAAATGTTCCACCTCTTTTATTTTAAGTCCTTCAACTAATGGTTGTCAATACCAACGTAGGAAAGTTGGATGAAGCCATGTCTTGAAAGTACGGACGTCTTCTCCATGTACCCCAACTGGACAGGGCGCCTCACAAATCCACCAAAACGCTTGAAGACCGTCTCCGCCGGTGGCCTCCAAAAAGCCAAACACGAAGTGTTTATCTCGGATTTCAACTATTGGGTTTATATGACGGATTTCTATATTCGCTCCTTGGGCTCCTTGAGAGTGGCGGAAATTCGAAATGTTTTGGATTTAAACGCCGGCTTTGGAAGGTACAATGGTCATAATGGATGTACTAGTGTAGTAGATTTGACAACTTTGCAAGATACCAAGAGAAACAATAGAAAGTTAGTCAAATGAAATGGCATGTTTGAATCTATGTAATAAAAATTGGTTTTTTTTCATTAGAAGAAAAACATATCCTAAACAACTAGTTCAAAACAATTACAAATGTCCTAACCAACTATACAATGACTCAATCATAGTCGTTTAGAACATTTTTAATTGTTGTGAATCAAATGTTTAGGACAGGTTTTTTTGTCTAGTATCTTCAAAGAATGCCTAATTAGAGTTGATGGATAGAGAGAACACCTAGTGCATGCACTCAAAAAATTGGTTGAAAATGAGACATGTCCAATTTTTGGGGTCAAAAAAGTTTTAGTTGAAGTCAATAGATATAGAGAGTACTTGATGCATGCATTCTACAAATCGGTTAAAAATGAGACATGTAGAATTCTTGTGAG
The DNA here is from genome assembly GCA_963920765.1 of Ulota crispa. Classification (NCBI taxonomy): domain Eukaryota; kingdom Viridiplantae; phylum Streptophyta; class Bryopsida; order Orthotrichales; family Orthotrichaceae; genus Ulota; species Ulota crispa. Next base: position 4,885,762 of record OY987247.1, on the reverse strand, counting down.
TGAAGATCAAAATATACTTCGACATTAATGCTAAACTGAATTTTCTGTATCATCTTTTTAACACATTTTTAAGAATCTTAGCAATCAAATGACATATTGTGATACTTTTTTTTGGGAGAAAAAGATCCTTTACTTTTGTGTCAAATATGCTACACTACTAAAGTAGAAAGTTAAGCAAGTTAATAAATAAATAAAACTTGCTAGCAAGAGATGCATGCGTGTCTTAGTTTACTTGTATGATAAAATTGAAGTTAGCGAGAGAGTGAATGAATGGGATGAGTCTCAAATGTGTGCTTCACCCTTTCCTTAGTTGCCTCTTTTTATTTTTTTTATTTTTATGAATCGGGGACGTAGCTTCCCTAATCTAATTGTTTTCTACACCGAAAATTCTAGTCATCGTAGATTCAAAATTACTAGGGCACAACTCACAAGCATCCAATGAATTGTCAAAACTTTCAAGTTTTATAGGTTTCTTTCATGTATATACATATTTTTTTGGTTGCAATAAAGCAACTTCCTTGTATAAACCATAATAGCTACAATTTTTGGTATAGTTAGCATTGTTGACATACTAGCTAGTTAGGGTATGTTTGCACTTGGTGTTAAAAGGGTAGTAGCAAAGGAAAATTAGATGCATGTGGACATACCTTTAGCTCAACTTGTAGATTGCATTCATATTGCTAATATCCCTCCTAACACCAAGTGTGAACATATTTTTAGTTAGTAAGCGTAGAAGGTTAAGAAATGAGAACAAAAAATGCGCTAGTATTTACCGCTTGACTTCTCATGGTCTTTGAGCCATATCTTTTTTGTCAAGAAAATGGAAACAAAGAATGAAGGAATAAGAAATTTGAACTAATTTATTGGAATTTGCCATGATGCTCAATAAATTACATTCCTCAGATGAATTTTTTTTTATGTCTTCCTCAAATTTCAAACATTCGTATTTTTTTTTAGCATTCATAATTTTTTTAACATTGTTTTTGTGGGGTGATAGTTTTGCAGCAGCCTTGGCAATGAGGACTCCTCCAATTCCTTGGTGGGTGTTGAACGTGGTTCCCATTAATCAGCCAGACCGCCTCGGTATTATTTTTGATCGTGGTCTTCTTGGAGTTTACCAAGACTGGTACGTTAGTCTTCATTTTAAGACTCCCACTTATTTGTGTGTTTTTTCGTCTCCACGAAATAGTGCAATTAGGTTGCCTTGCCGTAATAAGTTGCCGCATGACTCATTGCTTGGACACTTAAAAGGTGCAGGCAACTTTGTAGATATTAGAATTTCTCATGGTTTACAACCTGAATGTTGTTAGTTTATTTTTTTTGTAACTTTGTTGCAGTCGTCAAGCTCTTTGTAACTTGTTTATTGCAATGATTATTGATGAAACTTATTGTAGTATTAGTAAGTATTTATGAAATGTAGAAATGTCTTCAATTTCATGTGGAACAACCTAATTGCACTATTTAGTGTAACTACTAAAAAAAATTCCATAATGTTCTTCATCAATAGTAGAAAGAATCTTCATGCAAGAAAAATATAAATAGTTTATTCACTAATATGAAAACACCATAAAAAGAAGCGTTAGTGAGTAAGGGCTTGTTCACACTATGTCTCATGTCCCACATCACATTAAAATCTTAGAATCCCCTTGGTCAAGAGCTAAAAATGGGGATTTGGCAATTTGCATTATGCCCCAAGTCCCACATATTGCACTACAAGAAATTGTGTCCTAATTGACATGTCCGAATTGACTAAATGTGTCCAAAATGACATAAAGATTGTCAAATTGGACAATTTTTGTACATTCAGCCATGTTGATTTGGACATGTTCTTGTCATTTTGGATAGTTCCCCTTGTAGTGTTGGTTCATTACATTCTTCATACATGGTAGCACCTTTTGAAAATTTATGCACCAAGAAGGTGTGACTTTAACTCAAGGTTTGGGTTGGCCATTTTGCTAGACCCAATTTTTAGCCCAATTTTCACCAAAAATTCTGCATGACATGTTCATGACTTTCTTTAGTACTCCTTATTGTCCTTAATAACCCAATGAAGCTAGGACCTTGTGTTAAGGGATGGGACTTGCAAAGATGGGACATAGGAAGTAGTGTGAACCGTCTCTAAGACTCTTCGTCTTGGCTTCCATGCTCCTTTCTTAGTGTAGAGACTTGTCTTACAGGCATGATGTTGGTTGCTCTTTTCATTTTCACACGTCCATTGAAAAATCTTATCAATTGTTGAATATTTTATGACTAACTAGACAAGAAAATGGGACCCAAATCATCATTATTTTATTGACTAAAATGTCTTGATCTGAGCATTTTGAACAGAGTTGTGTTGATTAAGACCACTTGATTTGGACCCATTTTCTACTTGTGTAGTCATTTATTGTGTCTGGCTAAATAATGCTATTTGATTTGCAAGCACGACATAATTACTCTATGTAACTAAAAGAAAGAATAACACGCTAGAACCACTTCATTTCTACACTATATTTCTACCTCTTTTGAATGTATGCGTCTGTGTATATGTGTGAAGCCTCTCTTATTACTACCTCTCTAGTATTGCATTCTTTTATTCTCTCACCAAATCCTAGGAACTATAGTTCAAAACTCGCTCTGAGTTATAGCTATCGTAGTTTTTTGTTGTTGTTGCACAACAGGCTTTATTCAAAGAGTGGTATAAAAGAATTCAACCCACTTGAAAACAGCAAAAGTCCTAAACCACCTTTTTTAACCCTTGTAACTTCAAATAGTGTCACTTTTGCATCAGATTAGTTCCATAAACAACAATGTTTGGGGAGATTTTGAGCTTCTTTGGCTAAAATCTGGCATTTTTGGTTTACAATCATGTGCATGAACTAGATATACTGCTTACAAATATTCAAAAAATTGATTTTTTTTTCAAAGTTTAGCGAACTTTTGTCTAGTAAATTTAAATTCAAAATCCAACTAGTTTTTTTGTCTTTTCATTTGGCCAAATTTTTGTTGTTTTTTAAGTGTGCCACGGACATGAACTTCATATCTCAGTGATCCCAAATGCAAGTTTCATAAGAATCTCAGATGGGTTGAAAAGCACTATTTGGTGTACAAAAAAAACCCAAAATAACATGCAATAGTTTTGCATTTCTTTTAGCTCTTTGTTAAAAAAGTGGAAGTACTTTGCTAAGTTTAGCCACGTTTGTGAACATTGAACTGAACCAGGGTGGATTTGCAGGTGCAAGCCCTTGGATTCGTATGCTCGGACATTTGACTTAATTCATGTATCCAGATTTTTTGCCATCCAGCAGCACAGGTGCATACCAGTCCTGCCATACTTTGAATTGGATTTATTGTTGTCTGTACATACTTTATTCAAAGCAAAAAGAAAAAACAAAAGTTTTGCACCGTAGTAATAGTAGTGCTAGTGCTAGTGCTAATGCTTGAATGTTTGGGTTTGGGGTGAAATTATTCACAAGTGCAGGTGTTCGAGTTTGGTGCTGCTGGTGGAGATGGACCGGCTGTTGAGGCCCGGGGGGTTTGTTTTGATTCGGGACCACAATCATGTGCTGCTGCCCCTACAGCGCAGCATCGTAAACTCCGCCCACTTGCATTGGAAAGCGCACCTCGACCACACCGAGAGTGGCACCCGAGGTACCGACAAGCTACTGCACTGCCAGAAGACCAGGTGAAAGAAGAACCGAGGCTTTGTATTTGTTGACAAAAGTTAAGTTTCATGTGAAGAAGTTTGAGTAGGGACCTTACTACAAAAGAAAGGTAGTGTTGTAGGTAAGTAACAACGGAATTGAAAGTTATCATTAGGGGTAGTCACTAGTGGTAGTCACTAGTGGTAGTCACAGTTGATAGTCATAGTTGAGTTTCCGTTTTCTCAATCTTCACAGAAAACTTATGTGCCAAGCTGTCCGCGACTCTCGCGAGTCCAGTCGTGTGAAAATTGAGAAAAAAAATTCTCATTTCCCATGCGTGGAGAAATGGTCTGAGAATTTTTTTTGTGTGAGAACTCTTACCATTTACTTGCTCGTGAACTACTTTTGACCCTTGCTTTTTCTGCTCCTCCAGTCGGTGGTTGTGTTGCCTTCCTCTAAGTAAAACATTCTTCATTCTTTCATTCTTCATCCTCCATCACCCACAAAAGGGGTGTCACACCTCCTTCCATGAAGAAGTGCTTCCATTGGCTCCTACAATCGCTTAGCCATTTCTCAATCTTCACAGAAATCTCAATCTCACATCAATTGTGACTACCACTATTGTTCATTTTTGATGTTCTCAATCTTCATGAAAATCTAACATGTCGTGCCGTCCGTGAGTGGCTCAAGGCCAGTTCCATGAAGATTGAGAAAACAAAAATCTCGTCCCCCAAGCGTGGAGAAATGGCCTGAGAATATTTTTTGCATGAGAACTTTTACCATGGTTATCCTGTTTACTTGATTGTGAATTGCTTTTCACCCTTACTTTTTCTGCTCCTCCAATTGATGGCCGTGTTGCCTTCTCTAAGTAAAACATTCTTCATTCTTTAGTCTCCATCACTCACAAAAGGGGTGTCACACCTCCTTCCATGAAGAAGTGCTTCCACTGACTCCTACATTCACTCAACCATTTCTCAATCTTCACGGAAATCTAAATCTCAACTCAACCGTGACTACTATTGACTGCCCCTATTGTTGGGCTTAGCTTGAGAACAATATTTACGTCATTTTGTATATTCCATTTGTAGTATATCAAGCTCCTATATTGTGTTGGTCTATATTGATTGTTGTAGGTTGGTGCTAGGTTGATTTTGTCCCGTGGTAGAAATCAGGGTGCCAGATTTGAGCTGTTGACAGCTGATTGGAGAATAAACGGAGGGATTGACTCAGTTATTTTTGCTACTAGAAATACTTGTTTTTACTCCGTAGTATTTTAACCCTCAAATGCTGTCACCATGACATAATAGTTTGCTACAATGTCGTAATAGTGGTGTAGCAAGTGTCCACACATTTTCATATTTTAAAATCTTGTTTTCAAAAATTGCATAAGTCAACATTACATACTACCCTCATAAAAATTGCAAAGACAATGTGGAGCATAACATTGTGTTTGTGAATCTTTGCACAATTTGGGTCACCTACAAATATGAGTGCATTCAATGAGGTTAATGTTGCCTTCCATGATGAACCATGCCATCATGACCGCTTTTATTTTTAATGGATGAAAACAATTTCTTTTTGTCCTACAATGTGTTTTATTGTAGTCCATCACACAAAAAACGTCCACATCGCCGTTTGAAGGTTAAGGAGAATAATATAGTTCCTATTTTCAATATGATCTGCGTATTAGCAGGTAGAAAAATGGTCGCGTTTCAAAACACAACAAAATTCTAGACCACTCATTCACAACTATCCATTCTAAATTTTTTGAAATTTTAGCCAATTTCGCACATAACGTACTTGAATCCATTACAACGGTCCGTTCTACAATGAGAGAAAATCATTTACCTACACTCAAACCATCTAGAGACCATAAACTTCAGTATTTTTTACTTTTCTTCTACCACAAAAGGCTTTCACATTACAATAAAATGAGACTTGTTCTGTAAGAGCAATGCAATTTCTTCCTCGTTTTTCACCTGTACGCTTAAGTTATTAGATTGCCATTGTTATGACAATGGCTTTGGATCACAGCTCCAAAGACAAGCACAACATCCACATATATTGAAGTAATTGAAGATTTCACAACAAATGGGTTTGGAAATTTGACACCAGTAACAACACTGAATAAAACCAGTTCTGAAACTGTATTTGTTTACAATAAACAAAGTGATAAATGCTATAGTACATTCTAAAACTGGTCCTACCGAAAATTCTAAAGTAAGACTTTGTGATTATTCACAGAACTTGACAAACACAGCCAATGCAACGAATCAAATAATAAATACTAACCACTTTGGGCCTTCTAAAGGTAGACGATGTTGCAACTTACGTTCCTCGAGGCTGATATTCACACCAAACAAATAAAAATTAGCATTACCCTTACACTCATATGGTTTTTAACCATACCAAGTATATAAAAACTATGAACAAACATTTTAAAAGATAAAAAAGGACCAAAGAAAGCTTGCTAAAATCCCCCATTTACAATCATCGTTAACAGTTTGCTGAATAATTTTAGATTGGCCGATTGGCACCTACTTTGTAAACAATTACTTAATATCTCTATTGTGTCAGTGGATGACAAGAATAAACAAAATGATATTGCAGGTAAGGCTGAAGAGAAAATTCTATGAGGCTAACTTACTGAAGCAGGAGCTTTTGCACGGAGGGGGGAAGATTTTGAGCGGTCGGCACTGTAAAAGGGAGAACTCTTGGAACCTTTGGAAGAAACCATTTCAGTTGAAGCCTTCTGTGGCTTTGCCTCCTGATTAAAAAAGAGCTTTGAATCAATCAGAGGAACATTTTTCATATCTAAAAATTATTATTTCAAAAGGTAACAAAATGCACCAAATCATACCCAAATGATATTAGTATGTTTTGAAACTTGTTATGATTATAGGAAGGGGTTTCTAAAGTGGACTTTTTATTTTAAGCAGCTTGCACACTTAAGTAATTAACTCCTAAGAGTGCCAGCGTCCTATTTCTGGATTACAAACAGATTTGCAAGTTTGCTGCCATTTGTTGTGTTGAATTTTTCCTTCACCCTAATTTCATGTAAAAGTTGATATTGTGTAATATTCAGCAATATCACTTGCTTGAACACTAGATACACAATGATTTTGGTGCAAGGTTGTGAATGAATTCATTGTGCAATTCGAGGAAATGGAAATTTAAAAAAAAAAGGATATTCCGTTTAAGTGCTTTCGAAGTCTCTAAAGTTTTTTACAAACTAAAATTTATATTCCCAAATCTGACATCCTCCCTCCTACCAGGCACTCTTAAGGGATAACAAACTAAGAAGAAATTACATAAAAAGTTGAACATTTGAAAATGGAACTTGGCTTTTAAGACACTCGTAGCTAAAGTCATCAAACTTTGAATGAGAAAAAGCCTGGCTACCAAGGAATAAGTTATCTCATTAAAGGATTAGCAATTTTTTTCAACAAACCTGGAAAATTTGACCGAGCTTCTTCAGTGCCTTGGCTCGTTTCACGAGCACAGCCTTCGGTACGCCGGGCTCGAATAAAACCTGTGTAGATGAACCAGACATGAGCTCTCCATTTGGCTTGAAAATGGTAGATTTAACAGATATTATGAGATTAATAAACTGTGGAGCAGCGCCTAGTGGATTACACAAAAAGCAAAAGGATAAATTCCTTTCACTTCTTAGCAAAAGCATGCTTGTTAGGTGCATTAATCCAACTGAAAACCGAGAAAAACAATACCAATTTCTTAAACAATTTAAGATAGGGACTGATCTTACTTATTGACACAAGGTCAACACTCCTAGTTTGACACAATTAAAGCTTAACTCTTACTGAGGTAATGAAAATGAACATCAGTGTTCACAAATGTAGCTAAGCTTAACAAAGCTTCTACCAAGTTCATACGATAGCTACAAATAATATGAATACCATAGTGTTACTTTTGAAATTTGGAAATCACATTTGTGTTTAGGGATACACGTACTTTTTCACAGACAGTTGTAAGTGTGTTCTCAATGTCGGCGACGTTAAGCTTCCATAAATTTCCAATCATCACTTCCTGCTTTGACGCTATGTAAGCCTCCAACCCCTGCTCCTCCATGTGACCACCCTCGATTTGTTTTTTCATGTCTTCTTGCATCTGCATTAGTTGGATTGCACCTGCCACCCAAACAGGAGATTCAGAACATGACTCATACTAAATGGGAGACAATGAAATTTTGCATGGAGAATGCATCACAGCTTTCCATCCCTAACTCTCCATTTCTTGCGCCAAGAGAATAGGGATGAGTGCAAGAGAAGATTGGAACTCAATAACCTTGTTAAAATCAACCGAAGTTTGCCCTAAAACAACAAAAATACCTGCTTAAAGTGTAATAATTAAACCTAAACTTTGCTAAAAGTCTCCGAAACCTTGTGTGCGACAAAGTTCTCTAAGCTGAGGCAGTACTGTACCTGAAGCCGCAGTAACTTGAGATTTGATGAAATGGCCTTTGCCGCGCAACCACTCCGACACAAACGGTACCCCCAGTAAATAAATCTTCTTTCCAAGCTCTTTTGCACCTTGTCTCTCATACACGTACCCAATTGTGTGCAGCATCGGTTCTCCAAAAGCTGCACCACCAAACATTGATGGAAAAAAATTACTGGAAATATACTGAATATTTTATTAAAATTTTCAATTTTAAAGAAAACCATCTTTATTTAATTACAAACATATTTTCTGTGAAACTTTAATAGAGAAAAGGGAGTTGTAGAAATGACCATTTCTGTCATCTAGAAAGGTCTATTTCCATATTCAATTAAACGCTAAATTTTCACCTAACCTTGAATTCTTCTGGTTAGAGAGGCCCTTCGCAAGTGACGTTTTCGTATTCCTAACACTTTTCTAGCAGACTATCATTGAACGATCAGGATTCTTTTTTTTAAATTGCATAAAAGAATAGCAACCTAGAAAGAAAAGTAAGAAAAGTTCAAGTGCTTACCAGCATCCTTGAGGTCTTCCCTCTCTTTTCTAGCCCAAGCAACAAATTCAACCTTCTCATCTCTAACATATGGCTCAATTCGCTGGAGCAGAAGCTGGAAGAGCTTTACTTTCCTCTCCTCTTGAATCCCCTGGAACAGAGACAAGTGAATCTTACGTTTCTTAGAGACTTTGTACGTGCCAGAAAACTGGAAATTTAATTTCCAATTTCAACTATATGCAGAATACTCGTAAGATAAAAGATCCATAAACCCCCTGAAACAATCCATATCTATACTTGTTAAAACATTTAAGAGATGAAAAGATTACACTAATGCAAGGATTCCAGTCGGTTTATAGACTTCTTACTTTAGGCATAAAGTTGATTAACCATGCAAGGCTTACAAAGTTGAAAATAAATACATAAATTACCTTCATTTTCGCCTGTACTTGGCTTAAGTCCATAGGCTGACCATCATTACCAACGTCCAATCCAGTCATTGAAGCCATTGCCAACTGCCACAAAAACAACCAACATTTTTTACTCAAAGTGAAAGACAGACAGGAATCCCAACTAAATTAAGAAACAGAGACATAAAACCAGACTTGTCCAAATGTTATATAATTTTCTCAAAATGGTACAGATATCCTTTAACAAGTCCATCCCTAGTTTTCGTTTCCTATTTGGTTTTGCTCTCGCACATATATAAGCATTTGATCATTCATTGTAAGTGGACCCTAACCAGCGTTTTTTTAAACTGACACATTTTTCGCCAAATCTGTCATTCAACTAGTAACTTCTCTTCCCTCGAAAAAATCGTCCTATGATAAGTGGACACGAAGTCATGCTTCGCCATCTGTGTCAGTTAAAAAAAACCCTGACCCTAACCTTCTAGAATACAAGTACCGACTAAAAAAGTCACTTATTACAAAGTAGAGAATGAGAGAAACAGAGGTAGGAAGATGATAATGGTTGTTCATTAAACAAAATCAAAAACATCCCCCTCTCGGTCCTCAAGGAAAATCGTTAATTTACAATACCACGAAAATATAAATGCCCAAGGTGCAAGTAGAATGATACCTGACCAATGTATCCCTCAAAGGCATCACTTCCAAACAGCATCCCAAAAACAGCAGCTGGATCTACCATCGCCTCTCTGCAAAAACATCTTGGTATTTAACAGGCAAACTTCCAAAAATAAAGTGTTCAAAAATCAGATTTTCATTTCATATTTTAATTTTCAAATTGATCATATTAAACTCAAAGCACAAAGAGTGAGGGAAAGGAACGTACTCAGATACACCCGGTTTTCCAAGCTTATCATAGGCCTCTCTTTTTGCCGGGTCACTGAGAATTTGGTAAGCCTCACCCAAGGCCTGTTACAAAGCCAAATCTCTTTTAAAAAAAAAACCAGAAAGTCATTACCACTAAGGTAAGAGCACCCCCAAAAAGTGCCTCTTTTGGCAATAGGCATTGTTACAAGATTGGTCCAATTTTTTTGTTAGCAAATGGAACAGGACTCCAATCCGTCAAAGAATGCACTATATGGATACTATATACAAATGTTATGGAAATTCAAAATTGTACTAAGTTAATAGCTGATCTAAAACTGACACGAAAACAAATGTCTAGGTGGTTTACATCCTTCTAATTAATAAATACCTATTATGAAGAAATTAGAGTGGAAATCCTGAGATAAATACCAAATCTACTTCGGTCAATACCTGAAAGTTTTTCGCTGCTTCGGGATCGTTGGGATTCTTGTCCGGGTGCACCACTTTTGCCTGTGTCAATCCAAAGAAAACAAAATTCAAAGAGTAATTCAAATTACAAAATAAAACTCATATAGTTGAATTGTAGAACATAAGGTAAAAACACCTTTTTATATCACTTCACCTATAATAACATCTCCCCAAAAAGTAAACAAAAACATGTAAGAAAAGGTGGTGTAAATCCATCACTTGTAAAGGAGCCGAACATTAAGTAACATTTAGGGTTCAACATTTTTGCAAATAGTTTTGCTTGAAATAACCATTTCTACAACTCCATTTTTGAAGATTCACAAAAAAAGAAAAAGTCTCAGCAAAATCCTGTGATTTTCGTTTTTTTTTTTCCAAACTTCGAATATTTCAGTTTCCCCTTACAAGTCTCCCACTGAACATCTCCTCACAAAATATTTTTCCCTTTTTGTAAAAAGAGCCACTACATAAAAAGAAAAAAAATTCGAAATTTCAAGTAGTTAGCTTTGCAAGAAAAAAACATGAAAAAGAAGAGATTTCAAAACTGACCCGAACATAATAAGCCTTCTTGATAGCGCCAGCAGTAGCATCAGGTTGCACTCCAAGAACGTCGTAATACTCCGTCTCCTTCACCATCTTCACCAAATTTATCACTAAACCCCAACACTACTATTACAACAACAACAAAAAATGTCCTGAAAAAACAACCAAAAACGGCGTCACTTCACAGAACAAAACAAAACAAAAAAAAAGCAAAACAAACAAAAAAACAAAACCCAAATCCAAAATTGACGAAACATCAACAACATCAACAACAGCAACAAAACCCTCAATCCACAATTGACGAAACATCAACAGCAACAACATCAACAACAACAGCAACAAATTTTCGGCGAACTAATCTCAGTGAAGCGAGTTCAAAACCCTAAAAACCAAGCCTTTGCGAAATTCACACACCCTAGCACCAATTCGAACAACACCACGCCACATTCACAAAGTTAAGTTTTTTTTTTTTTTTATCCTTTCGATATAGAAAAGCAAGAATCTCTTTACAGTTGCTGAAGATAATTTGCAAGCAAAATCTAGGTCCAGGTTTGCGTTGGACAAAAGAAAAGTGGTGATGGTTCAAGGTTTGTAGAGAAGTGCGTGCGTGCTAAGAAAGTTGCTGCAGGAATAATAATACAAAGAGAAAGACGTGAGTTGAAGCAAACTGTTACAAGGTTATGTTTTTTTTCGGGAATTCGCAAACCCTAATTGTTTAATTGGAAGAAAATGGGCCAAGATTCCGCACCAAAGAACAGATGTAAGAGGTTTCAGGGGCTCGAGTATCTGTTGTCTCTTTGCCGGAAGGAAATTCGAGTCGAAATTCACGTCGGGAATCCGGTCTTGAGGATTTGCGACGCACGTCGGAAACGCCAAACTGAAGGCATTCTTCAGTCGTTTGGTGAAAATTGCGAGAGGGAGAATTGGTAAATGGTAGAAAGATTCGCTTGTGAGGGAGGGTGACACGTGGACACTTGGGCGACGGAAAAAGGTCTTGACTTTGTACCAAGGGTGAAGTACCGGTAAGGGTACCTCTCCATGGGGGTCGGAACCAATAGGGGGCTTCAAACATAAAATCTGGTCTTCGATCTTCTCATGTCACAGGATCTCCGCTCACCAGTGAATTGTTTTTGTTCCCCGGTACGCGCAAAGTTTGAGACACTTGAGAGTTTGAGGAAATTTCTACCAAAGAAGTTTCAGGGTTTGAGGACGCAGGTGCATGAGCCGCTAGAAGCCACGAAGGTGAGTTTCTGAAATTCACTCCTCACGTGCATCACGTTAGGAGTGAAGTCCAAAGGTGAGTCACGTCACGGTTCACTAGTGAATTCACAGAGGTGAATCGAGACGTGAGTCACTTGAAAAAGTTTAAGTTTGAAGCCCCCTAATGTGCGGGAAAAACCAGCTCCTAGTTCATTGTTAGCCAGTGGAATTGGGAAAAAGACCGGTTGTGATTTGAAATTGCCGGCAAAAAAAATCGGTTAGATTTTACTAAAAAATCTAAATATAACATCTTACTATGTAAGTTTAGAAAAATATCCGGCACAAGAAGAAAATCAGTTGAATATGGAAAATGCCGGTTTTTAGCTGGTGAAGGCCAAAAAAATTCCCGCACACTAGGCGGAACCAGAGGCCCATCCACGCTGACCAAGGCAGGATGCAAAAAAAATCTTGAAATGTTAAAAGAGCAAAGAGATTAGAAAGCAACCTCCAATTTTGGATCCAAGGGGTCTAGGGATATAGTTTGACTTTTACACAATTGGAGGTTGGATGTCCATGCCGGACTCCTCTAGCCCCCCCCCCCCATGGAAAGGTATCCTAAGAGTACCTTTCCATGGGGGGTTGGAGGGGTCCGACTTGGATATCTAACCTCCGATTCTACTAAAGTCAACCTACATCCCTGGACGGCCTGGACCCAAAATCAAAGGTTACTTTCTAACCTCTACTCGCAATGAAGAATTTAGAGTTTTTTCACTACTTTGCTCATAGTCAACCTGGATGGGCCTCCGGTTTTGACAACCCATGGCAAGGTACCCTAAGAGCATCATCAATGTGTACATTGTGAATGGGACTCGGAAGTAGCCGGTCATGCGATGCTCCCCACCCCTTAAGTATGCAATTCCTTTCACTAGCCGGATCCTCCCAATGTTGATGCAACTCCCATTGCAAATTCAAGCCCAATAGTAGAAGAATGTAAATACTTGCAAGCTGTTGCTAGGAAATTGCAAGCTGTTGCTAGGAAATTGCAAGCTATCACAAGCAACGTGTCACTTCGTCAACAAACGCAGCGCGCATTGGGAAAACAAGTAGGGGCACGGGAAAATGAGACAATATGTCGCTCCAAGAGCAAGGTCAAGTTTGGCATTTCTATTCTAGTGGGAACGTTGGAGCCCCAAAAGTCCCTAAATCTCTTACTAAAGTGGCCGCCACCAAGCAAAATGCAGGCTTGTCTCTTTCTGAATATACACATTGATGATGGTCTAAGCCTAAGGGCATCATCAATGCATTCATTGGGAATGAGGCGGCAAAAGTATTGCTATTTTTTGATTGGTGTATAATTAGAATATGAGATTACTAATCTTGGAAGAGTATATAAAAACTTGTCAAACAAATAAAATGACATATGGTATTGGAAATTGGACAATCAAAAGAATGCCCATTAAAAAATAGCTAAATGACAAACAACATGGCAAACCATGTCTAATAAAGAAAACCCAAGGTAGTGGCACCCCAAATTCTGAGAATTTGGGGTGCCACTACCTTGGGTTTTCTTTATTAGACATGGTTTGCCATGTTGTTTGTCATTTAGCTATTTTTTAATGGGCATTCTTTTGATTGTCCAATTTCCAATACCATATGTCATTTTATTTGTTTGACAAGTTTTTATATACTCTTCCAAGATTAGTAATCTCATATTCTAATTATACACCAATCAAAAAATAGCAATACTTTTGCCGCCTCATTCCCAATGAATGCATTGATGATGCCCTAAGATTCCTATTTGGGGGAGTAGGAACATGCAACTTGGTGACACATGGCGGTCAACAAAGGAATGAATGCTTGTTGTGCCATAAGGTAGTGTGCTCATAAACGGTCCACCTAAGGGCTGAAACTGAGTTTTGGGGAGGTGAACTTCTTGATCGATTTTTCAGTGTATTTTCCTTGAAAGACAAGAAGAATTGACATCTAACCTAAGTTGTTTCATGTTTTTTGGAATTTTGTGAAATTAGTTATAAAATTTTGAAGTGGAAAGGCCGTAGGTCTCTAAAACCGCCCACCTCCTCAAATGTACAATACATCACCTATACATTGTTGAAAGGCTATGAAAAACAGCATGTACCAGCAAAGTACATTTGGTGAGGTGACTAGTTTCAGAGCAAGGTTTTTTTTTTGGTTTTCTCACCAATGCTTGGGTGGCATTTTTTGAAAATGGTTTGTAGCTTGCTGGCTCCGTCCCTATTTTGGTTGGAGTTGAAGGCGGCCCCAACTCATGGATTTTTGGAGCATCATGGGATTTTTTTTGTAGGTAAAAAATATTCACTGGTCATTTTCTGAAAACATCCTTATAACCATTACCATTACTTAAGTATTATATTGAATTGGATTAGGCAACACCTCAAAAAAATTTAAATGCTCATATAATTTTAAAATGATGGCATCAATTTTCAATTTGATAAGGATTTTATGAAAGCCTAGGCTGCTACACAATTTTCATTGTTGCAATCTGGCATTTTTAAAAAAAAATATCACCCTTTTTTTCTATAGGCTTGAAGCTAGCCTTTTTTTTTGAGCCAATTGGGCCTTAAATTGCCCAAAAAAGAAACATTGTTTTAGAGCCTAAGGAGAGTATGAAAAGACTACCTTATCATGGATTTTTTTTTTGGAAATTGCTAAATCCACCATATTTTTTGCTAAATCCACCACCTTGGACTATGTTTACTTGTTTAGGAGTTATGTAAAGCAAAAAGAAGGAAAAACTTAGTATTTATTGAATGATCTTTTAATGGTGACTAGCAGTTGACCCTTGCTACACTACGCATTCACCATTAGAATTGTTGTGAAACCTAAAATTGATTGAAGATGTGATATTATAGAGGGCGCATGTGATATTACAAAGTTTGCTGATTTTAGTAGTATGATGGCAAACATGCTTATTCTATGATTATATATTTTGGATTATGGAAGTTAAGCCAAATAAAAGAAAAAATAATGGAAAAAGTGGATTAGAAATAGCAAGAATTAGAATAAGAGTGGATAGAAAAAGGAAAGTAAATACAAAATTCTCTCTTCTTTTCTTTAAAGAACCCCTAATCACCATATAATGTGGTGGATTTAGCACAACTCCTTTTTTTTCCCTTAGATCAGTTCCAATCCAAACAAAAAAATGACATTTTATTAATAGTTTGGTGGGAAGACGTGCATTCAACTTCCGTTGCATCACCATTACCAATTTCCGCACTTTGTAGGCAGACGTTAAAATGTTCTATTCACATGTGCAGGTTTTTGAGACCACAATAGAGCCCACAAAACAACTCAAATCCATTGTTGTCATAGATGGTGTGAGAGGGAGGTGCAATATATGTGTCAAAATGGAGACGCTAAGGTAGCAACATCTATAACCATCACTCTACCCATAACCATCTCCTTTATAATCTTGGAAAATTTGTGGAAGTAAATAGATGTAATTGCAAAGATGTACAACATGTGAACATGGAACTTTAGTGTTGGAATTAGGTGCAATTGCACTCAGCTCTTTAAAAATTCACAACTTATTCTCACAATACCCAAATATACATTCAAAAGTGCAAACTTATCATTTTTCTCTTGCTAATTGGATCTTATCATTTGCTAGAAGTTTATTAATGATCGTCATGTTCAAACACATAATTTGACGGTTATGGGTGTTGGCTTGTGGTGTGACACTTCAAAAAACTTTTTGTGTATTGTTTGAAGTGAAATTATGGTGGAACAACTCTTTTATGTGACTTGAAGTGGCTCATTATATTTTTTGAGTTTTAGCTTGCTTCTAATGAGCTCTATTTTGGTTGTCCTATTTTCAATTCCTATATTTTTATGTTTATTTAAATAATTTTTTTAGATGCTCTCAACAATAATAATCACCCATTCTAATTTATACCAAACAAAAGATAATAATGTGATTTTAGTGACTTGTTTAAAAAATTGGATTGATGATGCTCTTTGGCCGTAATGAGGTTCATTATGCCACTACAAGGAAACCATGGTCATATTTACAAAAAGTCGACAAAGATGGTGACCTAATTTACAATATACTATAGATTAGGTCACAATCTTTGTCAACTTTTTGTACATTCAACGTGATGATTTTTAAAACTTTGACAATTTGTATTTTTACTGGATATAAATACTCTTCCATGTGACTCTGACCTCTTCATATATACCGCATACAGCATTCAAATGGAATTATCAAACTTCTCACCTGCTTGGAAGGAATTCATCAAGCACGCTTGCTGTAAAACTACAATGAAATTTGTCAGAAACGGTTAAATGTTTGAGGTTCAAGGGAAGAAATAACAACGTAACAAGTACGGAGTATCACATTAGCATGAGATTCCAGTTGCATTTATAACCCCAAAATGACATTGAGGACAGAATATGTACTCGATCGATCATTACTATTTTAAGTAGTTTTTTTTTTTTGAATTTTTTTTTTGAAATTTAGTTTTAGTTTCAACAATTTGATTTTGCAAACAATTGATTTATGATTTTTCTTTTCAAGATTTTGTGCACATATGTCTACTGCAATCTTGATTTTATGTAGTGTTGAGGGCTCTTGGGAATGAGCCTCAAATACATTGGATCTTTGAGAAAATATCACATTAAAAACACATTTGAAAAAAAATTATAGTAGAATTTGAGAAGCCATAAATTGATTGAGGTTATGCATGTTAGACCTTTTAACCCTTAAATGACCAAAAGGCCTTTTGCAACCAATACAATACAAAGTATTTTTCTTGTGATTGAAATGGATCCACACCTTTACTACATTTGAGACCAACAAAGAAGTTGAAAATTAGATCAATGCAATTGTAGTGAGCTACTTGAGATCACAATTTATTTATTTTTTATTGGTAACAAATGACAATTATACGTCAACATATATACTATGCCCTATGGTCGTTTAAGGGGTAAGTAATTTTATGACCACCATGATTTTCATTTGCCTACAATCCTGCATCTTCTAAGAAAGCATCAGTGTACCCATCATTACTATTTCAGCACTAAGATTAAAATCAATTTATCATGTCAATACATGCCACTAACTTACTACAGTCATACTGTCACTACAAATAAACAAAGATTTAAATGCTTCTTTATTTTTAATTATATTGAAATCGGGATTGCTTGAAAACTACACACTCAAACTTTAAATGAAGGGTCTTGATACTGCCACCCCCCTCTTTTACTTCATTGTTCAAATTTTAGTGGTTTTTGGGACAATTTTATACTAAAAAATTAGAATTAAATATGTATCAAACCAAGTGATTTTTTCTTGGTTTTTTTTAAAATGATAATCTGCAATCAAAATTTTTGATAAGAAAATATAATAGAGTGTTGTCTTTTATTATCAAATTTTTTGATTGCAATTTGTCAATTTGAAAAACACCACAACAAATCACTTGGTTTTATACAAATTTAGTTTTTTTTTATATATATAATTGTCCCCAAAAAGCACTAAAATTTGAACATCAAAATAAAAGAGGGGGGTGGCAATATCAAAAAGGGAGGGGGGGCAATGTTAAGACCCTAAATGAACTACTATGACCAATATATATCCTACATTGGTAAAATTTTGAACCCTCCAAGAGGCCCATAACAAGTCTCAAAAAGGATCCCAAGTTATATACTTATTGCAACAAACAAATCACTAATCCCCAATTTTTGCCCACTTTTTTAGTTCAATGCAATCATGAAAGTTATGTTGTTGTGCATCCCAATTGGACAAAGCTATGGGTACATATGTACAATAGAGTCCAAAAAAATTACTCTATTTGTATATAGATGAGTGAAGTACTTGGATAATGACTAGTGAGTACATTTACATACTTTATGAATTCAATGCTCTTTTTATTGTTAGGAATTGTGCATCAAAGTTCTTCATACAAGGACTAGATTTCCATTTTATATACATGCTTGTTGTGACATACAATCAAAAAATCATATGAGGTAGAGAATCTTCACACATGTTTCTAATGTGCCCGGCCTAGGCTCAATAAATGTTAAGAGTGTCAAAACTTAAAAGGACCTCTTGGAGGGTTCAAAATTTTGCTCCAAGTAAGAGCTTAAACTTTATTAACCTTGAGAGTATAGACTTTTGAATCAAAACTAAATAACGTGTCTTTTAGAATAAAAAAAACTCGGTTTTACTTACCCATGTGATAGTTAAGTCAATTGCACTTTGAACTGTTCAAGAGTAATTTTCTTCAATACATTTGTTGTGAAAAGATTCATTTTACATACTATTATACAAAGATTAGCTTTTCCTAATAATTACTGAGCAATCAGGTGATGAAAATATGGATTTTTAAAAATTTCAAAAGCATTTTTTACGAAGGACGAATGCAAAAATTCGAAGTGGTGAACTCCATATTTTTAGAAATGATGAACATTCACCTTGAATGTGATGAAGATTCTAGTTTGCAACATAATTAACTAGCACAAGGTTGAGACATCACTATTATCTTTGCACGAAGCGATATGAAATGTTCATTGATTTTGAGTGCAACCTCTGGCTTGAGTTCACCTTCGTATCGTCCCACCACCACCACCAAGTACAAATGGACATCAACCACCAAAGACAACGCAAAGAAGTTACAATACAGCACACCCCACCAGGCCACCACAGACTAAACCAATTTGCATTTCAATACACCAAACCAACAGAAACCACCAAAGATTCAAAAAAAGAGAATCGACACAAAAGAAACTGAAGAAAGACACTTTATTAGAAGCACAAGTTTCATACTGTCATTCCACATGCAACCCATCCTATTCAATGATAATCAAAGACTCACTGCTAATCTATCTACCAACATCATACCAGCCAGCCAGCATACCATACCATACTCAGTAGCAATTGGGCCAAGTTAAAATTCTAAGCATGAATCCACGACAGTCATTATCTGTTGAGAATGAGAGGTTCATGTCTGCAAGTGAAAAAAAATGAGCCAAAATACTATTCAAATATAGCAAAGCAGCAGCATTACCATAATCGTCATCATCATCATCATCATCATGGGGGGGAAGGCCCGACAATGGTCAAACCCCCCTCCAAGGTGTGTTCAAAAATCGCCGAAGGAAGTCAAAATTGGAAGGCTATCTTCTTTCTTTACGTTTCTTTCTCCCTGACTGACTGACTAACTGACTGACTCACGCCTGACACTAGCCCCGCTTGGCCGCACTTGCAGCACTTAGGAACCAAGTCTCGCTTATGCGTCAGCCACCAAGAGTGAACCTCCAAGAGTGATCTGCACACAAGCCATCAGAAGAAAAAAAAACAATCAGTTAAATACATTAATGACCAAGTAAATAAACAGCTAAAAAGGCAGGCTTCTGTATCCTAAGAAACTGAAACTACTCATTTCGGAACCTCCAAGGTATGAAACAGAAGAAAACATCAGATCTATGTTTTGCTATAGGTTCTGCAATTTCAGTTGGTAAAAAAAGGTTTTAAAAACTCAACCATGCCAAACAGCCTCAAGTAACCACTACAATATATGTAAAGGGGTTGAAACGAATCGTTTAAGAAACGTCAAGGAAGTAATATGCTATGCTAATAGGAAGGGAAAAAAAAACCATTAGATAAAATGTGTTAAAAAAACATTGCTACGTCTGATATTCAAATTTTATGAATAACATGAGTTTTTTTACCTTCCCAACCATTAAAAGGTGAAAAGAAAAAAGGTTACCTTCTCTCCAAGCTTGAAAGTGGGCATGCCCCTGTACGGACATCCAGAACAACGGAATGCATCGCCAAGTCCACACTGAAAAACATCCACAAGAGAAAGATCAATCCTAAGTACACAACAGGAATTACAGTGCCAACTACTACAGATGCATCTAAGCCTGTCAAGGGGTCTCAACATGAAAGCGGAGAGAAATGGTATTACTAAATAAACTGTATTTTAAAATCTAATACTCCCTCTGTCTTTCAATAAGTGGACCGTTCGAACCTCATGTTTTTTTGGTCCACTTTCATTGATCATATTGTAAAATACATTATTAAAAACGGTGCAACTTTTACATCACCTCAAACAGTGATGAACATCGTACGTGTTCATTGCAACCTACTTGAAATTTTGACCTCTCAAGCCGATATACAACCTACTCAAAACCGCTGAAAAGATCACGAGTTTCTAATGGGCCACATATAGCGAGACAGAAGGAGTACCGTATCCTTTATTCTCATGTTCATCTCCAACAGTTTTGCATGGCCACAACACAATTTGATGGTAAGAAAAAACAGAGCTTAAAGAGTTGGAAGCATCAAGCAGAGCACTTTCAGCTACTTACACTTCCACAAGCAGATTTAGGATTGTTGATCTGTGCAGTTGTAAGTTTAGTCTGTTCCTCCTTTACTTCAAGCTCAGCACGCCCACACGAGCAATTTTTGCAAGCTTTTTTGGTTGGAGCACAGCTCTCAGCCTCTGAGACACGCATACACAGACAATTTATTAGTAAATCATCCAACTGTATTTAACGCAGGTCCTCCCTGGCTTAAAGGAACCATGACACTTTGATTGCACGTAACAGAGGGAACACGCTAGAGTTAGCAGGAAATCTTACACCATATTTAAGCAAATATGCTTAGTTACCTAAATAATTTAGTGCCAACTGAACTTGCTTAATTGAAAAGAATAAATGCAAAACAAACATTTGCTTGCTACCAAATTCTATTACCTCGTTGTGACCCAAGTTACCCCTGTTCCAAAAGTGCATAGCTTCTACTCAAATCATCTGAGTAAATAATTCATCAAGCTATGTCATTGAATTGGACTCGATACTTCTAAAAGGTTGGACAAAACCTACGGATGATTTAATGGTTGTAAACTCACCCTATTTGCGATTTTTTAGTTTCAACTTAATTTATAGTTTATTCATCTCGAGCTTGTTCCTTCGGCTTGTGCAACCTAAAGCGGCACTAGTGCAACGAAAGTCAAATGGACAAGAGGGCAAGAAGCCAGCACCCGAGGTTTCATCAGGGAGAGAAATACTTACTGGGCACCACAGGAGCCTTCAAATCTTCCTCAGTAAGAAGATCATCCTCGTCGATAAGTTCATCGTCGTCGTTCTTAAAATCGCTAGAAAAATCAAATTTAATCGTTGGTTTCTTAATTGGCAAAACATCGTCTGTCACGTCCCCAACGGAGAGTTTCACAGCTTTCGAATTTGGTCTGGCACTTCCTGTTCAGGTAAAAATGATTCACACTCGGTTAGTCTTTGGTAACACCGTAAAAGTGAAAAGACATCCATAGATGTAGATTCAGTTGCAGTGAGAAGTAAATTGTGTGTAAATATTAGATACCAAATTTAAGTGCACACTTTGAAGCACAGAAACAGAAGTAGAAAATTTGTTACCTAGACAGGCAGTAAGTAATTAAAGAAAATTCCTATACAACGTGTCGCCTCCTTAATGAAACAAAATAAACCATATACTCGCAGTGCAGGAGCGTACCGTTCTGGCTGACGACCTTCTTCTTAAGCTGGAATACAGATGTCGTTTCCCAAGAAGGCTTCTTAGCTTTCATCTGCAATATCCAGGAACATATAAACAGTCAAACAAATATACCCAACCAAAACTACCAAAATCACAAACGTCGCAGTCTCCAAAAATCCCAACCACGTACAATCAGCAATAAACAACAGAAAAAAAAAAGAACATGCACACCCTTTCACAAGATTTACAAACTGAAAACAAAGAAATACCGACAGTTCCAATCAAAATACTCTGATTTCCACAATTGCTGGAACCTGCTTCAGAAGGTAAAAAGCTCAAGAGAGAAAGAGGGAGACTTACGGCAACCAGGTTCAAGGCAACAGAGCTAGTAGTACACGCTTTATTAATTTCTACTCCAGGGACAGTCTCTACAACAGCAGCATTCACGAAGCCAGTAACCAGCAAGTTCCGCTCCAACGTATCTTTCGTTTGCGCACTGGAGCACTGCAAAAACATTAAAAAGCCTCAATCAGACAGGTGGACACGGTCACCTTGCAATACTTCGTTTTCCTGTAGGTTGCATGCTGAGAAGAAAAGACGCCTACAACCTAATCAAGAACTTTGAGAGAACAGATTCTACGAAACCAACAGAACAAAGCCCGAGTTAAGCTACCTTAAGTTCTTGAGCGTCTGCAAGTACAGGCTCTTGCACCAAAATGTCTCCACCGAGCTTGAGCACACGAGCAATCTCTTTAAGGAACTTCAATGAATGACGGCCTGGTGCTTGCATCAAAGAAATGAAGACATTCACTGTCGATGTCGAAGCATCAAGCTTGCTCTCTGAATCGACACACACATGAAGTTCAGTAAAGTCAATGAGAACAGAGTCAATGAGAACTGTAACAAAATCCAGTGCCAGCATTAGCAAGGGAAAAGCAGAAAAATGCTTACCACCGGCTTGGATATTGGTCAGGATTTGCAGTTCGGCGCTCTTGTATTTCTCCTTGACCCACCGTTCCACCGGTTCTGTAACGGTGGACATATCAGTCACGACCAGGACTGCAGCATTTGTGGCCATCTCTTCTAGCTGCACTACCCGGTAACCTATGCTCCGGCGACTGAGTTCGTCGCAAGAACCTGCAAAACGGAAGAAACCTTAGCGAAGCACGACAACACTGGACAACTGCCGAAGACAGAATAGTCTTGTGCAAAATTAAATAATCCCTTCGATAGTAAATTAGATAGGATTTTGTAGTTCTGCAAGGAAAGCAAGACGGCCACTCGCAAAACAGTCCTAAACAGAGACGACTGATCGCAAAGGAGTTAACTAAGCAAAACGTTCGTGAAACCCTAGAACGCGGCGATGAGGTACGTAAAGATAAGGCTAAGCCGTCCATATGCTCCTGGATGAGAGCGTTCCGTACAGAGATTGCCAGAAGACAATGCAAGGACAAGGAAGCACTGGAACAGCGAACACAAGGGCTAAAGATTGTGATACAAAACAGTGCATTACGAAGAGAGCGACCGAAGTGTCTCTTCTTGCAAAAAAAAAGCGGCAGTCTATTAACTCAATCCAGAGCTTCGACAGAATCCAACTGGACTGCGAGTGCTCACTCAAGAGCCCGAAGGAGACGAATGTAAATAAGAAAATGAAAATACACAAACCTAGAGCGATGACAAGAAAGTTCACAACTCTTGATAACTGCAATTCTCTTTCTCTCTCGAGACTACTCACAATTTAACGGTCGTCTTCAAAAACGCAACACACTGACGCGCATAAACGACGTACACTCTGATAGCACTCTGACTGGAACAGACCGCCTGGAATACGATGCAAGAAAGGAAGCAAACTTGAAGCGAACCGCCAGCCAAATGAAGCCGAAGCTACTGCTAAGAAACACGTGTTGCGCCTGCCCTAATCTGAAAGCACACTGCGAAGAAGAAGAAGAAGAAAAGCGCAGCGGTGGCAGGTCACACGGCGACAAATCCAAAGTTAAACAATCAGCGGCGGTCGTACACGAGTTGCAGTTTTCCAAACACAGCACTGCATTCATATACTATGAACCGAGGCGAAGTCGTCCGCATTCAAAAAACAGAAAGACGGGGAGTAATTTTAACTTTTAATCAAAAACTGAAAGTCTTAACCACATGAAGTGACCTCATGAAACGGCGCCTTCACTTACCCTTCCGACTCAAGCAGAAGCAACGAAAGAAAAAAGGATGTTCAAGATACGAAGCAAAAACATGCGCTCTTCAAACTCAGGTTGCTCTTCATCTGCGTCTCTACCTGCGCATAAGTAGGTTTGCCCCTGCGCGCGGCGGCTCTGTCCAGAGGCCACAGTCCACACTAATTCAGCTATGTCCTGGAACTCCCACGTTTTAGCACTTCTGCTTCTGCACACACCATGGGACCCAGGGTGAGGTGATTACGCACAGCACATCAACGAGGCGACTGAGAGACTGACCTTGTGATTAGCTTATTGTTGACTGGCGCCACGAGATGTGTGATCTTCGCCGGAAGGACCGTCTCCCTCGCTCTCGCTGTAAAAAAAAATTTGCTCAACGACCGCGACGACTTCGAAAAATTCTACCGCTGGAATCACGACGAGATTGAAACAGTGACGGATTCTGCAACCGTTGAAAGCGAGTTTGTCGACCTATCGGACCCGGAATGCTTCCTTTTGAAGATTTCTTGCCGCTGCTGATGCCCGGGCAGAGTGACGGACATCTTGAGGCACCGCGCGAACGCGGACCGCCGCGCCGCGCTCGCCGTGCCGGTGCGTCACGTCGTGGTAGTTCCCTCTCGTGTTCCCTTTGTTCCCTTGCTCGGTTGTCTTTGTTCCCTCGCTCAGTTCCTTTTGTTCCCTCGCTTGGTTCCTTTGTTCCCTCGATCGGTTCCCGTTGTTCCCGCGCTCGGTTTCCTGTTCGCTCATTAAGTTCCCTTGTGGACCTTGCTGAGTCGCGTCTGTCAGTTGGCGCCATGCCGCTCTGTGCCGCTCCACGCCGCGCCGTGCCGCACTGGTACGTCAGTCGTCAGCGTTCTCTTTGATGTTCATTGTGTTCCCACGCTTGGCCTCGTGTTCCCTCTGAGGATCCCCGGTAACCGAGGTATTAGTGGAGTCAGCTTTTAGGGCTTTTGTATAAAGTATAATTTTCAAAGTTAATCAGCTTTTCATCAGGTCAATCATGATAACTTAGTTCAGGCCACTTCGTGGCTTTTAGTTTTGGGTGGGTGAATCTGAAGTGATGGGTGGCACATATTTCATGTTGGATGGTGTTTCAGGCCTGACGTGGAAGTAATAGTACAGTAATGAGGAATTAGAGAATGACAGAAAAGTGGTTTGCAATTGAATAGGTGAGGAGCATTTAGTAGTCACTCAAGTTGTCATATGCTGGTAATCATATTTTCCGGTAGGTTTGTCAAATCTTTGAAATGTAAAGGGGCTTGGTGTATTGCACAGTGCACAGACGTGTTTGTGGGGCCAGGGTGGAAATGCTCATCTGAACTTTTTCTTTACAACATAATGGGCAAAATTAAGAATCTAAGTCTGCCCTATTATGTGGAATCTCCTGCAATGGCTCCAGAATAAACCAGGGTCTCTTGGATTTCAATATGTATACCAACACCAAGCCGTTAAATATGCTAAAGAGAAAAAACAATTACAACACTGGTATTCACAGACTCTGTATCTGCAACAACAATTTGGTAAAATATTTCATGTTCTGTGTCAATAAATTTAACCCCTAAAGGCTCAAGCCCTTTTTTTTTGTGAAAGTTACCAAACACTGCCACTTTTTGGGGAATGAGTAGAAAGGTAGAAAAAAAGTTTTTTTGGAAATCCAGCCATAAGATCTTGCCCTAGAGTATGGGAGGTACTTGAGGGAAAAAAAATCAAATCATTCTAGATGTAGAGGAGTGAAATATTAACATTTGAAGTGGAAAAACAAAATTTCCTACTATCTAAAAGTTTCAAAAACCTTTTACAACTCCTATATCAAAAAAAATCTTTACCCAAAGTTGCGGTGTATTTTTTCCATGTAGAAGACCAAGTTAGGTCAGTGTGGGAGAATTTTCAAATGAATTGAAGGTGTAAATCATACTTTGTAAAATCTTACAATGTTGTAAAGCCATGAAATTTGCATATACACTAGGCAAAATTGGAGGATTTATGTAAAATTCAAAAATCTGAAATACTTTAATCCAAATGGTGAAAACCAAGGAAACTTAGTCTACTAAAACTTAGAAAAAAAATAAGTCCAAAAACAAATACACAAACTGCTCAAAAAAGTAAAGCACCAAATTTTACAAGGAGCAAAAGGAATAGAGGTTTGGGAGTCCCATAACTACTAGCAAACTAAAACTTCTCATAACTTTCATCTCATTTATCAAAATTGAATGATTCAAAGCTTCCCACATACATATAAGTCTAAAGAACCAATTTCAGATTTTTATTTTTAAAAAAGAAATTTTAAAAAAAGTTTTTAGGATGCCCACCCTCTCTCATTTTTCAGAATTCATGCCTAACTTCTTCAATAAATGTTCAAATGAAGAAAAACTTAGATGCCCACGCAAATCTTTTGTATTCTCCATTTTTCATAAAATTTTGAGAAAATCATACAAAACAATTTAATTATAAGTACTTGCCCAAAATCCCAATTGTCCCCCGAGGGGACAGTTGGGCCTTTAAAGGTTAACAATTTCAAATTTGAAGCCAAAAACATCACGTACAAAGAGATCATTCTAGAAGGTGATGATAAAGAGGCGTCACATTTAGAAGCATCAAACTTTAGCCAACCCCTGAGTTCCAAAACTTCATGTATGTCTGCTGAAAGAAACCAATATGACTATTATTATGGGGCGGTTCACATTACTTACAATGTCCCTCTAAAATCTCAAAACCCGGTTACCTGAGAGCCTAAAGCTAGGACTTGGTAACTCACACTAAGAATGTTCACACTTAATTTAGGAGAGGTATTAGCAATATGAATACAATCTAAAAGTGTATCGAAATGCATCTAATTTTTCTTTACTACTATCATTTTTAATAGTGGACATATCCTTAAAGTTTCACATCCCAATTCATTGTAAATTGCATATGTGACAACACTTTTAAAAAAAATAGCATGATGCGTTATTTGTTAATTTGGGACAAACAGAGGTCATATTTTGTACCCACCTTAAACTCAAAAAGTTACCTTAAACCATATTCAAAGGTACCAAATTCCTTCTAAACCACTAAGATTTTTTCCCTTGCAAATTCCTCCTCTCAGGTGAGGACACGTGGACCGGTTTTAGGAGTACTCCTGAAAGTTAGCTAAAACCTTAAGAAATTTGAAAGTCCCACTTTGTAAGCAGATTCCCAAATTAACAAATAACGCATTCATCAAGAAGACAAGACTTCACAGCTTGGGTCAACCATTTTACTCAATCCAACTTTCCACCCAACTCCTACCAATATTTTTTTCATAAAATAACCATGATGTTCTTTAATACTTAATTTGGCCTTAAATAATCTAACAAAACTAGGATCTTGTGCTGAGATGGGATTTGCATAGATGGGGCATGCGACTTGCATAAATGAGACGTGGGACATAGTGTGAGCCGCCTCTCATCAGCACACATGAACTAAGCATGAAATTTGTGTCGTGGAATCGTGTTAAAGGACTAATCCAGACATAGCGTGCGTCTTTTACAATAGCCACAACAACATGTGTACAGCAATGCAATTCAAAGTTGCGTGGCTTGCACCACATAGAAACTATGCCAAGTAACACTGTTTTTTTTCTTTGTCATGCATTGCAAGTATGTGAAAAAACAAACAAAACAAGCTGTGTGTGTGTTCTCAGCATAATCCTTGCTTCATCCTCAGTATCAATCTCTCTGATACTTCTAGAGATAACGTGAAGTTTAACAAATCAAACGTATCTTGTATTTCAAAGCGTGAGTATCTTGTACGTCAAAGCGGAGTTTTGTAAAAACCTCAAGTTCTAGTTGAATTAATCTAAATATTGTATTTTAGGTTGTCCCACACTAGTTTCTTGGCATTTTACGCTGTATAAATACTTATTGAAAATGCAGTAATGTTCATTTATAATTATTGTAATGAAAAGAACTTAACAACAACAATAAAGTTATAGAAAGAAAAATTAATAACATACATGACATTAGTCACATGAAATCCTAATGTCTACAGAGTTGCATGCATCTCCAAGTGGCCAAACAATGAGTCATGAGGTAATTTTACAGAGTATGACAATATTTAGTGTAGAATGTAAATGGTAGAGTGTGCTCCCCACATACACAATGTCCTAATAATCTTTAAACTAGCTAAGTTTTGCAGGATTACTACCAAAATATTTATGCATGTAAAAGCTTTTGAACTTTACAATGTTAAATTTAAAAAAATTAGCTTCTTAGCAAAGTTTTTAGTCACTCGAGCTGTTTTTAAGTCACTTGAGCTAAAAGTAAAAATTACATATCAGATACCTGGTATGTCCTTTCTAGAAAGGCTGATTTGCTCAAGAATCACATGCTACAAGGCCCCACTTTGAGTTAGAAACATCCATTGTCTTATGCTTTTGTGCACTTTAACTATGTGTATTAGCCCCTGAAGGACCAAAGAGCCCACTTTGGGCTTTATGAGAACTCGGGCAGGTTCTATTGACTTCATAATTTGAAAATTTTTCATGAAATTTTTAAGATGGATGCTATTCATCATAATCTACATGTGAAGCTTTATTTCATGTCATTCCAATAAGTAATGCAAAAGTTAGAAGGTTTTTTCAATTTCAATGTCAAATCGGGCAGCAAAAATTATATTCTAAATTTCTTATTTTTTTATTTATAGAATTTTATAAATTGATACCTACTCAAAAAAAATTGAATCACTCAATTCCAAATGATGAGGTAAGAGTTACAAGGAGTTTTATTTTGCAGGCAATGAAGGTAGGAAGAGGGTAGAAAATGCATATAAAGTTATCTTTTACTCTCCATTTTGAAAATTTTCAAATGAAAATGAAAATGAAAATTACTAGTTGTCTGTTAAAGCATTCTCACCACTAGGATTAACAATTTTCAAATTCTTCCAAAACTCATTAGCATATTAGTTACACCTTTCATTCATCAATACCTTTCACATTACAACTTTTGTAAAAATGAATCCAATTTATTTTTTTGGTTAAGTTTCTTAATATGTTTTTTCAACCCATTTTTCAACATATTGCCAAAATTGCACAAGAAATAAAACATATGTGTTTTTCTCTAAAAAGTTTGAAAAGCAAAACTTCACCTTTTGGAAGGACTAGAAAAGCTTACATTTTGAAATTTAGGCACATTGATCTTGCAATTGGTGGGGATATTCATTCTGAAATTCTAAGGCAATGTACTTATGCAAGTCAACGAAAGGATCATGTGATTGAATTTGTTAAAAAGTAAATTTTAATGAAGATTTTGACCTTGCTTTGGGGACTAGTATTTTGAAGCAGTTTTGGGCTTCTAAACACAAAAGAATTTTAGGGGTTAACCGAGGTATTAACAAGTTCACTTGAACTAGAACACTTAACGCACAACCAAAAAAATCTTTGACACAAGGTTGGAAGGCAAGTCATGTGAGGATGGAATTTCATGGTTGCACATGTATCAGCCAACTACGCTAAGAATGATCTTTAATCTTGACAACAATGGTTATCAATTGTCATCAACATTACTAGTGTTATCAACACTAAATGTCAACATAAATATTGTTTATTGACTATGTTTTCACCAAGAAGTCTAAATTTGTACCATACTAATTTAGTTTGTATTTGAGTAGTGTTCAACATCAACACTAATTGTCAACATGAATATTCGTTGTAAGTTAAATGAAAACTACGGTGAGTGAAATAATGAGATAAATAACACTGTAAGTACCATAACACTAATTATCATTACTGGTGTAAGCCTAACCAGATTTTTCAAAGAATTGGTTTTTTACACAATCGGAAAAGGCAAGCCGAATAATGTTTTGATCATGAGAACATCACTTTTGAATGTTACATGTGAGACACCGTCACATTTTTCCAAGGTTGGTCAAATTCATCCATGGAGACAATGGATTTGGTTAATCATATGTAAAATGTTTGTCTTTTATTCAAATGGATGATTTTGGTATAAAAAAGCTGTGAAGCCAATGCCACTAACCTACACAAAATTCTTGCCTTGCTGGGCTGTACCAACGTGAGGGTATAACTTATCATTGTATTTTCATTTGTCAATCACATGCAAGCACCCTCAAATGCATGCGGGTAAGGAGAACAATTGATGGATTTGTGAGTACGTTCGTTCATTAAGGTAGCTATTGTTGATAGCTTTCATGCAAATAGGCATACCGAAATAGAGAAATTCAAACATTGGAAAATCCTAAACTTTGTAAGGCCCTATTGCATATGAAAAGTGGATCTTTAATGAGAATATCAAAAAGCATTGCACACTTAAGGAGGTGTCAAAAAGTATAAGCATGGGCTCTCTTTGCTTAAGAATATAAGGAAAACAACAAGAAATCAACCTTGAAACTAGCACCAAAATCATTGTAAGAAATCAATAATTTTGTTTTGCAAAAAGGATCATATGCAAACAAATTACAATTGAGAAATACCAGAAGTTTTGAAACTGCTCTAATATTCCTTGAGTTTTTTAGAATTATAGTAACAAGTAGTGTTACGCAAATGTGGCTAAATTTGACAACAAAAATTGATTTGCAACAAGTATTTTTGTAGTTGTTAAACGTAGGGATAGTCACACCTTCTTTGCCCCATTTTCAATCTTTAGAGAATGAGGACATGGCGTGCTATCCTTAGCTTGATTTGCAAAGCCCCATTCTTAAAAGATGAATTTTTTTCTTTTTTCACCTCCAAAAGAGAATAATGGGTGTGAAAAAAAATCACACATAGAGGTTTTACCAATACATGTCCTTTTCTCACATTTCTTGCTTTCACCCCATATTTCATTCTCCATTCTCCATTCTCCACCACCCACGCAAGGGGAGTTACACCATTTTCACGAAGAAGTGCTCCCATTAGAGCATCAGCACCCTTGCACGCAACCTAGAGCTCTTGAAAGTAGATGTCTAGGGTGCATCCATGACTATATGCTTGCTCAAATCTCAACTACCCCACACTTGCCTTGCAGCATTTACTAGCAAGCATTGAGAGCATATCACATAGGGAGGTGTTGAGCTTCAATCACGGGCCTCTGAAGTCAACCAATCAGCAAGTTTCATTTGTTTTGGATTTTGGCATGCTAACAATTCATCAAATCCTAAACATTCCATTTTTTGAGTTACAAGTGAGGGAGCCATATCTGGTATAAGGTGTTGGTGCGTTTACATTGAGGCACGTCAAATGGAGCAACTACACCAAGTGCACTTACAAGATTGTTGAGTGTATGTGGGTGCAAATGCCCTTAGCTCTTATTTCCCCTCCACCACTTTTCATTCTTCATGAAAGTTTCATTCTTGAAGAAGGTCTGACTATCCCTATCCCTATTATATGTACCACAATGTTAAAAATTGAATTATTAACACAAAGGGCACACAGATGGCACTGTTGATCTAATTATGAAAATTACATTTGGGACCATGGGGATTGGGGAGGGTAGCAAGAGTCAAGATGTGAGGCCTGAAGGGTGAAGATGCTGCGGAGAATTGAGCCCAAAATAATTGCCTGACAAAGTCCATCAGGATAGACTGATAAAGAAGGAAGCAATGGGTACCAATGGCAGCCCTGCTACTGGTCCAAACCAATTGCACCCACATTCCTTTGCTCCTTTTTTGCCATTCTCTCACTTTTCATGCGCCGCTGTACTGCTGCTCTCACTCAAGTACCCGCATCCTCGCCATGCGGCCCAAAATGGATCCCATTCCCAGTCTTTTGGGCTCAATCCACTACAGTACACATATGTCGATGTGGGGTCAGAGTGGAAAAGTTCTCATATCTCTCTCGCCAGAAAATGTAAGAGCATAAGGGCCTTCGGCCTCGCACATGAGGCTGCTACCGCCGACATACCGCGGTCCGCAGGATGTGGATGAATAGTATTTTCGTCCCTCAGTTAAGCAAAATGACTGCAGTCAAATCGTGTTCCTAATCCCACCGCTACTCACAGCCGCGGTTGGCAGCTTAGAGTTTTTTATTTAGAATTCCACAAGTGAAAGTATTTCTACACAACCACCATCTCCTCTGCTCATAAGTTGCAGGCAAACCGCTAAGCTCATGTGTGGACTTGCGGCTGCACAACCGGGCCTACCTGTCAAGCAATCCTAAATTAGGCTTTTAGAAAAAAAACTGAAACTAGTGGTGCCTTGCCACGAGTTTTGTCATCCCTCGCGGCTGTAGTAGCCGGCTGCTGGTGGAAACCTCATGTGCGCATTCCTATAGTCACCAAGGTTTTTTTTGGGACTATAACATTGCTACGTGCTCTCTCGAGTGAGGAGCATTTCAAGAGGGACACCAATACATTCGTGAATACCGAATTTGACTGTAGCAAATTTGGTATTTAACCCCTAAAAGCCCAAGCTCTTATTTTTGTAAAAATCACTAAAAACTACCACTTTTGAATGAATGAGTAGAAAAGTAGGAAAACAAGTTTGTTTTGGAAATCCAACCATAGGATCATGTTCTAAACTATGGGAGGTACTTGCTAATAAAAAATCAGCTTGTTTTAGATGTAGAGGAGTGAGATATTGACATCTGAAGTGCAAAAATAAGTTTTTTTCCTCGCTGCCCAAAAATTTCAGAAGCCTTTGACCTCTTCTATATCAAAAAAGTTGCTCTAAGCAAAGATGAGGTTTATTTTTCCCATGTAGGAGACCAAGTTAGGTAAGTGTGGGAGAATTTTTAAATGAATGGAAGGTGTGGATCATAATTTGTAAAATATTGCAGTGTCGTACAGCCATGAACTTTGCATATACACTTGGCAAAATTGGAGGATTTATGTAAAATTGAGAAATCTAAATTACTTTGATCCAAACAGCGAAAACCAAGGAATCTTAGTCTACTCCAACTTGGAAAAAAGAAAGTCAAAAAAAAATTAAAGCACAAAATTTTACAAGGGGCAAAAGAAATAGAGATTTGGGAATCCAATACCTACCCGCAAACTAAAACTTCTCACTCATCAATCAAAATCAAATGATTCAAAGCTTTCCACATATATAATAATCAAAAGAACCAATTTCAGATTTTTTAAATAAAAAAATACATTTTTTAAAGAAGCTTTTTGAGCTGCCCAGATTGCCTGCCCTTCCATGTCGTTCAGAAGTTCATGCATAACTTCTTCAATAATTGTCGGAATGAAGAAAAAATTGGATGTGCACGTACATATTTGAATTCCCCAGCATCCACAAAAATTTCAAAAAAATTATAAAAACTGGTTTAGTCATAGGTACATGCCCGAGGTCCATTTGTCCCCCAAGGGGACACTTGGGCCTTTAGGGGTTAAATGCCAGAAAAAAAAACCCTGATAGTCACTGCAGACAGAAAGGTATATGCAAAGGGCTTGGAGTTCAGGCCTCTACCACTTTGTAGCAACCAACTCTCCATAATGTAGAGAGATGGTAGAAGCTTTTCTTTATGTTATCCCCTAAAAGACCAGTCCATTTTTCTATGAAAATCATTGAAAACTGCCACTTCGAGGAGATTTAGTAAATAGGGTTTTTTTGTTTTGTTTTTTTGGGAACTTTAACCATAGAATCTTGCTCCAGACTAGAAGAGGTACTTGTAGGAAAAAAATGAGCTCATTCTAGATAGAGAGGAGTGAGATATTTACATCTAAAGTGAAAAAAAAAGTTTTTTCCATGCTGCTTGAAAATTTCAAAAGCCTTTGACCACTCTTATAGCAAAAAAGTTGCTCTATCCAAAGTTGTGCTTTATTTTTTCCAAGTAGGAGATCAAGCTAGGTATGTGTGGGAGAATTTTCAAATCAATTGGAACTATACAACACATGGGAGTAAGTAAAGAGAAGTAGAGAATGAGTCAAAACCCTAAATTGTTAAGAATTCAATTATTGAAATGAAAAATACAAATCCCAACGGTTATAATGTTATGATAAACAGTCTACTTCCTTTGGTTTTGTTCTTTTTCCAAATTAATGAAAATTGAGTAAAATAAAGGACTTCAAAGTTTATTTCATAGTAGAGAATCCATAATTGCCCACAAACAAAAACTCCTCATAACTTTCATCTCATTGATTGAAATTGAATGATTCAAAGCTTCCCACTTATTAAAAAATATAAAGAACCAATTTCAATTTTTGATTTTTAAAAAACATAAATTTTAAAGAAGTTTTTGGGCTTACAAGAAGGGCAGCCCTCTCCAAATTTTCATAAATTCATGCATAATTTCTTCATCAAATGTCAAAATGAGGAAAAATTTAGATGCCCACATAGATCTTTGAATTCCCCACCTTCATTAAAAATTTCAGAAAATCACACAAAGTAGTTTAGTCATAGGTACATGCCCGAAGTCCAACCTGTCCCTCAAAGGGACAATAGTCCTTTTAAGGGTTATTGTGGAAGTTTTTCTAGCCCACATTAGAACTCTCGAAAGAAGAAAAAGAAGCTGAAAAGTGTTGTTGAAAGATTTTGGCATCGATGCAAGAGACGAAGGTGTGACAGGTTAGCATGAGTTTGCAATATGAATGTTTCACCAAGGGTGTAGTTGCTACAAAAATTAACCTGTTCCGTGGCCTTACAAATCACTTTTCACCACGTTCTCTATTTAGGGAAAGCCCTGGAGCTGCTCTAAGAGTTTAGATTTGTATCTATTTGGAAATTTTGAATTGATTTTGAATCCACTTTTGGATTCAAAGACCTTGATTTTGCATAGAATCATAAAAGAGTATACAACTGAATAGCGCTATAATAGGAAGTAGATTATTATTTTTATTTTTATTCTATTATGTAAAAAAAGCTTGGATATATGACTCTAGCCCAACATTGATGTGAGTGTAGTAAATTCATTCATTTTTGGTAAAGCAATATTGCTTACCAAACATAAAGGGGCATCAATGTGGGCTTGGTGTATTGCATATGTGAGCCAGGGTGAAAAATCTCAGTTTTTTTTCTCACAAACAAGGATAAAAGTTTTAATTTGTTCCCTGTTTTGAAGTTGATCATTTTCATCATCTTCCACAATTTGTGACTAAATCAAAACTTTTGAATCCAAAATTAAATTCAAAATTCCCAAAATCAATCTCTTGATAGGCGTTCTTTTTGTTTTTTTGCATTTTTTACATTTTTTGCATTTTTCTGGCGGATAAAAATGCTAAAAAAATTCCTCTGTACCTCTGCGATGCGTATGCAGTAGATTGAGCCTACATTTTTTGGCAGGTGACAAATAAGACCTTTTCTACCCTAGCCCCACAAACATGTATGTGCAGTAGAAAACCCAGCCATCAAAGTGCACAGCATGGTCAAGGTACACAGAGCAAAGAGCGAAAGGCTAAGGTAGGAGGCTATGGCTTAGGCTCTAAAATAGATCACCTTCTCAAATGTATTATTGTTGTACATGTTGTTTTTCATAGGCTTGAACAATGTACATAAAATATATATTTGAGGAGGTGATCCATTTTAGAGCCCTATGCCATTTTAGCTTCAAAATTTCATAACTAATTTCACAAAACTTCATAAAATATGAAACAACTTAGATCAGATGCCAATTCCTCTTATCTTTATTAGAAAATTTATTGAGAAACATTTCAAGAAGTTTTACTTCCCCAAAACTCAATTTCAGCCCTTGGATGATCCATTTATGAGGCTCCTACCTTATCAATACTGCTGAGGATGGAGTCGTGGTCTCTTATAATACGGGTCCTGTCAGCAATCCATGTCTCCTAAACATGATTCTCACAAAACTTGAACAATGAATAACTAGTGCTAATTGTGTAAACACATTCAATTTTAACCCCTAAAGGACTAAGTGTGCTGCTGTGACCAATACAATACGGAGTATTTCTAGTATTTGGAATGGATCCACACCTCTACTACATATGAGATCAACAAAGAAGTTGGAGCATAGATCAAAGCGGTTCTAGTGAGCTACTTGAGATCCCAAATTAAAATTGCTTATTGATAGCAAATGACAAATATATGTTAGCGTATATACTATGTCCTATGGTCCTTCAAGGGTTAACCCTTAAAGGACCGCTCTACATATTACATAGTAAATATGCTGCCGTATAACTGACATTTGCTACCAATAAAAAGTTTTAATTTGAGATGTTGACTAGCTCACAAGAACCGCATTGATCTATATTCTAACTTCTATGTTGATCTCAAATGTAATAAAGGTGTGAATGCATTCCAAATACAATAAAATACCAAATATTATATTGGCCGCAAAGGGCTCCTCGAAGGGTTAATGCAGTGGTAACTTATTCACATACTCCGTATCGCTTAAGAAAATAAAATATTGGTTCAAAAGTTTGGATGCAGGTCTTGTTTGGATACAGTAATTTGTTGCTTTCCACGTCACCATAAAGAGCATCCTAGGTGGAAGGAATGGAGAGACAGCGTGGCAACTTACAGGTTGCGTGACAACTGTATCTAGAACAGAAGGTGGAGATTGCGTCGTGGGGAATGATGAGCCCCCTATGTAAGAATAGGTCGGTAGGTCTGTTGCAATGACTGGTCGGTATCCCACCAAGTTGGAACTAGTCCTGTGAAAGTCCTCTTTAGGTAGCTTCTTAGTCAGCTACTAAATAGCCTTCTTCCTAATTGCTTCTCATGCTTCCACCAATAAGATTAAAATTAAGCTTAAATTTGAAATAATTTTGAATGGGTATACGTGTAAATGTGTGTATGTATGTGTATATGTATATGTGTATATATGTATGTGTATATGTATATATATATATATATATATATAGGGAATTGATATGTGTACCATACCCTTTCAATTATTGTACCACATCCCAGAGGAAACTTTTGATTTCTACCATCACAAAGTTGAATTTGAGAATTTGGAATTTAGATTTGGACTTAGAGACCATGATTTAGTTTAGAACCAAAAAAAGTTTCAATTCAACAACACCCAATGAGAAAGTTTAGCTAGGGAGAAAAGTGTTATTTTTACTTTGTTTGTAAAAAAAGATAAGCTTTTTCATTGGGTGTTGTTGAATTGCACTTTTTTTGCTATCCTAAACTAAATCATGGTCTCTAAGTCCAAATCTAAATTCCAAATCTAAATTCCAAATTCTCAAATTTACTCTGGGTGTGGTACAGTAATTGAAAGGGTGTGGTACACATATCAATTTATATATATATAATTATATGTAATTATATATACAGTTATCTATGACATACCTAGGTTTGAGATTGAAAATGAACATAACTTGCACAAAGTGACGACATTGGGTTCAACTATCAGGAATGGGTAAGCTAAGCTAAGCCTACCTAGCTCTCCAATGATAATAGTAGATATTTAAGGGGAACATGTCAGCCATTCTTAGAAATGCACCATTTTAGAGCTCGCTCTAGTACCTTATACCTACCTTATAAGAGATTGCCACTATAAATACGTCTTTCAACAAAATACATGAAATGAGTGTTTTGCTTTTGAAAAGATAGACCAACAATATTAAACAAATAATTTGAAGGCACCATAATTCAATCTTGTTTGTTCTCAAAACATTACGTCTAGATAATTCCCCGGCACATGTTGCTCAAAGTTCCCAAGAATCGGGTCATGCTTCCAAAATATGCAATCTTGCTACTTGGACACCATTTTTTCTATCATTATAACTTATATGGCACCCATCATGAAGCAATGATAATTGAGAGCAATACATTGCAAGGTGGACACTCGCAACATAAGTTAGTGCAAATTCATGGTAAAAATCAACACTACCAATTACCCATGCCTTCTAAAATCCATCTTGAAGCAAGTTCTCAAACTAGCAAAGAAACGAAAGAAAAAATAATGAAGAACGTGAAAGAAACAAATACACAAATTGTAATATGGGGAAATTACGAAATGAGTCACAAAAAGGAAAGAAATTACAATTTAGGTAACAATTTGAAAAAAAATACAATTTGGATAACAAATTCCAATAACCTCAATGGTTTGTGCAATTGTCAAGGGTGCAAGTTGTAAGTATTATATTAGTTCCATGCTAGAGCATAGGAAGAGATGGAGTGCAAGATTGAAGCTCCAAAGTAAACAAATGGCAATTGATTAATCCTTGACAATTAGCAATCTACAATTGTTTGGCAAACTTTGGCTGCTTGGTACTAGTTAGGGTTGCACCACTAATAGAACAAGCCACGGATAAAACAATGGTTGCCACAAACAATCGCTTGAATGGCACTTACAACTTGCGCCCTTGACAATTGCACAACCCGTTGAGGTTGTTGGATTTTGTTACCCAAATTGTAATTATTTTCAAATTGTTACCCAAATTGTAATTTCTTTCATTTTTGTTACTCATTTTGTAATTTTCCCTTGTAATATCTTAACCCCTGAGCGCCCAGGCCATATTCACTCAAATCTATACCCTTTGTTTACTTAATCTAGTAAAAGTATTACCTTAGTAGAGTCAAATAGCTTGGATTTTTTTTTGAGTGGTAGTAAACACATGCCTGGAGGTACATGAAAAAGTACAAGTCCTTTGACTTTACCATTAAGAAGAGGATAAGAGTCAAACATGAACATTTTTCAAAATTGAGAAACCACATAGTGATTGCTGGGGCGCTCAGAGGTTAACTCTACTATCCTCTGACTTCCATTTTCTCACATTGGATTCATTATTATACCTATGCAATTTACATTTAGGTCTAAATCCAAGTAAAAATTAAATTAATTATGAAAAAGAACAACAAATTGAACCCATGTCATCTACACTTGGGTCCAATTCATTTTTTAGCATATAACTTTAATGAGCTACTTTAGTCCAATAAAGAAAAAAATCAAGTCCAAAATGAGGGTTTTTTGGTCCCATGATTTTTTGGGTCTAAGACTCTATTGTAAACTTGCATTGGGACTTGGGGACACAATATCGGAATTTGCCCCTCATCCCAGTACTTATGCTGAACAAAACAAGTGGTGAGTTCATGAGGATAGCTCTAAATCTCAATGGACCATGTTTCCATGTGGTTTTTCTTGTACAAGAGTGGCACTTAGTAGTGATAGCCTAAACAAGGGTCTTTAATTCAAATCAATGCAAATTGTCTATTACACTTGTTTGCAATATCAAAATTATTCATAATTAAACTAAATTTTTGAAGTAGTAACTTACTCTTGCCAAATATTGAACCAATCCATCATGTGCTTGCTGTTTTTGTGGTTGGTCATAACTTACATCCATGCCTTGGCTCTATTCATTTCTTATTCTTTATGTGATTCTTTGGAGCTGCCTCCATTAAAACCTGAAATGACTTTAACCCCTAAAGGACTGAGCCTTTTTTTTCAAGTTAAGTCACTGATAACTGCCACTTCTGGGGAATGAGTAGAAAAGTAGGAAAATTTGTTTTTTTAAAATCTAGCTGTAGATCTTGCTCTAGACTACCAAAGGAACTTGTGGGAAAAAATAAAGTAAAATTAGATGGAGAGAAGTGATATATTTACATTTAAAGTGCAATTTTTTGTTTCCCTGCTCCCTAGAAATTTCAAAAGTCTTTGACCACTCTTATATCAAAAAAGTTACTCTACGCAAAGTTGAGGTTCCCATGTAGGAGATCAAGTTAGTTATATGTGGGAGAATTTTCAAATCAATTGGAACTATACAACACATGGGAAAAAATAGTTAGTAAAAAGAAGTAGAGAATGAGTCAAATCACTAAATTGTTAAGAATTTAATTATTGAAATGAAAAATGCAAATCCCAACAGTTGTAATGTTGTAATAAACAATCTACTTCCATAGGTTTATTTATTTTTCCAAAATAATGAAAATTGAGTAAAATAAAGGACTTCAAAGTTTAATTTAGAGTAGAGAATTCCTAACTACCCGCAAACAAAAACTCCTCATAACTTTCATCTCATTGATTAAAATGGAATGATTTGAAGCTTCTCACGTACTAAAAAATCTAAAGAACCAGTTTCAAAAAATAAAATTCAAAAAATGTAATTTTTAAAGAAATATTTGGGTTGCACGGATGGGCAATCCTCCCCAAGTTTTCATAAAATCATGCATAATTTCTTTGTCAAATGTTGAAATGAAGAAAAAATTAAACGTCCACATAGATTTTTGAATTCCCCTCCTACAATCAAAGTTTCAAAAAATTACACAAAATAGGTTAACCATAGATACATGCCCAAAATCCATTTGTCCCCCAAACGGACAAACAGTCTTTAGGGGTTAAAAGGTAATTTCTGTATTTGAAGGTGTCACCTAGCCCTTGGGTAGATTTTTGAGTTTCACTACCTAAAATCTGACATTTTCTCATTTTCAACCGCTTATTTAGGGGCAAGTGCAAGAAATTTCTTGTATGTATACTATATAAGATAGTATGTAACTAAAGTTTTTGAAGACTCTAATCGGTTTCTATCTACAAGTTCAAATCTCAGTAGGCTTTTTTTTTCGCTGTTTCAATTGGTTTTTACATTGATTTTTATATGGTAGTTTCGAATATCAGCACGATTTTTTTTTACCAATTCAAGATTATTATATATATACAAGTTTAGGTACCCATTTTAGGAACTGAGGCAACATTTTGATGCAAAGTAAAATCTCATTGTAAACCATTTTATGCATGTATCCTTTTTTCCTCTATTGGTTCTTTGTTAAAAGGATTTAGTGTAAACCACTTTATGCATGTACTCCTCTCCTGTATTGATCTTTTGCTAAAATAACTTACTTTAAACCACTTTATACATGTACTCCTTCTCATGTGGTGGTTAGCAATAAAGCATGACAAATCACTAGAATTTACACCACAACACTCTCTTTCAACCAATTAGAATGCAAATGTATTCTTTTATATATATATATATATATATATATATATATATATATATATATATATATATATATATATATATATATATACATATATAAGATTTTTTTTGCCATTTTAGCCTGTTGAGTTTAAATTAACATCTACCCCAATTGTTATTTGTCACCACTATATTGAGCAAAACATGGGTTTGCCCAAATTATGAAATACTAAGGGAGGGGGGCGTGGGTATAGTGTTGGTAATGGGTGCTCCCACCCAATGTTTTTTTTTTTTTGGGCGATTTAAGGCCCAATTGCCTCAAAAACAAAAAGGCTAGCTTCAAGCCTATGGGAAAAAAAGGGGGAATTTTTTCAAAAAATGCCAAATTGCAATAATGAAAATTGCGTTGCAGCCTAGGCTTTCCTAAAATCCTTATCAAATTGAAAATTGATGCCATCATTTTAAAATTATTCGAGCATTGAGGTGTTGCCTAATCCAATTTAATATAACACTTAAGTAATGGTAATGGTTATAAGGATGTATTCAAAAATTGACTAGTAAATATTTTTTACCTACAAAAAAAATCCCATGATGCTCCAAAAATCCATGCATAAAGACAGCCTTCAACTCTAACCAAAATAGGACGGAGCCAGCAAGCTACAAACCATTTTCGAAAAATGCCACCCAAGCATCGGTGAGAAAACAAACCAAAAAAAACCCTGCTAGTCCCACCATATGTGCAGTAAGCCGAGCCGTTGATGACCACTTCCCATGCATCGTGGGAGAGACCCAAAGCTGGATCACTTCCTAAAGGAGGGCGGGCGTGTGAGGGACTCGCACTTGGCGTGTGCAGCAGTGAGATGGGCTCCCCTCTAGCATGTGTTGGATTGTGGCCACCACAAGCCCCCCCTCCCCCCTGGTATTTCATAATTTGGGCAAACCCATGTTTTGTTGAAATGGAAAAATATATGCATAATAATCTTGAGGAGATTGATATGTCTACTGCATCTTTTAAACTATTCTATCACACTTTTTTAACTATTCTACTACACCCCAAGTAAATTTAAGATTTCTACCATCAAATAGTTGAATTTGAGAATTTGGAATTTGGATTTGGACTTAGAGACGGTGATATAGTCTAGAATCATAAAAAGGTTCTAATTGAACAACACCCAATGAAAATGCTTATCTTTTTTATAATCAAAAGTAAAAGTAATACTTTTCCCCTGTGCTAAGCTTTTTCATTGAGTGATGTTCAATTACAACCTTTTTTTGTGGTTCTAAACAAAATCAAGGTCTCTAAGTCCAAATCTGAATTCCAAATTCTCAAATTCAATTATTTGATGGTAGAAATCTAAAATTAAACCCAGGATGTGGTAGAATAGTTGAAAGGGTGTGGTAGACATATGAATCCCCTAATCTTGATTTGGCAATAATAATAATCTTGAATTGGCAATAGTTATGATCTTAAATTGGCAATATTAATCATGGGGAACTGATGTGTGCACACCTGGGAGGAGAAATTTTAAATATTTACCATCAAATAGTTGAATTTGGAAAATTCAAACTCACGTTTGGATTAAGAAACCTTGATTTTGTCTAGAATCACAAATGAGGATATAATTGAAAGATGTTCAATGAAAAAGCTTAGCTAGTTAGGGGGCAAATTATTACTATTACCTTTGTTTGAGAAAAACATGAGCTTTTCCATTTTGACACCACATTGATGTAAGGTAGCAGCATCCATAAGCCTTGTGTCCCCTGGGCGTCACTTGACAGTGGCAGGGGCTAATTATTAAAAAAAACAAATGGTTGTGGGTGATGGAGTGATGGTTGTGGGTGATGGAGTGATGGTTATGGGTGATGAAGTGATGATTATGAGTAACAAAGAGTTAGTTTTGGGTGACTAACATGGTAATTTTGAGTGCCCCATCTCACTATTTAGAACCAATAAACATTGTTTTTAGCATCTCTTACACACAACTATACAATTTTAATGATTATGGACTTTGAAAAATCTATTAACAAATGCTTGCAAATGGAACTTTGAAATTGATACCAATATTTTTTATTTCCTCTAACTTGACAATGCTATTTTCAAAATTCATCAATTGATTTTCCTACCCAAAATCCTTAGTTTGAACCTTATGGGTGCTCCTACCTTATGTGCAGTAAACTGAACCCTCTAGATTTGGGTCCCTCTCCCACAATGTATGGGAAGTGGTCATCAATGGCTCCGTTTACTATACATACAGCGACTTCAAAAAATTAGTTTATGTGGGTGTTTGGGTCAAGGTGACATTGTAGAGAATATGGAAAAATAAACCAAACAAATTTAAACACAAAAGTTTGAGAGCATGAGGTAACACATCATTTCAAAAAAATTGAAAAAATATTGTCACTAAATTTTAAAAATACATAATGTTAAAGTTGACTATGTACATAGACTCATTTTTTGAGGCCAGTATTCTTACAACTTCAAATGGGTGTAGAGTTTAGAGAATTTATGTTTTTTGGTGATTTTTATGTGGTTTCTCTTCTTGTCTCTTGTATAACATATTGTATTGTGTAGAAAGTAAAATTGGCATGATGAAGCCAATTTCAAAATAGAAAACAAGAGATATTGGTGCTCTTTTTATGAAAGATAAGAGTACAAAAGAGATTGCAAAATTTCTTGGTTTCTCACAAAATTCATTGAATAGAGTGAGGAGAAAAGTTTTTAGTAGCTTAGAATTGCCAAAACAAGATGCCCCAAAGAGTTTTACTACTTAAAAAAGATGGCATGTAGTATGTTTGGTCATGGTCGGAGGGCTAGAAATGACATCACAAGTAGTAAAAGTATTGAAAGAGGGTAGAGAGGTAGGGTTTTGTGACAGGACATTGTAGTAGGCTTTGAGAGATGTTAGATTGAGTGCTTGTGAGAAGGTGTCAAAGTCTTATTTGTCAAGGAAACATGTACTCACTTTGCAACAATTCATAAAAATTAGATAATAGAGGACTGGAAGAGATTTTTTTTAGTAATAAAACAAAAGTAGATTATTTTAATGCAAATAGGACTTTGGGAGGACCTAGTGTTGGGTCAATGACAAGGAAAGTTTGCCTGATTGTAGAGTGAAGCACACAATGAAGCATGGTAGTGGGTCTTTGATGCTACAGAGTTGCATGACATCAAGAGGTCTAGGTGATTTATAGAAGGTGGATGGTCATTTCAGTGCATAAGACTATATTTGAATCTTCCATGGAGATTTGTACTTGGGATTGGAAAGATCAAGATTTTTCAACATTGATGGAGTTATTTTTGAGCGTGATAATGCTCCTATTTATAAAGCAAAGATTGTTCAAAAATGATTTTAAGAGCATCTATTTACTATTTTAGAGTTACCAACTCAATCTTAGGATTCAAATCCTATAGAGCATGTTTGGGAAATTTTCAAACATTGTTTGAATTCCTACCCAACTCCTCAAGCATATCTTTTACAATTATGGAAATATGTGCAAGACACTTTCAAAGCCATTACTACAAAACGATATGAGAGGTTATATACTAGCATGCCAAGTGAAGTTTCAATTATTTTGGTTGCTTGTGACAAGTAGACAAAAATTTGATCACTTTGTATATACGGCCTCAAAATTGAGTCTATGTACATAGTCAACTTTAGCATTATGTATTTTTGAAATTGAGTAGCAATATTTTTTCATTTATTTTGAGATGATGTGTTACCTCATGCTCTCAAACTTTTGTGTTTAAATTTTTTTTTGGTTTGATTTTTCATACTCTCTACAATGTCGCTTTTCTGACCCAAATACCCACATAGACTCATTTTTTGAAGTCATTGTATGTCAATGTGGGACAAAGTGGACAAGCTCTACTTTTTCACCCATCAAAAATGTAAGAGTTTTAATAATTATCATTAGGAGATTGAATTAGGGATCTTTGAACTCACATTTAGATTTAGAGACCTTAACTTATTCTAGAACCATGGAGGAGGATACGATTGAACAACATCAAAATAGGTAGCAAATAATTACTTATACCCTTGTTTGTAAAAGATGTTGAGTTTTTTTTATCTTGGCCCCACATCTAAGGTAGCAGCATCCATAAGCGTTGCGTCCCCATGCTTGTCACCTGATAGTGGCAAGGCTAATTAATAAAAAAACAAATGATTGTGGGTAGTTGAGTGATGGTTATGGGTGATGAAGTGATGGTTGTGGGTGACTAGCATGAGGTTTTGAGTACCCATCTCACTATTTAAGAACCAACAAGCCTTGTGATTAGCATCTCATACACATGGTTCCTACAATTTCAGTGATTTTGGACTTTGAAAAATCTTTGTGAACAAATGCTTGCAGCTGGAACCTTGAAATTGATGCCAATATTTTTGGTTTCCATTTCCTAACTTACAGTATTTTTTTCAAAGTTAGGCAATTGTTTCACCTACTCCAAAACCCTTATTTCCATGCTTATGGGTGCACCTAC
The DNA here is from genome assembly GCA_963920765.1 of Ulota crispa. NCBI lineage: Eukaryota > Viridiplantae > Streptophyta > Bryopsida > Orthotrichales > Orthotrichaceae > Ulota > Ulota crispa. The sequence goes on along the minus strand of OY987247.1, from coordinate 4,840,835 downwards.
TTTACATGTGTGCAGTAAATGGAACGATCATCATTATTTGTTCCATCTACCATACAATGCCCTCCAACAAGTTCTTGAGTTCCTTCCTTCTCTTTTGGTATTGGTGTACTTTGAAGTTAACAAAATTGCGACCATGAAGCATGAACCACCCCCAATGCTACTATGAAAAAATGCCAATTGGTTTTTATAATAAAATCACATACAATTAGAAGACAAGGATTATAAGAAGCATCATGCTCAATCCATATTTGACCAAAAATGGATATGTATTTTGAAGCCATGATATATAAACACTATTATTTGTAACTCACATATCTGATCCATTGTTATTTTTTGAGATGGGTGCAAAATTCTTGTGATCACAAACATTCTTCAAGACCAAATTCCAAATTGTTGAGCAATTTTATTATAAAGGCCAAAAACCACTCCATGCGACCAAAATATGGTTGTGTGGTCCTTCACCCTTAAAGGACCATTGTCCCTTCGAGGGACAGGTTGGACTTCAGGCATGTATCTATGGCTAAACTACTTTGTGTGATTTTCTGAAACTTTTATTAAAGGTGGAGAATTCAAAGAACCATGTGGGCATCTAAATTTTTCTTCATTCCGACATTTGATGAAGAAGTTATGCATGAATTTGTGAAAAGTTGGGGAGGATTGCCCGTCTAGGCAGCCCAAAAACTTCTTTAAAAATCACATTTTGTAAAAATAAATATTTGAAATTGATTCTTTAGATTTTTTTTACACGTGAGAAGCTTTGAATCATTCAATTTCAATCAATGAGATGAAAGTTATGAGGAGTTTTTGTTTGCCGGCAGTTATGGATTCTCCACTCTAAAATAAACTTTGAAGTCCTTTATTTTACTCAATTTTCCATATTTTGAAGAAAAAAAATAAACCAAAGGAAACAGATTGTTTATCACAAAATAATAATTGTTGGGATTTGCATTTTTCATTTCAATAATTAAATTCTTAACAATTTAGGGTTTTGACTCATTCTCTACTTCTTTTTACTTACTATTTTTTCCCATGTGTTGTATAGTACTGATTTGAAAATTCTCTCACACATACCTAAGTTGATGTACTACATGAAAAGAATAAAGCGCAACTTTGGGTAGAGCTTTTTTTTTGTTATAAGAGTGGTCAAAGGCTTCTAAAACATTTGGGTAGCATGAAAAAAACTATTTTCTTTTCACTTTAGACGTAAATATCTCACTCGTCTCCATTTGGAATGAGCTTTTTTTTTTTCCCACAAGTACCTCTTCAAGTATAGGGCAAGATCCTATGGTTGGATTTTCCAAAAACAAAACTTAGAATCCCTTTCTAGTACTAAACCTCCTAGAAGTGATAGTTTTTAGAAATTTTCATAGAAAAAAGGGCTTGGTCCTTTAGGGGTTAATGGGTTAATGTATAGCAACAAACAAAATCACATTACAAAATTGTTTGTCATCTCTAAAATATTGGATTCCTGCATCAACATGGGAATTCCTCCATAGCGTTATGTTGTTGTCCCTCAACAACCCAACAAAGTTGTCAGTCGAGTATATAAGCTTAGGACTTGGAAGAGTTGGAACATGCAACATGGTGTAATCCGCCACCCTTAGATAAACTTCTTACTCTTGCTTTCAGTAAGTTAATACTCTCTGGTGGAGCAAGGTCCAATGAAGATCTCTACGATTTCTAAGGACAGGGGTCACAAGAGTTGTGGGACTGAAGCTTTCAAGTGTTTTGTCGTGTGTTTTGTAAGAGAGATGCATCTGGAAATTGCAGCCCTATGACTTGCCAGGACTGCCAGGACTAAAGGACCTCCGGAGTGTGGAGGGCATGCTTAAGTTTTTGTCTCATCAGGCAGGCAGTGTTTGCTGACATTCTTACAAAAGCAACATGGTTAGAGATTGTCAAACTTTGTCATTGCTGTAGGTGTACAGTACTCTGCAACAATGATACGCACTGCCTATTTTGCTGTTAAAAACACTTTGCATAATACAGAGAGTACCGTAAGTGCCAGTTTGTTGACTTGCGTCATTAATTCTAGATTCTCATGCAATTAACCTCATTTTTGGTGAATTATTTAGTATAAAATTCATGATTTTACATGATAACTGATTAAATAAAATTGGTGATGAAATTTTGAGATTTGATTGCATAGATATGTAGGAAGCACCTATATTCACATCTTTAATATTAAAACAAATCTCATTAACCCCTAAAAGACCAAGCTGTATTATTTGGCAACATAATGATTTTGGATAGGTACTTGTGATTGGATAATTCTAGTATGCCCTACACATGGGCAAAGATCCTAGAAACAATAAATAATTATAAGCAATATACTCTACAATTCGAAGATACTTTAGCTGAACAACCATGTTGTAAGTTTGTAAGCAAAGACTTCTTGTCATCATTGACTACAACGCATATTTTTATTTTTATTTTTTGATACATATTACTAGTCACCATTAGCAATAACAAAAAGTAATCAAATCTTGCCTTTGGCATTTCCTCAAGGGGCAAGACCTAACCAATGGTGAGAATTTTTATTTTCCCCATTAACCCAAATAATGAAGGTTGCACTTTGGATACTAGTTTGAATTTGACCTCACTCCTTATGGTCAAAAGCACGTTCAATAACCTCATCCAACTTAACTATTACATAGGGTAGTTTAACCACTAAAGGACTTGATCCATTTTGAAATGGTCAAACTTCATGTCTAAGCTCAATTTTGTCTTTTAAAGTGTGTTGAAACAACACTTTTATATTTGTATTGCTTGAAACTATGAATGATATATCACTACAAGAAATTTCAATTTGTTTCATGAAAATTTGAAATTGTTCTCATTTTTTTTTTCAAAAATGAACATAAATAAGTTAAAATAGCAAAAGAAATCCAAGTTACTTGAACTTTTTTCAAGAAGTAGAAGCAGCATCAAAGATTAGTGTACAAACATTTCAATTGGTTATTTTATTTTTTACACCCAAAATAGCCACAACAAAGAATTTAAAATCAAATTTGACTATCAAACCAAGTTTATTCTTATGTTTAATTAATTCATAAAAATTTTGGATATTTTTTTGCTGGAAGACACATTTGTTTTCTATTTATGATATATTTTTTGATAAATATGATGAAAATTTTGAATTATTGTAAAATTTTAAAGCTAAATATGGAAATAGAATAAAAAAATCTAAAATTTCTACCATAAATGAATGGTAAATTGAGAAACATGGTTTTGTAGTTTAAATTTAAAATACATTTAAAGAGTAGAAAATATGAATGAAAAACACATCATATTGTGTCATTTGGATTCTAACATTTGGAGCTTTCAATGGCAATAATTCTTTTGATTTTTGACATTTTTCAAAAAAAAAAAAGGAACAGAAAGGAAACTTGTCAAGCCTCATTTTCTTAGTTTGAACCATGTACCAAAAATTGATATTTTGAAAGTTACAATCATGGTTGACCAAGGCGCATCCACTTTTTGGATGCATAGACCTTTAACCCTTACACAACGAGGCGGCCAAAAATCGTCCGTGGATAATACACTATGCTAGTACAACCACGGTGACCAACCTCGGCGTTCAAGGGTTAAGGGTTAAGAACATAAGCTTACAAGTATGTGCTTTGCACCATGTCTCATTAAAATTCTTGTGACTTTTCAAACAACTTTTCACCCTTGCCTTTTGATTTCTCTCCCTCTTCTATTCCAAATTTTGGGTGATGAATAGACACCTAATGCTTGACACTCATTATTTTATAATAGAGAATTTCAAACTTATAAAAGAAAAATTAAAAATTAGAGAAAAAATTCCAATGACTTTTTACCCTCCTTTTGATGCCATTCCCTCACCCTTCCCCTCTCTAATAGAACTTGTCGCGTTAATAGAGAATTATATCTTGAGACATATGGACAACCCACTCCATAATATAGTTTGTGTAGGTTTCATCCATTTATCTACCAGATCCGTTCATCAACACATCCATCAAAACGTCCATCAATGAAGTGACAATAAAGACGTGGCAATAGTGATGTGGCAATAATGACGTGGCCGACTCTAACAAACCCGCCATCTCCACAGCCGCAACACTCAACAGTCTTACCAGATTCATCCACGAGACATAATAATACATCCAAATCTTTCATCCATTTGTTGATTTTCATCCACAAGTCATCCACAAGAAGCTCCTGTTTCATGGAAGAAGCCGAAGTGCAGCAGAACGCAAGCTTCTCCGGCATCTGATTTTCTTTCATATCGCAGATCTTTTTTGTATTAAACCAAGCGCAAATAAAGTAGAGTGAAGGAGCCAACAAAATCAATAGAAAATGAGCAAGCCTTCGTCGAAAGTAGGCAAGGCCGTCGACTGGGAGAAGTTGAATAAAGTGGTGACTTCGGCGGACGGAAAGGCAAAGCTGCAGTCGCTGCGTCGAGCTTACGATGACATTGCCGCCGTTATCCAGGATAAGTTCACCGCTGTACGAATCCTCCTTTTGATAATATCACAATTTGTATTTCAGTTTCTGGATCAAGATTTGGAGTTATCTGTTAGCAACATTCGCTGTAGTTTGCTTTTGACGTATTATCAATACTTCTTAAATGGAGCTTGATATATGAGAGTAGTTTATTAATGTTATGCCCTCGATAATGGCGTTTGTTGAGAAATTCTTGGTTTAGTCGGTCGTGGATGGTATGCTAATGTCATAAGAATTAGTTGATATATATCGAGGAGAAGACAGTTTACTACGTGATGTAAGAAATTACAAAAGAAATTATAAAATGATGTCTTGTTTGGCTTTCAGATTTTGAATAAAAGATAATTTCTTAAAGAGAATTTTCGCTGTATGTATTAGAAGCGGTTCTTAACGCGCTCTTACTATTTGTGAAATGAAAGCCTGGTGCGTGAGATATGTAATCTGTTAATGTAGGTCATTGAATGGTGTTTTCCAAGTAATCTTGGTTTAGGGCTTAGGCAGTCGATTATGCGGTGTTAACGTCATATGAGTGAGTTAACCGAGATCCAGGAAATGTTCGCCGGTTGTAGTTGAGATGTTTTCGTCGGTACAGTATTGTAGTAAGATTTCAGTTTCTTGTTCAAGAACTGTTAACCATTTCTTGAAGTAGTTTCGTCTCGATTTCCTATATTCAATAAAGCCTGTTCCTGTTGTTCTTTGTCGGTATTTCATGATGCCTGAAGTGTGAGATGTGAACGTTATTAATTTTAGGTCCTGTTCTTCGAAGAAATCTTGGATTTAGTAATCGTAGCTGCGAGGCCAGTGTCTTGGGAGGGAGTTACTAAGATTTTGCATTTTCATCCTTAAGATCCGATCTGGACATTGAGTGCTTTCTCAATGCAGATTTAAAACCAGGTTTAATTAATTACTCTGCAGATCGAATTTTGATATCATATGACTTCTCAACAATAGCTTCTTTGTTATGTCATTTTGTCGGAATTAAGTACTCAAGCTTGGCAGAATGAAGGCCTGAATGGATGTGGAGCTGACATTTTCTTACGTGATAATCCATCGAGCAATGGTCATTATTGTTGTGATGCGGTACTATAATGGATTTTAGATCCGATAATGTATAGCCTGCAGTCTGTTTGTTTTCGAAGCTTTTGACATTGAGAATCACAATTTAGGTATCATGTCATCAGCCATTAAGCTTACAACGACAATGACCATGCACGGGTCATCTGGAGCTGGTTTAAGAATTTTTTTTAGGACTACCTCGAATTTATCTCGGTTCTGAAAAAAATGATACGAACTGAGTAAATATGCACAAAGAACGCGATATTAGTTAATTTGGGAAGAAATCCCGATTTTAGGACTTCTAAACTTTTCATCTTTAAGAGTTTTAAAGGTGATTTAGAGGGAATTTTATGGTGATTTCTTCAACACCTTATCAATGATGAAATATCTTGAAGAAATTATCAAAAACTCACTTTAAATCACCAAAACATTCTCAGTGTTTTTCCCAAATTAACGAATATCGTGTAAAAGGCTATAATTGATGATTCTCCATACAAAAAGGATTGAAGTGGAGTTCCCGATTCGATTTCTCTGTGGAGCCAGCTTTCGGGGTCTCGAATTTTCTGCTGGTGATCACGCATTAATGATTTAAGAATTGAACCTTGCCCTTCATTAAGTGCAGAGGTGATTCTACTTGGGAAACTGATTAGCAACCTTCTGTTGTTAATGCAGAGACCTCATACCATCAATTGGGACTTCTACAAGGAGAAGCTGGGACCGAATGTCGTGAATGTTTTCGAAAGTTCGTTCAATTGTGAGTCTCCGACGATTGCTCTTAATTGCTCACTCAAACGTGTAACTAATTCAAGCATATTCCATGTTTTTAGAGTGTCTACTTGGTATACTGTTTTAGAGTTTCATGGTCCTTGTTCATTCGCAAGTACATCAACAAAGCTGAAGTGTTCAGTAGAAATTCCACCAACTGGGAGTCCCGATGGCTTGTGTAATTGACGAATTCCAGTATACCAAATAACAATTCAAGATCTTTGTTTCCAGGTCCTTGCATGTAGTGTTTACGTAGTTCTAACATGAAGAAACCCAAATGGGAAACTACAGCTCTTGATAAGGAGGTGCCCGACTATGAGTGCGAGTACACCGACGACTACAGGGCAAAACATCGGTCTTTGGTACAATTATCCTCTCCACCTTGAGATTGGTTAGACTGCTTCTGTTAACTCTCTGCGAAAAAGCATAGAACTAGGCATCTCATGCCCATACTGCACCAACAAAATTCGGCTCTATGACTAACTTACATCTACTTGTCTAGAATGCCCTTTCTTATAACAGTTCTTCGTTAGCGTTGCTTTACGTATTACTTTCTGTTAACTTTCAAGAAATTATATCGATGCTCTAACATTTATAGCTGCCCTTTCATAATAGGGGCCAAAGAATGTAATTGAATTAGTTTGCTGCATGACCAGCTGGCCTTGGCCGAAGAGAAGGAAGCGGATTCGAAGAAAAAAATAGCTGCGATTGACAACGAACTTGCAAGAATTAGAGAGGAGAAGGTACGTACAATAAACCCGACCTCGCAGAAAAGGGTTTGAGAGCTGTATGCATATCCGATCATGTTTGCTAAGATAGTTTATATGTGAACATAGCAATGCCCTACCTTTAACTGCATCGGTATTTAAGATTAGTAAATAGGGAGAGCACACTTAGGACTTTGACGCTCCGAAAACAAAGTAGCACTGGTCAGTCATCTGTAATTTCCTAGGAGAAACGTGAAACTCTCTTTTCATCATCGATTTAAGAAAAAAATGGCACTGAAATGTTGAAACAAAACTTTCTTTGTCAGGAGGGATTGGCCACAATAACAATTGACGAATACTACTCCAAGCATCCAGCGATGGGGGCCAAAATTGACGATGAGATCAGGAAGCACATTTGGGAGTAAACAACTCGCTAGCTGGACTGCATGGAGGCGCCAATTTAGAGACATTGGAGAATGGAAAATGGGTCAAAATGCTTTTGAGATCAGAAGGAGCACCGACGAACCACACCAATTGCCCAATGCGGCACGGCATCAGGTTAACAATGAGATCAGTTGATAGTAATTGCAGAGACGGTTAAATCTGCAGCCTCACTTTCGTATTGATGTTCAAGATTTCAATCAATTAAACCCTTAAGGACCTCTGGTATTCAGGATTTTCAAATACGTGACAGATACGTTGCAAAGCACAACGTACAAGAAATATGGCTTTCCAACAAAGGTAAGTTTGAGAGTATGACACATACATCATATGGTTCATGTCCATCTAGTTGGATCTAGCATTGCATTCATCAATACTAATCAAGGAAATGTGAAACAACTACCTCATAATTTCTTTCAAAATCAAAGATTTTTTTCCGCATATGATGTTTAGTCTTAGATGTAATTGCGAGGATTTTTGAAGATTTATTCCTCACACTCATGCTTTGGATCATCTTGGGGGTCACACTTATGGTTTGAATCACTTTGGAAGGGCCATTTTTAGGAGTTGCAGTAGAAACAGAAGAAAATACTCAAAGAATTCAGACTTTAATGCACTGAAAACGTGACGCTTGCTTTGACAGATATGTTTGGATTCAAATTATTTACTCAGAGATAAGACAGGAAGTAAAAGTTCAAGTGACTACAGATGTCAACTTTCTTCAGTTCTTAATGAGCAGTATAGGAGGTAAGCCCCGCGAATCTCCAACCTTCTCAGTCTACTTCAACTGCACTCCCTGCGCACAGGACGACAAGGATTGCAGGTTCCTTGCTTAATAACAACAGAGTAAAAATCGTGCAGCTAAGAACATGAATAAAGGTGAACTTCCCTGCTGTCTTGGAACCGTAAAACTCATAAACGACAAACAAGTTTTAAGTTTGTAGTGTAAAAATTGTTTGGTCGTTTGTGGATTTTCCAATTCCAGGGCCAGCCTGGAAGTAAGGGAACACAGAAACCAATAGAAACTTGATCATGTTTCCTCACTTCCTATTACTGGCCCCATTGTTACCAACAGTAACTCATCTATTCATATCCATTGACTTTTGAACAAAAGCCAGGTTGAACACCATACAGTAGTGCCTTGATATGATGAAGGTATCCAGACAGCATATTCATTTCATGTAAGGAAAACATTCATTGTAACTAAAAGATCTTTTATAGCTCCCCAACCGTCAAGGATAGTCATCGACTTCATCTTAGCCAAGCGTTTATTCTTATAAAGGTTCATCTTAGCAAGGCACTAATGTATTAGGTAAATTGGAAAAAACAGAGGGACCATTTTGTACTCCACCTTAATCAATCCCACATCATTAAATGTAGGCATAGCTATTGCTCAAAAGTTATAATAATCGAAATTCTTGGAGGCTTGTCATTTGGTGATATGCTAATATATGCATAATGGCAAAATAGTGAAAGTCCCAAAATGTACTATTTTTTTTCCCAATTCACCTAATATGGTGTGAGTTGTCTACTGCCACTTACGTACAAGCTCGCACTTCAAAATTGCATAAGAATCCTAGGGAAGCAATAAAAATTTGATCTCTTGTACTCAAAGATCTCTACGCATCTCTAAAGCATCTCACAAAAATCACACTTCAACATATATTAAAATGCCTAAAGTGAGGCAAATAGTGTCCTCTAACTAACCCTATTACATTTCGTACCCTTCAGAAACACCAAAAATGTTGCAAATAAAATCGTTAATTCGTTTCAAAGTTAGAGACTCAATGAGTTGCCTATTCTGACGTTACAGAGTTTGATTTAGACTAAGAAAGATTGTCGAATTCACTGTTTGACAAGTAGTGACTAGTCTATTTTGAAGTTATTTCATAAATTTCTCCAGAATGTGTGACAAACGCTGCTATTGCATGCTTTTTTTGCAAATGTCAAATTCTTAAGTGTTATTGCCATTGCTTTTCGACTCTATATTTTTTTTAAAGTTAACCCTCTTATGAGTTGATACGCTTTAAGCTACTCCCAAGGCATAACAATTATAAAGAGCCAATTGTAATAACGCCATTTTAAACTAAAATCTGAACAACCTAGTCCAAAAATAAAAATTGATATGCAAAACATTGGGAAATATGTGCAAAAAAATTAGGACATTTATGCAAAACTTCAAGAAATGCATGCAACTCAACAATGTTAAATTCTCCCAATGTTTTGAAAACGAGATCTAGAATTCATTGAATAGTTCAATTTTAGTTGAACATGGCACAATAAGTCATATTACAAGGAAAAAAATAGTAATATTATAAGATTAGTGCAAATGCTTAGGTTCAAACAGCGTTGAAAACCCCCCGTAAATTCTAGTGGTGTAAACGTAATTCCACTATGACAAACGATCCTGGTTGATAATCAGTATTGCTATGAGGGCACTCTACCTCATCGGCTTGGGCTTAATTGCCTTGTTTGACGATCTTCTCCAACATCGCATCAATTTGTTGTTCAGTCAAACCATCCAGCCCTACACTTTTCTCCACGCCATTATCTGTTCATGTTCACGATCACAACGTTGTTCAACCAAAAGCTCATAAAAACCAGGTTTATTGAGAGCATCCTGAAGAGTAAGACCAGATCAAACCTCCAACTCTAATATCAATCATACTACTAAAGTCACAAGGACCTCTGTAATATCACATCTTGCCCTCTTTAGTATCACATCTCCAATCTATGTGATATTATCACATAGATACAATTTAAAGATTTCCTGCAATATTACCTTGCATTCTATGTAACATATGAAGATCCTAATAAAATTCTAATAGTGAATGCATAGCGTAGCAAGCGCCAACCGGTAGTTTTCAAACAAAAATATTGATTCAAGAATACATTCATATACTCTCTAAAAACAATGCAGGACATACAGTACACATCCCATTTATTACATCAGATTCTTGCTTTAATTCAGTGGGAAGAGAAATTGGATATTGAAAGGCTCAAAAGGAAGTTCGGCTTTCGAATGGTACTAAATGTGGCACAAGCACATGTTCTCTTGAATTACGAAAAATTCAAAGTCACACATCTGTTCGTGTTTTTCATAGCTCTTCTGCCTAGGCAGATCCGTGGTGGATACGCCACCAAGGGCTTCCGCAAACAAGTTGTTCCGCAAACAAGTTGTAAAAGTCATACTCCCTCTGTCTCTCTAAAAACGTCCAAAAAGCTTCCTTGAAAACGATTAACTGTGTTTTTAGTCTTTGTGCTAGTGACACATGCATTGAGATACCATCTATCAAATGTATGCAAAATTTCCAGTTTTGATATTGTCGTTTAGACACCCAAATTCCATGCAATGCAAAAAAGTACCATATATGTGCATAGTTTGTGAATGCTGCCAACTCCTCATTATTCAAATCTTTGTGCTAGTGACACCTGCATTGTAGAATCAATATTCCACCTACCAAATGTATGCAAAATCCCTAGTTTTGATGTCGCCATATGGACACCCAAATTCCATGCAAGAAGTACCATATTTGTGCATGCTGCTAGCTCCTCATTATTGATGATTTAAAGATTAGGAACAACAATGGTACCTCATATGGGCAAAGCCAGGCTTGCTAGGAGAGGAATGCTCTCTAATTGCTTAACTTGCCCCCATGAGATCATTGAACATGGCAAACGCTTTCTTAGCATTTGAAATCAGCAAAAGGGAGCGTTTTAGTGGTACAAGAAATGTGTTCGATTTGGACGTTTTTAGAAAGAAAGAGGGAGTATATTACAGCACATCTAAGTTTTATTCAAAACATTCAAGGGTTGACAAAAGGAATTGGAGCTGGGCACTTACCATAACGAGCCCAGATACGGGGCTGTACACCGCTGCACTCACGGATCAGAATAGGCAACGTCGGGTTCAGGGCCTTCAAGTCAGCATAGTTCCTTTGAATAAAATTCCTGCCAGAAAAAAAAAAAAAAAAAAAAAAAATCCAGAAATTATATTAAAGCCTACACCAAATAGTGCATTTCGGTTGGCCCACACTAATTTCTTAACATTTTACACTATTTTAAATATTCACTGCTACTACAGTAATTTTTGGCAATAATTACTGCAATAAGCAACTTTTAAAGGCCTTGGCAACAACATCACAGCTGCATAAAAACAAATTAGTGGTGTCCGTGTCATAAACCATGTGAAATCCTAATATTTAAAGAGTTACATGCGCCTCCATGTGGTCAAACCATGAGTCATGAGATAACTTTCCATGCTAAGGCAACCTAATTGTTAAGGCAACCTAAATGCCCTATTTGGTGTAGAGCCTAAAGAGTCTCATAAAACTTAATAAAAACGCGCCTACATTGCTTTCATAGGCATCGGAACGAAAACCCTAACTACAAATTCAGGCAGTACAAATGACGGTACCGAACAATCTGAAAGAACTCCAGAATAATCCGAGTCTCGAAACGAGATGAAAAACTGAAAGACGTGCACCTAGAGCTTAAAGAGTCTCAGGAACCTAAGGAAGCGCACCACATTGCTTCCATAGCCAAAACCCTAAATTTTAAACTCAGGACGAAGCTAATGAGTGAGTCTCTGTCTACAACCCGAGGCAATTTGAGATAAACTTATAGAATGATCAAACAAGTGGATCTCTACAAAGGATGGGAATCGAAAGCGCACCACATTCTTTTCAAAGCCAAAACCCTAAATATCAAACTCAAGACATAGCTCATGAGTGAGTCTCTCTCTACAACCCGAAGCAATTCGAGATAAAGTTATAAAAAGATCAAACAAGTGATTTCTACAAAGGATCTCTACAAAAGATGAGAATCGAAAGAGATGATGAGAGTGAAGGGCGGTAGTGAAAATACCGAGTGACAGTGGACGCGGGCGAGTACTGGCAGCAGTGGATCCGAAGCTCCTGCACCACTTGCGACAGTTTCCCTCGCCACGACATGGTTGCCTGTCGTCCGAATTTCAACACGGAAACTATGCAAAGGATTCCGGCACCAAATTCAAGCCACAAAATGCTTCGGGAACTCTGCAAAACCTGAAGCACATTCACCAAAGCTCGTCGAAAGCAGAGAGACGAAGGACAAGAAGGGCCGGGGGGGAAGGCTGAATTATTCATCCTCCAACTTTCATTCAACATTCATCTATCTCCATATGAGAGCCAACAAGTCGGCGATCACATTCATCCTAGGGGTTTTTTTTTTTTCCATTTTTTAGGAAGTGTCAAAGTACCGATTTAAAATGTTATATTGGTGCTATCACATTAGCACATATTACATATTACATGTCAATAATTTGGTTTTCATCCACAATTTGGCAATTTCATCCAATTTAAAAAAAAGTTTCATCCAAGTCATCGTATTTTTTTTTCTATAGGCTTCGTGCCAGCGAAATTTTTTTTGTGCAAATCGCCAGAATAAGAAACCCAATACCAAGACACTTCAGAATACTTCATCCATGCACTGATGAAATACAAATGGATGGATTTTAGATGAATGATAAGCTTCATCGTTCCGTCGCCTTCAGTTTTGTGTCGTCTCTTCGAAAGAAGCAGACTTCGTTCCGTCTCTTCTTTCGAATTGCGAATTCACAAATACTGAGATTTTCGTTTAAACCAGACTTGGTAGATGCTTGTCAAAATTGCTATTAAACAATCTCTCGAAGTTCTAGCTATGGCGACACTTCTGTACCGTAATGGATCGAGCTGCTACGACGGGGTTTATGGCTGAGGAGAAGTGAGGGAAGACCTTTAATTTACTCATTTGTTCGCTTTGCACGTCTTTTCAAAAAGCTTTTTCGATCGGGAGAAGCATCATCATCATGGGGAGCTTGGATGTGTGGGTGGCGCACATGATGCAGAAGCACGCGTACGAGTCTGCTCAGAATCGAGAGCGTGTTGGTACGTTTTTGTCAATCTTGTTGAGATTAGGGTTTAGGGTTTGCAAGCAACCAGCGATGGATGAGTCCGTGTGTGTGTATATGCGCTTCTGTAAATGTCTTTAGGGTTTAGTCGGAACCGGGAAAATTGTTTCCAATCCTTGGTGTATATCTGGATTAGGGTTTCACTTCGTCTATACGATTTAGGGTTAGCACCTTTAAATACTCCCTCTGTCTCTCTAGTTGAAACCAGGAAAATTATTAGCAATCCTTCGTATATTTTGAGATTAGGGTTTCACTTGGTCTATACAATTTATCTTGCAACTTTAAATACTCCCTCTGTCTCTCTAGTTCAAACCGGGAAAATTATTACCAATTCGTGTATTTTGAGATTAGGGTTCACTTGGTCTATACGATTTAGGATTGCAACTTTAAATAACTCCCTCTGTCTCTCTCAAAACGTTTAAAAAACTTCCTTGTGAAGGATTAACTGTGTTTTTTTAGTCTTTATGCTAGTGACACATGCATTCTAGAATTAATATATCATTTACCAAATGTATGTAAAATCTCTAGTTGTGATAGTGCCATTTGGGCACCCAAATTCTATGCCAAAAAGTACCATATTTGTGCATGCTGCTAGCTCCTCATTATTGATGATTTAAAAGATTAGTAGCAACAATGGTATCTCATATGGGCAAGGCCAAGCTTGCTAGAAGAGGAATGCTCTCTAATCGTTTAACTTGCTCCCATGAGATCATTGGACATGGCAAATGAGCTTTTTAGTGGTACAAGGAATGTGTTTGATTTGGACATTTTTAGAGAGATAGAGGGAGTAATGCTTAGCGAGCGAGCACTTCCGCGGAAATCGTACTAGGAAGGATCTAACTTCATGACGAGGATTAATGTTGAAAATATGGAACCTAAGACAAGTTGTTTCAAGGGAAAATTTTCATGGATACCCCTGAAGTTTGCGATATTTGCATAGATACCCCTGCTTTTTCAGAAATTGCACAAATCACCTTGGACCATACTTTTTAGGCGTTTATTGATTTTGTTGTGCTTGTACTTCCTTCATGACCAATGTTGAAGAAGGGAATGTAATGAAACAAAAAAGAAGCAACGCGTGCACAAAGGAAGAAGGGAAGTGGCATGCACAACAAAACAAACACCTGAAAATTGTGGTCCAAGGGTATTTGTGCAATTTCTGAAAAAGCAGGGGTATCCATGAAATTTTCTTGTGTTTCAATAGTTTTGGAGTTCTATTTATGAGGTCTCAAGCCGTTTTGATGTCTTTCCTAAAACCATGCTTAAGACTATGTTTATTTTGACCTTACTAAGGTAGGAGGTTTAAAAAGCGTGCAGGCTCTAAAATGGTGCACCTCTTCAAATGTACTCTATTTGTACATGTTTTTCAAAGCCCTTCAACAGTGTACATGCAATGTACATTTGAGGGGGTGCACTGTTTTAGAGCCCTATGCCATTTCAACTTCAAAATTTCATAATTAATTCCAAAGCTCCAAAATATATGAAACAATTTGGGTTAGATGCCAAATCCTCTTGTTTTTCAAGGAAAATTTACTGAAAAATACTTCAAGAAGTTTCACCTCCCCAAAATTCAGTTTCAACCCTTAGATGCTCCATTCATGAGCCTCCTACCTTACCTGATCCATGAGAATGTTACAATGAAGACGCCTTCCACGAATGAAATTTTAGAATGTGAGAGTATTTGTTTGTTTAACCCCGAAAGGATGTTGTTGTTTTGTATACGGAATCTTGTATTGTATATGGATGGGGCATTTGGGTAGCACATGAATCCCATTGGAGTTGTAATTTCAACCCATGTTATAAACATACTTCTAGTCAATTGGGATTTTTGAGAATTTTTTTGTATTTGTCATATAGTCATTTCTTCAAGTACTAAATGGTCCTTGTACAAATACATACAACATTTTTGGTAGGCAACATCTTTTAGGGGTTAAGGTTGCTCCTTGAGTGAAATCGCAGTTGTATGATTTAAATAGTCTGTGTTGAATGTTGATTTTAGGGCTGGTTGGATTTTGCTTATGATTGTTTATTTGGCTTAAGCAGAGACGGCGAGGAAGGATGCGCTAGCATCAGCATCAGTAGTGTCTGACCTTTTAGTGGAGAGTGTGAACGGAGGTGTGCAACAAGCTTTTATTAATGAGAAGCGGATCGAGACGGAGGCCCGAGCGCTGGGAGTCACGATTCAAAAGTTCGTGAAACAAATCTCGCAGTGGCTCACTGTTGTGCACACTTTTGACACCGCACTCAAGGTCAGCCTCCTCATCTCTACAATGTACCGTCTTCAGTTGCAAAAAAAAAAGATGTTTCCTTTTTTTCTCAATACCTACTCTAAATATTGCATTTATTTAGGTTGCCCCACACTAGTTTCTTGACATTTTACACTATTTTAATACTTACCGTTGCTACAGTAAATTACTGCAATAAGCAACTTTTAAAGGCCTTGGCAATAACAACACATCTGCAAAAAGACAAATTAATGGTGTCCATGTCGTAAACCATGTAAAATCCTAATATCTGAAGAGTTACATGTGCCTCCAAGTGATCAAGCCATGAGTCATGAGGTAACTTTCCATGGTAAGACAACCTAATTGTTAAGGTCATCTAAATGCACTATTTGGTGTACATTAAATATTGCATTTAGGTTGCGTTACCCTACCTCATGACTCATTGCTTGGCCACTTGGAAGCGTATGCAACTCTCTAAATATTACACTAAATATTGTGTTTAGGTTGCCTCACACTAATTTCTTGATATTTTTCACCATATAGATACTTATTACTATTATAGTAAGTTTCATCAATAATTACTGCAATTTTTTTTAAAGGCATGACGACGACAACAACAAAGCTGCAGAAAAACAAACTAGCAGGGTTGAAGTCATAAATTATGTGAAATTCTAGTATCTACATAGATGCATGCGTTTCCAAGTGGCCAAGCAATGAGTTGTGAGGTAAAATTTTAAGATAAGGCAGCCCTAATTGTGAAGACAACCTAAATGTAATATCTGGTGTAGGGTTTCACATGGTTTGCAGCTTGTACACTGCTAGTTTGTCTTTCAGCAGCGTCATTACATTTTTTATTGCAGTATTTATTGATGAAGCTTATTGTAGTACTAGTAAGTATTTATGTAGTGTAAAATGGCAAGAAATTGGAGTGGGGCAACCTAAACACAATATTTAGTGTACGCTTTTGTAACTTGATACACTCAATCTTCCTCTAAATGCACTGCCCAGGGACACAAATGGGCTTCAAATTTCACACTGACCAACATGCATTCACAACTTGACATTGGGATGTTTATGTCATCCAATGAGATTTGCACATAACATGACAGATTCTTGGGATAAAATTACAGAGAATCTGCTATTAGGAAGATGAAGGGAAGCATTCACCGCCTTCTTTGACTGTCCTGTTGGTAGCAATATATCGTGATATGTAAGGGTTAATAAACTCTGATTTCAACTGGACTTTTGCTTGCAGGAGATTGGAGACTTTGAGAATTGGGTGAAGACCATGGAATACGATTGTGAGCGGATTGCTGGTACTTTGAAAAATGCTGCTGTGGCTAGGGATCAAACATAACCTAACACGGACCATACTCATAAACTGATTTCTCAAATGATTTTTAGTTCTGAAATGTCAGGAGTTTTGAGGCTTGCAATTCAAGCAGTGCAAAATTGTAATATAAGTAGATGTTGGATCTCACTTATGTGGTAAAAAATTCGAATCAGGTGTGTGCACAACACAACAGGTTACAGAGAATGTGCAATTACACGGTGCCATTAGAGAGGGTTGAGTGCTTTAGCCTGCAGATCCAGCAGAGGATGCTCTCATTCCTGAGAAAAACTTATGTACTTCTTGTTCACAAGGAAAAGGCTATCTGGTGAAGTACAAAAATATCCAGCATTGGGACATGCATGGAGATAGTTTACATTTTAGAGAAAATTTCATGGATACCCCTGAAGTTTGCCATATTTACATACCCCTGGTTTTTCAGAAATCACACAAATATCCTTGGTCCATAGATACCCCTTGGTCCATAGATACCCCTGTGTTTTCAGAAATTACACAAATAATTTCCTTAGACTTTCAGACGTTTTGTTATATTGTGCATGCCACTTCTTTCTACCTTATGTGCACATTGTTTCTTTTCTGTTCTATTGCACTCCTTGTTTTAACATTGATCATGAAAGTAGCGTGCATATGCTTGAAAAACACGGACCAAGGATATTTGCTTAATTTCTGAAAAAAGTATCTATGTAAATACTGCAAACTTCAGGGGTATTAAAAAAAATTCCTTACATTTTATTGATCTTAACCAAAACACATGTATTATATATTAGAGTTTTGTATAGGATTTACTCCTATCAAGAAAACAAAGATTTTGGAAAGTTGATGGTTGTTAACCCTTAAATGCCTCAGCGACAGGATCCTATCGTTGGGGATCACAACTTGATCTCACTTTTTCTCTTGATGTGTACGGTGAAAATAGTTGTGGTTGGTCTCCATCAGCAAAGAGGGTAGTCCTTTTTCAAATCTTACGGTCACTTTTTCTTGATGTAATTTTCCAAGCTCTAGTGGTCATTAAATGATTAAACCCCCCATTTTTTCCTAAACCCTAAAATAACTCTGGGCGCTCAGGGGTTAAACAAGGATATACTAACCTTCCTTGGTACAAAATCAATCCTCCAGCTGCTTAGCGTGAAGCACACTCCGACTTCCTATGACAAAGGTGCAAAGTGACTGCTATTCTTGGTACGGGCTTTAAGTGTAGGAGGCTCATGAATGGAGCATCTAAGGGCTGAAACTGAATTTTGGGTAGGTGAAACTTCTTGAAATATTTTTCAGTAAATTTTCTTGAAAGACAAAAAGAATTGGCATCTATCCCAAGTTGTTTCATATTTTTTGAAACTTTGTGGAATTAGTTATATGAAAATTTAAAGCGGAAAGACCATAGGGCTCCACAAAGGAGCACCTCCTAAAATGTACATCTTATGTACATTGTTAAAGAGCTACTCCCTCTATCCCAATATAAAGCTCCAAATTAGGCATAGTTCTTGTCCCACTAAAAAGCTTCCTTTTGCTAATTTCAATTGTTGAGAAAGCATTTGTCATGTTCAATGATCTCATGGGGGCAACTTAAGCAATTAGAGAGCATTCCTCTTCTAGCAAGCTTGGCCTTGCCTATATGCGGTACCGTTGTTGCTACTAATCTTTAAATCATCAATAATGAGGAGCTAGCAACATGTACAAATATGGTACTTTTTGCATGGAATGTGGGTGCCTAAACGGCAACATCAAAGTTGGAGATTTTGCACACATTTGGTAGATGGTTTATTGATTCTAGAACGCATGTGTCATTAGTACAAAGACTAAAATAATGAGGAGCCGGCAGCCTTCACAAACTATGCAAAAAAATGGCACTTTTTGCATGGAATTTGGATGTCTAAACGGCAACATAAAAACTTCAGATTTTGCAAATATTTAGTAGGTGGTATATTGATTCTAGAATGCATCTATCATTAGTATAATGACTAAAAATACAATTAATACCTCATGGAGAAATTTTTTGAAGTTTTCTAATGAGACAGAGGGAGTATGAAACAAAACATGTACAAAGAGAGTACAGTTGAGGATTTGAGAAGCTGCTCCATTTTAGAGCTTGCTCCGAATTAGAGCCTCCTACCTTACGTGTGCTGAAGAACAACAATGACTGTACATTTGACTATACAGGAAGGTCAGACCGAGACTTACATGCCCTTCCAAGCTTTCAATTTCTCCACCGTAGCAGAACATAACAGCACTCAACTATAGAAGGCACTATGGTTTTGACCTTAAAGCACAACCCTTGCTTTTTCCTAAATCCCAGGGAACCTTAACTCCTACAGAACATCACTGAGTAGCAGAAGCATACCATTCTTTGAAAAAAATGTTAACAAATAGCAATCTATAAAATTATACCAAACCCAGGGTTTAATTTTTGATTTTGTCAAGGCAGAGCAACTTGCACCTCAGATTGCTAACAAGTAAGGAAAATCTGGCTAAAATTGGAACAAATGAATGATACACAAAAGTTCATCCAAACAACTGCTCTTATAAGCTACTTTCATCCAAATTTTGGTAAATTGGAATTCTGCTCCCGAAAGGATTTGGCAATTTCATCCAGTTTTTCACTCTAATTTCTAAGTGTGAAGGTCGCTAGTGCACTTTTGAGGTAAAATTTAGGCGAATTTTTGAAAACTTATTAAACCTTAACCAAACCTGGGTAAACCCCAACAATGTACATGGATAAAGCACGTGGAAATACAATGCCTCGGGGGGTTGACCCCGACTTCACAAAACAAGGAATCAAGGGATTTCTCTTCAACCCAAAGTACAGAGGCTTTCTCAATGAGGGTTCTACAAAATGCTATAAAATCCTGCCCGAAGACATGATTTACACTTTGGCTACCCTAGTCTTTTCAAAGAATAAACAAAAAACCAAAAATTGGCATATGGTTTGTTCCACTAATCACTAAAAATACAAAGTCACACTAGACATTACCTTCAGCCAGCATTACCAGCAGTAAAGGGATAACACACAGAGCAACCGAAACTGGCTGAAGGTAATGTCTAGTATGACTTCGTATTTTTAGTGATTAGTGGAACTAACTATGGGGCGGTTTTTTCTAACATAAAAATTTCCTGCACTACTCTCCCCATGCTTTGCTTTGCTTTTGCTTTTGTATCGTCTCTGATCCTAGCCCTGTGACAAAAATTGAATAATCAAATAGCATGGGAAATAGGTTCTATACAAAGATTCTGAATATGGGAGATTTCCTCTTCAGACTTTTTTGCAAGGAGGTGACAAGTCGGTAGCTGATACAAAAGAAAACGTATCCACACCCAACAAATCATCGCCAAAACCCCTACACCTATATACTCTTTACGTAATCTTTTATAAATTTTACAAAGAGCCAAATGGGCTGCAGTGCTGCACCCACGTTGATCCAGCTCGCTTTACTTAGCCCTTAAAGGACAGACCCTAAACCCATGGTCAACCTGGGGCTCATATCAAGGAGAGTGTACTGTTCATGAGCAGTGCATAGGTTGTGGCATGTGCTCATGAGAGATAATATTCTTCTCAAAAAAAGGGAAAGTCAATAGTGTATGTTGCCCTCACAAAAAGGGCAGCAGGGGACCTTGTACATCTCTTTACAAATTGGTGTTTTAAAAAATATGGAGGCATTGAGAGTAGCTATTTTTGGCATTCAATGATGTGGCACATCTCTCTGACCACTTTCAAGAAAAAAAAATTGAAAAAAAATTATTTTTCCACCCTCGGGGTGTTTTTTGGCATGAAAAGGATGATTTTTGTCTTCTTGGACGTTTAGGGGTTAAGTTAGGCGCACCCATAAGCGAGGAAATAAGGGTTTTGGAGTAGGTAAAACAATTGCCTAACTTTGAAAAAAATATTGTAAGTTAGGAAATGGAAACCAAAAATATTGGCATCAATTTCAAGGTTCCAACTGCAAGCATTTGTTCACAAAGATTTTTCAAAGTCCAAAATCACTAAAATTGTAAGAACCATGTGTGAGAGATGCTAAAAACAAGGCTTGTTGGTTCTTAAATAGTGAGATGGGTACTCAAAACTGTCATGGAGTCACCCACAACCATCACTTTGTCACCCATAAATATCACTTGAGTACCCAAAACTACCTTGACTTTGTCAGTGACTCCCATGGGGACATCATGCCCATGGGTGCGGCCATTCACTTTTTGTTACGAACCTCCTCCAATCCAAAATTTAAATCATCCAAAGACTCAAGTAGAAAATATAGTATTTATATAATAAAGTATATAAACAACAAAGAGCTCAACCACCTAACCATAGAGAGAGATTAAATCCCACAAGATTTAATCTCCTCACCCTCAGAGCTCCATCTTATACTATCTATCCTTTTCATATCTTCAATATTCATTTACAACCTTCCACTAAAGTAAAAGTTTCAATTAAGGTAGGAGTACCCATAAGCGTCAGTGTTCCCATAACCGTCACTTTTGAAATCTTGAAAAATCTGTGAAAGTGAATAGATGTAATTACAAGGATGCACAACATGTGAACATGAATTCTTAAAAATGGTTAAGGGTACAATGACAGTTTGCTCTTTAAAAATTCTTAACTTATTCTCACAGTATCCAAGTAATACATTTGAAAGTGCAAAGTCATTATTTTCCTATTCCTAATAGGATCCTATAATTTGCTAGCTACTTATTGATACTCATCATGTTCAAAACCCTTAGTTTGACGCTTATGGGTGTATATACCTTATACTTAGAACTATTCTAAGCATAACTTCATATCATATCTCATCTATTACTTTCCGTTGTCTAACTCCAAGTTCCCACTCTTTGTCTTGTCATCAAGTGTACATCCTGTATCCTTGTCATCCAATGTACATTCCATACCCTTGTCATCCATGTGGAATTGTCTAACTCCAATGCATAAATCCATCATCCAAAAAGGTCCGCCTCCTAACCTTTGCATCTTGTGTACTAATTCACAATTTATAGTAAATTAGTTCCTCACCAATTGTTTAACTATTAATTCACAATTCATTGTGAATTAATTAATTAATTAATCTTTCAACCATCCTCAGTAGTTTAATTATTAATTCAAAATTTATTATGAAGTAGTTCATCCATCAGCCACTCACTCATCCATCAATCAATCATCTATCAAGGGTCATGACACTTTTCTCTAGAAGAAATCCCTGCACGCAACCATCAAACCGCAAGAATCTTGAGAAGGAGGCTCAGCATTAGTCAAATCTCCACACCAATAATTCCACTGTCACGCAAATATTTGTGAATTCATCCTATTTATGACAAAGCAAGGATTGTGAAAAACATAAGGCTACAAAGCCCACTCTTCAATGGACATACTAAAACACCAAAAGAAAGAGCAGGAGGACGAGCGTTGCTGAAGAAACAGCACTCCTTGAATGTACGAGAGGCGTACATTCTATACAAAGAATGGACACGGGCTGTCTCTTGAGCAGCACTCCACCTGGTACAAGTAGAATGATTTCACAAGGAGCATGTTCTATTGAGTACTTCAACAAAACTCTCCATCGTTACAAAACAAGCAACAACTCTAACACCATATTCATTAATTTGGGAAAAACAGAGATACCATTTTGTACTCCACCTCAAACCCAAAAAAATACTTTGAACCAAATTTGAAGGTATTAAATTCAGTTTGAGCCATTAAAATGTTTTCCCTCACAAATCCCTCCTTTCAGTTGAGGGCACGTGTGCAATGTTGGGCTCAGTTTGAGATGACCACCTCAAACTTCTTGAAAGTCCCAAAATGTACCATTTTTTCCAAAGTAACGACTATGGCTGAGTCTATACAATGTCAGTAAATTCAGCGTGGCAACAGAAACCATACCTGAATGGGTGGCAATAGTCTCTAATCTTTGCTTCTTTTCACCTCGGAATTGCAGTAAGCGGTGTCCTTTGAACCTCACCGAAGATCCACCGAAGGCAAAAAAAAAAATCATGGTGCTCTTTAGAGTACAAATCACCAATTCCCTTTGCATTTTCAATAGCTAATCAATTGAGATCCTTGTTGCATGAGCTTCCTCAAGTACAGTTAACTCAGTCAATAGCTCTCTTTATTCTTTCACGACCACACCCTAAATCAAAAACCGTGCTAATGCTTCATAGCCTCGGAATTTAACCCCTAAGCGCCCCACAGAATGTGGTCTTTCCATATTTGATGGTTTGTTATCTTTAGCTGTTATAATCTTTTAATTCATGCAACAAAAATTTATTAAATTTTTTATACATATGCAGATCCTAAGCCTCGTGTAATATCAACGGCTAACTCTTCCAAATGTTGTTTTTGGACTTGTGGTGTCAAATTGTTTGCAATGGGGTTTAACACTACACAAATTAGGGTTGGGTGCTCAGGGGTTGAAACCCCGATTCTTGAGCTATGTACAAAACTTGCTTTAAACGCCATATTCATTAAAATGGGACAGTGATGGGTACCATTTTGTAATTCATCTTAATCCAAAATAGCCACCTTAAACCAGATTTGAAGGTATCAAATTCAATTTGAGCCACTAAGATTTTTTCCCTCGCAAATTCCTCCTCTCAAGTGAGGCTGCGTGTACAAAAAAAAACGCTAGAGCTTGGATTAAGGTGACGTACTTGCTTCGGTAACACACAAGTCTCGATGAGCACAATGAATTAAACGATTTAACCCTTAAAGGACGGATGGATAACCGTGGCTTATCCTGCCTGTAGCAGTCTACAATGTTTTGCACATGGGCATCAATAGTATTGCTTCAAAAAGTTGGAAAAGTCGACTGTACATGGTGTCCTCATGAAAATTGCAAGAAGGACAGCTTGGGAGCTAACACCATGTTTCTAAATCTTATCACAGTTTGGGTTACTAAAAAAAGAATGCATCTTTTTTGTCTTCCATAATGGACCATGTGTTTATGGTCACTTTTAAAAAAAAATCAGATGAAAAACGACTTTTTCTGAATCACAGAATATTTTTTCAGAGCCGGAGGACGTTTTTTGTGCTCCTCGACGTTTAGAGGTTCAATTATTTTGCGACTCCTCCTTTTTCATCCAAAAGTGTGACTAACACCGTGTTTCACGATACAGGTGGAGATGCTCTTATCTGGTGAAGTCAAAATTTCTATCTAATCATTGCGTAGAAAGTTCATCAGGAATCAGAGTTTTGAGAGTGCAAGGCATGGAGCAAAGGTCAACACTCAACAGCATTCACAAGCCGCTTTTAATTTCTAAAAATAGAAAGCATGGACCTCTGTCCTCTGCAAATGTCCAGTTTAAAAGTTTACCTTTACAGCCAGTAAGATTGAATTTCTGGGCATTAACTACACCACGTGCCACCTCGAGGGGCCCTATTAATATACCTATTAATACTACAATAATTTTCATCAATACTAATTGCAATAAAAATATTTGATGTACAGAAAGGACTTGACAACAACAATGTTGCAAAATAATAAACTATTATCTCAGCCATAAACCATGCAAAATCCCGATTTCTAGAGAACTGCATGTGTTTCCAATTGGACAAGCAAGGAGCATGAAATAACTTTCCAAGGTAAGGCAACGTTAAGGCAACCTAAATACACTATTTGGTGTAGAGGTGTGGCTTTTCTTCTGCAAAGGTTGCCAAAATATTGCTTGATTTGAAATGTCAAGGCACTCTGTTTATTTTTGCTCGTGGAGGAAAAAACATTTGATTGTAATATCAATGCTTTTGGAAAGATACTCAACATGTTTTTTTTTATTTTTTTATTTTGTCTTTTATGTTCTTTCTTGCATTAGAATGCACAACTCCCATGTCCATTAACTCCATTATCCTTTCACTTGTATTACATACACCGGTGTTCATAAAATAAATTAAGGCACTCAAATCTGAAAATACAAGTTGTGGTTACCACTACATCCCAATTATTATTGGAAGATTTACTTGTAGTCTTTAATGCAAATCCTCACAAATCCAGGCGGTCTCATAATTCTCCAAAGCCCCTTGGGGCGCACTGGTCATGTTTGTACAATTGTATCCATCAATCAACCGTAAGAGAAGGAAAAAAGGTGACGTCTATTCACATTCACCAAAATGCCAAATAATTTAATTAGGGAATTGATAAGTGCACACCCTGGGTTTGATATATGTACATATGGGGTGAGTTTTAGATATTTATCATCAATAGGTTGATTGGATTTAGAGATATTGATTTAGTCTAGAACTAGAAAGGAGTTTACAATTAAAT
The DNA here is from genome assembly GCA_963920765.1 of Ulota crispa. NCBI lineage: Eukaryota > Viridiplantae > Streptophyta > Bryopsida > Orthotrichales > Orthotrichaceae > Ulota > Ulota crispa. The sequence continues at coordinate 4,815,660 of OY987247.1, read as the reverse complement.
AATGTCCAAAGGAAAAGCTTAGTTTTTTTTAATAAACAAGAGTAAAAGTAATAACTTGCTCCCTAACTAAGCTTTTCCACTAGGTGATGTTCAAATGTATCCTCCTCTATGGTTCTAGATTAAATCAAGCTCTCTAAATCCAAATCGTAAATATCTAAAATTTACCCCTCCAATGTGCATATATCAAACCCCAAGTATACATATATCAATTCCCTTTAAGTATTACAAGGATTTCAAACAATAGGGCATTTACAAATTATATGACTTTGGTAAATTAGCGTTCTGTGCACAAATGGAAGTGTTCAAGATTGAACATCTCTTATTATGGGCATCATGTTAACTTCCAAAGCTTTGGAGAAAATGCAATAAAGTGCAAAGAGAATGGACAAGTTTGTAAGGAGTACCAAAGGTTGCATAACAAACCGCAAGCAGTTGTTTGCCAAATGAACAACACAACAAACGTCATATAGAGACAAGCCATATCAAAGGTATGTACGTGTTTGCAATTACTCTCAAACATTGTTCCTATTTGAAATATTTTTTAATGGTAAACGATGGAATATTTCAATGTTATGTTAGTTTCCACCTGATTTCTTTATGTGATTATGAGTCCTGCTTACCCGTCGTACCGATAGGTGATGTGCATCCATGCCCCCCATCTCCTATCCAATGCCTCCATTTTGTGTCCCTCATCCTTCTATCCCCCATTTTGTGTCTCTCCATTCCATATCCTAGTCCCATGCCCTAATCCTATGTCCCTGTCCCATACCCGACATCCCATGTCCCAATCTCATGTTCCCATTCTCCCATTGCATGGTCCCAACCCCATCTCGTGTCTCCCCATCCCATGTGACATTTCACAATTTCAAATGACTTTTCACCTTCCAGTAACCTTTCACAATTCCAATGCCTTTTCATTCACTATTTTCAATGACATTTCACCTTCTCATAATCTCCATAATTTGGTTACGGAACCCCATGCACTCTCATCTCCATAATTTGGTTACATGATTTGGTTACGGAATTGTCATCTTGGGTTATGAAACTATCGAGGACAACCATAACCGTAAATCGTATTCAATTATATATATAGGTATAGGTTCTGGAGCAATATCAATTTTGATAAATCACAGTCAACCCCTGACATTTCAAACGCTTAATCAGGAGCTTTATACAGGATATACTAAACAAGTATGTTTACAGAGTAATTCTTACCTGTTCTTCAAGAATATAAATCACGGTTCCCATTTGAGTGCTCCAAATAAAACAACTTGCAAAAATGTAGACCTTGTGTCTGAAATCTTCTAACGATTAACTTATTTCGCCTCAAAAGTGCCCGGGAAGATGAAGAATGTGTAGATCTGGAGCTTTACAAGGGTTAACATTACACGAGCCATGACATAGAATTTAACCAGTGAACACACCAAAAGCGTGCTCCTGTTTCATTTCACCTTAAGGATTCACAATCGAGGGTGTGCCCGGCTCACAGTTCCACCACCAAGAGCACTTAAAATTTTCATATACAATTGACGAGCACACGAGAAAACACAGCCAAGGAAATCTAGAGTGTTCCCACCAGGAAGTTGAGGAAGAAGAATTAGCTGGAAAGGCTTGCAAGATGGATGCAGGCTACGTTTGCAGGTTCTTCATCCGCTGGCTCAGACTACTAGTAGTAGTAGTAGTGTCCACCTCCGGTTTCTTGAGACGATCCAAAAGTGCCGTGGCCTTCCGCTTGGCACGGTTGGTGGAGTCTCGCGAGTGGGCCAGGACAGTCAAGGGCTCGATGGCGCGGGACTCTCGTGCTTGCTTGACGTACCCAGGGTCATGCAAGCACAGCGCAAGCAGGATGGCAGCAGCGTTCTCCTTGTTCCGCGCCGACTCGCAGACGATGATCTTCACCCACACGGGCGTGGGACCGATCTCGCCAATGGCGACGCGGCCGTCGTGGTGCGTGGCGAGGATGGCGAGGATGGCCAACGCTTCGTCCAGCATGGTGGCAGGCTGCTCTGCAATCAGGCTCATGAGCGGAGGCACCACGCCCGCCTGCACGGCACGCGCTTTGTTCCCCTGGTAGATGGTCAGGTTGAACAGCGCCGTCGCCGCGTCCTTCTTCCCCCTCGCAGTCCCGTCGTGCAGCAACTGCACCAGAGCCGGGATAGCACCGGAGTTCCCAATCGTGATCTTGTTGTCGTCCATCAAAGACAGGCTGAAGAGCGTCGCTGCTGCGTTCTCGCGGGCCTCCATGCAACCAGACCTCAAGATCTCGACCACAGGTTCAATTGCACCTGCGCACGCCAACCCCTCTGCTTAAGAACACAAAACTCCAAAGCATGAAGGGGGGAAAAATCTATCAAAACCAAGTGAGTTTGGTGAATACCTGCAGACTACAACTACAGTGGTATGGCAAGTGCCCCCCATTCTTATACTATTTTCAAAAGTTGCAGAAGTCAACACCCTCGGCTTAAGAACACAAAACTCCAGAGCATGAAGGAAGAAAGGACTATCAAAACCAAGTGAGTTCGGTGATACCTGCACACTAAGGTAGGAGGCTCATGAATGGATCATCTAAGGGCCGAAACTGAGTTTTGGGGAGGTGAAACTTCTTGAAATATTTTTCAGTAAATTTTCCTTCAAAGACAAGTCGAATTGGGGTCTGACACACAAGTTATTTCATATTTTTTGGAGCTTTGTGGAATCATTTATAAAACTTTGAAGTTGAAATGGCATAGGGCTCTAAAATGGATCACCTCCTCAAATGTACATTGTTGAAACCTATGGAAAACAACATGTACAACAATAGTACATTTGAGAAGGTGATCCATTTAGAGCTTGAGCCGAATTAGAGCCTCCTACCTTACAACTACAGTGGTGTGGCAAGTGCCTCCCATTATAATACTGTTATCAAAAGGTGCAGAAGTTATCAGTTGCATGTTGCTCTCGTGAAAATTGCAAGAAGGGCAGCATGGGATCTAACAGGACCTTAACACTGTGTCTGTGAATCTTTTCTCACAATTCAGGTCACCTAAAAACATGAGTGCATTTGGTGAGGTGATGGACCATGTGTTTATGATCACTTCTGAAAAAAATCAGATGACAAATGGCTTTTCTCCATCCTACGGAGGATTTTTTGTTATTCAAGGGACGAAAGAACGTCCTCTTCGGCGGCGTGTAAGGGTTAAGAACGCAAAAGCCTCTTGACCGATAAAAAGCATTTCCCTACCAGAACATGGAAAATTAATCTAAGACTAAGTGAGTATGGTGGGTACCTGCAGCAATAATTCGGCCTTTGTTGCTGTCGTTGATGGACAGATTCAGCAGTGCGGTGACAGCATGCTCCTGGGTCTTTTGATCGGGTGAAAGCAACAACGCAACTAACAAGGGAATAGCTCCTTGTTCGGCGATGCAGATGCGGTGGTCGACGTTCTTCCTGGCTCGCAGGCGAATGTCGCAGGCAGCACTCCGTTGTACCTCGGCTATGGGGCTTTGGAGTTTCGCAACCAGCTCATCGATGGCGGCCTTGTCTTCTGGTGAGCATTGGGAGGAGTGGGAGCCCTTCACTCGTTTTTTGGGGAGGTCCATGCCGTGCACGGTACACCATTCGGCGATCACACTCCGGAGGACGTGGTTGGGTGTCAGGTTCGTATGCGGTAGTGACAAGCCAGTCTTTGGGCAAGTGCGTTTTCCATTCTCCAGCCACTTCTGAATGCAGGAACGCTCGTATGTCTGTACACCCACACCAACTTAGAACATGGTCTTTCCAGAATCATGGGATAAAGTACTCATTCAGATTTTCAGTACTGTCTGTGCTCAGAACCTTAAAGGTACCAGGAAGAGTACTGAAAGAGATTGATCATGAGGTTCTGAGCTGTAAATTTTAGGGAAAATTTCATGGATACCCCTGAAGTTTGCAATATTTTCATAGATGCCCCTGCTTTTTCAGAAATATCACAAATAACCTTGAACCACAAATTTTAGGCATTTGTTTTGTTGTGCATGCCACTTCCCTTCTTCATTTGTGCGCACGCATAACAAGTAAGTAGTGTGCGCACAAAGGGGAGAAGCAAGTGACATGCATAACGCCTAAATTTTTTGGTCCAGGGTAATTGTGATATTTCTGAAAAAGCAGGAGTATCTATGAAAATATTGCAAACTTCAGGGGTATTCATGAAATTCTCCCTAAATTTCAAGACTAGTTCATATACACAGGAATTGCAGATAAAAAAATTATATGTTTTGAGAGTTACTGCAATATGACATGAACTTCCGAAGGGAATGTTTTATTCTCAACTATAGCATTTTCAGATAAATATCAGTGGCCTAGTAGTGAACTCAAAAAAACCAGGGATATCTAAAGAGGTACAATCACATTAACGGTACATGCCCCTATTCACAGTACTTTTAAGTTCTGTAGTATATTCATAACTACAGAATTTCAATGAAATTAGTTTTGCAATAAAGGCATATACAACCACTTAGAGCTTCCATGGAAGAAAGACCGCTTCGTTTGCCAAAATGAATAACATTTGATGGTTCCAACGCAATACTACGTACCAGAAAGTCACCTTAACATGCACCCTAAACAAATAGCGTGAGAACCTTATTCCAACACATATGATTGGTTGATTCTCGTCAACGTATCAGCAGCATCGTTCACAAAAATGGTTAAACTCAGTAAAACGTCTACCAACTAAATTTGAACATCAAAGTGTTGAATTTGGATTTCTGGCTAGATTAAGCGACGCTTTTAGCAGCTTGGATACTATGAAAATCCTATTTGGGACCACCGCTTATCACAGCAACTCAGATCGGGAAATGCCAGAGCGGCAATTGGGAACAGGAAAGAAAGGTGCAGAGGCTGCACGCACCTGGCCAGTAGCAATAATGACAGGGTCTCTCATAAGGTCCAACGAGATCGGACACTTGAAATCATCCGGAATATTCGGCGTGGCTTTATAGTTGGTGCCAATGGTCATGTCGGGAACCGGTTGCATGCTGCTCCTCTCCACCCCCGCTCGCTGTGCTACTTGCAGTTTCTTCAACTCAGGGTCATCCTGCTCCAAGTCTTCTTGTGGAAACAAAATCCTCAAATCATTCAGCACTCCAAAAACCTGCTCGAAACCTCGTTCGTTGCCCAAAATGCAATCCAACGCCGGCTCTTTCTCTGTTCTCATTCCCTGCAGAGCTTGTAATTCCTTCATCAATGATCTCGCTGTATCGAACTTGAACGCTTCAGCCAACCTCTTGAGTTGAGTCTCTGAACGTCCATATGTCACGTCCAACGCAGACGATAACTCGGCATATAACTGTGCGTCGACAGAATCTTCCAATCCTTTAGCTCTTCGAAACTGATGGTGCACTAGATCCACCTGAAACACATAATTCCATTAGAAAGCCAATTTACAGACCTTAAGGAAAAATTCCACAGCAATTTGGCTCTCGTGGCTAAATTCAGCAAAACTTCTACCAAAATCGATTTTGTGAAATACCGTACTGTTAAATTTTAAATTTTAAACACATGTAGCAATGTTTTGGCCACTTGAGCTAATTATGAAAATCACAGTTGGGATCGCTCGTGAAGACTGAAATGGAACTATGATACGCGGGCAAATTTTCATCTAGTGACAGTAGGAACTTGCTCCATCATTGCATGCTCAAAGTACTGTGCACTCCCGTACACCGCAAATAACAATGCTTCAGAGGTGCTGAAGTACAATATCGCAAATTGATATTCCTCCATTATATTGGCACAGTTGTAAGTGATAAGTTATTGATGCTAATGTCATAGGAGAATAGATGAATTTAAAAAACATGTCAGATTAATGTGGCTAAAATTAATTTGAGAGTTGCCAATATATTAACGAGAGCAAGCCCAATAACACTAACATTGGGTTAAAACCACTTCCACTACACTACAGTACTGTTAACATTGTAGGAGGACAATATGAATCTAATGCCTATTAACTTAACAATAAAAAAAATTCAATCAGATTGGAGATCCCTCGTAATAAACACACAAAGCTCAAGAACCGCAGAATTGATAAATCCTTTACCTGTTCCCGGACTTCGTCGGAGATATCAAGTAAGGGCGACTTGTCCAATGCGTGTCCTAATGCAGTATTCAGCACCAAGAATTGCTTTGACACGTTTTGTTGCTCCAAGACCTGGAAAAAGAAAGACAGAATCTTAATTTAAATGCTGTAAGACTCAAATTACAATACTATGGGGTTATGATAGAAGCATTGCAACATCATCACAACGAAGCTTTGCAATTGACTACCTGTAAAAAGGAAAAGCACATTCCACATCACGAGATATAGTGGTCTACGAAATCCTAATTTCAAACTGCATAAGAAACTCATACATACTAATAAAAACCTGTTCTCAACAACGTTGGCTATCATACCCAAAGATCTCTATATAGCTCAATACTAATCTTCTAAAAACCACACTAGTACATATGTAAAAACGATAAAATTGACTCAAAACCGTGTCCTCTACTTTAGCTTACAAGAGCTGAAATCATGAGCAAGACGGGGAACACAATTCCACTGATTGAGCTGCTTGACAAGTGGTATACATATACTACAAATCATTTTCTTAAGGAAGTTTTTGAAGTGATGAAAGTAACTCTTACCAGATAAAGTTTGCTGCCTCTGCTGCACAAAAGGAGCAACTCTTTCGCGGTGTTGAGAGCTGCTTCCAGGGCGTTGAAGCAAGCGAAGTCTTCTTCAGACAAGGAGATGCTCAAATCCCTGACTTCCTCAAAAAGCGGGACAAGCAGCTTCACACGCCTTGTGAGGGTGGAGCACTCCTTCTTGTGGATCTTGAATTCTCCAAGCAAGGTCATCACGTTAACAGTTTCGATTATCTTCTGCACTAAAGAGTACGACGAACTTTCACCCATTGTGCTCAGTCAAATCTTCCTGGGGTTGCTTTCAAATGAAGTACAGCTTTGTTTCTAACTACATATTCAAACACAAAAAAGAGTTCGTGTTTTCAAGGAGATAACGGGAAGTACGCCTCCAAGGAACAAATTGTTGTGTTTCCAAACACGAAACTTCAAAAGAATAAATCCTCATCAAAGAGTGAGGTTCCTTCGCCTCGTTTAAACTTTTACAAAGGTTATTGATTTGAACTGACGAGCTCTATTGACAGCATCATTCTGTAGGTCCTTGAAGGATGTGCATATCGGTCAATGTCAACTGTTCAACGTCTTCAGCGGCTCATTTCCAAAAATCAAGTCACCCTCTCGCCACAAACAGCTGCAGACAATTAAGGAACATACAAAGTCAGAAAACATAACACCACCATTATTGATCCCTAGATGACCAAGAAGCCCATACGTTTATTTAGCAGTTTTAAGTAAATCACGTGAGGACTTTCAGCTCTTAAATATGATTTACATTCTCACCAACACATGCTACGTTCTTCACTGATTCTAGTGGCATTAAACTTCACCCCATATATTTTACAACTTTCACAAGAAAATCAATTGAATTGATCATTTAGAAACAATGAATCCTTGGTCCATTAGGTGTTAACCACCTAATCAGAGCGAGAGGAGACGAATACATGAGATGAGAAGGGTTAAACAGCAGCGACAAAGCGAAAGAAACCCCGTACTTTTAACGAACAGGCCAGATAGAAAATTTAGCAAATGTAGCAAGCGGATAATGATAGCAGGTGAGAGTAACACACGCCAACCCTAATCAACAAGAAGCAGCACACAACAATAACGTTTATGCCATTCAGTCCTCACAAGAATCTCCAAAAACCTAAAACAAAAACAATCGACAGCTACGGTTTAGTAAAGGGCAAACACCGGGCAAGAAAGAGGAACAAGGACGAAGACTCTAAAACCACCAAATCCCGTCTCTTGTTGACTGCCCCTTGTTACCAAGAACAGTTGATCACTTTCAGCACACTCCGTTGGCCTTCAATTATCGAGATGGCTGTAAGCATAACTCGGCTCAACGTCCATAGCTACTCAGCTTTGAATAAAAAAAACTGAGGTTGTCCAGACTATCCCGTCTATAGTGGCCTACATAAACCCATCTCTCAGTAAGGATATCATCCATTGAGTGATAAAAATTTGATCTCAATAGAGTTTGGCTCTCAAGTGATCTCTTCAGCGAATCTCTACTAAGTGATCTCCTAATGAAACACGCCCCTACCTTGATTAGTTAAAATGCTTGACGCAAACAGAAATCCTCGAACTACAACAGACATGTCAAAGAGAAGAGGCAGGAAACAAATGTTCTACGTAATGATACCGACACTGGAACCAAAAGACATCCGAACGGGATGAATATGAGGAGGCACTAACATGCACCTGCTACTAGAAGTCAAAAGCTCCTGGAAAGCTCTAGATCTGTTCTGAAAGGTGGCTCCATCTACTTTTTTTTACTATTTAAAGCCATATTCCGAATTATTGATATCAGAATGCGCTTTCCACAAACCACTTTCGGTGCGGTCAACGGACTTATTTGCGCCACACCTGTTTCTTACAAAAACAAAAAACAACCTCGTGTTCGCTCTCGAAATTTCAACGAAACAGCAAAATCGATTCTACGAGAGAACCGCCACATACGATTTCACAAAATGAAACCTTTTACGCGTAGAAAGCGATTGGACTTCCAAGCGGCATTATGCAAAAATGGACAACATAGATCCACACAAAGAACCACTCCATTTTAAGCCTGGCATCTCAATACTAGCAACTCCTAATAGCTCACAAACTTGCGGCATATCGCCCTCTAACAAGCAAACAACACAGAAATCCACAACCGCAACCACAAAATGACTTCACTGACAACTATAAACTCATTCAAAAGAAAAAGGAGAGATTGCACTGGTAATCAAAAAGCGTAGTAGTAGCTCATACTAACTAATGCAACAGATTTCTCCAAATACTCTAACACACTTTACATAAAATACAAAGTTAGCAACGGAAATGCATTGGTCAGGTGATCAAAGATAAACAGCACAGAGTAGTAAACAGATCCTACAATCACACTCTCCGAGCCCTTCACATCTATAAAACTCGTTTCAAGAAAAAGACTAAGAAATTATTCAAATTCTGGTACAGTAATAAAAAAGAGTAGCACTCAGATCCTCCAGAAAATACTTTCACAAACTCGTCACATCTATAAACTCTTAACAAAATATAAACATAAACATAAATGGCTATGGTGATCAAAAAGAGTAGCACTCATCGCCAGAACGAACAAAGATTCTCCGAGCTCTTCACATCTGTAAACTTAAAAAAATAGACATAAACATAAATGGCTCTAGTGATCAAAAAGAGTAGAAAGTACGTACCGACAGTGTCTCCACGACAATCTCCAAGCTCTTCATAACGATGTACTCGGCAAAGAAAATCAAAACGAGTAGTAGCAATCACCAACCAGAATGATAGATCCTTTAAGCACTCTCTCTCGCTCAACGCTCTTTCTAAGCACAGGCGAGTTCTAGTAAACATCCGATCTAGCACGGCTTAAGGTTACTTATACAGTTATACTCCAAGCACAAGCTTGCAATCTCGGTATAAAGCAAAACCTAAACCAAACCCTTGGCAACCTACAAAGCTCTTCTCCGACTCGAACAAAAGCAACATCGGCCGGATCATCACCAGCAGCAGCAATAACTTAAGAAAACTGCACGATAGAAGAAGAAAGGAGTGGCCGCTTCAAAAAGCACGAATCTGTGTGCACAGCTCCGAAAACCCTTACAACGGAACCAATTGTGTGGGACGAGGAATGGCAGGAAAATACACGATCACACGTGGCATATCTCACAATACTGTGGACAGTATTTCCATTGCAACCCCGAGTGAGCAAACCCTAGCGAACCCTAAGGGTAAGGGTAAAGGGAGGAGGCGAGGCTTATGAGTGGAGTATCTACGGGTTGAAACTGAATTTTGAATTTTTGGGGAGGTGAGACGTCTTGAAATGTTTTTCAGTAAATTTTCGTTGGAAGATAAAGAGGAATTGGCATCTAACTCAAGTTGTTTTATATTTTTTGGAATTTTGTGGAATTAGTTATGCAATTTTGAAATGGAAAGGCCCTAGGGTTGTAAAATGGTGCACCTCCAATCAAATGTAGGTGGCCTATACGTTGTTGAAGGGTTGTGAAATGTAGCATATATAAATGAAGTGCATTTAAGAAGGTGGGACAGTTTTAGAGCATGAGCGGAATATGAGCCTCCTACCTTACGATAGGAGGCTCTAATTTGGCTCAAGCTCTACAACGGTGCATCTTCTCAAATGTACTTTGTTTGTACGTGTTGTATTTCATAGCCTTTCAATAATGTACAAGAAATGTACATTTGAGGAAGTGGGTTGTTTTAGAGCCTTATTGCCTTTCCACTTCAAATTTCATAACTAATTCCACAAAGCTCCAAAAAATATGAAACAAACTGGTTTGGATGCCAATTCCTCTTGTCTTTCAAGGAAAACTTATTGAAAAATATTTCAAGAAGTTTCACCTCCCCAAAACTTAGTTTCATCCCTTAGATGCTCCATTTCAAAACCTCCTACCATAACCCCTATGCCCCATGATGTGGAAACTTATTTGGTAAAATTAGAGTCTTGAACAAAATTTCATAGTCCTTATACTACACTTCTCCCATGTAATCAATATTTACCAAATCTCAAATTAATTGCATATTTCAAAAACTTAGAAAAAGGGTATAGGGCCATTAAAAAAAGTTGACATAAATCTGAGAAGTGATCCAAAAAATTTGAAAAAAAATCAAGTCAAGGTTTAAATGCTTTTGAAATCACTACAAGTTTGTCAATGATTTACTACCATTACGATCTTAATCTATTTTCAATGTACAACATGCTTGCTTGAGTTGACAGATAATTTCAAGTTGTAAGGGGCAATTAAAAACCAAAAAGATGTTGGTGATGTTGATGAAAGTTGATGAATATGGCAATTTTATTTGTGCAAAATTGCATTTGGCATGGATAAAGAATACTCTACTTTCCATATTTTAATACATTCCCCTCCTAACCAGGCTTTCCAAATATGTAATCACCCTTAGATTTGATGAGAAACTAAATGTATAGAAAGGATTTGAGTGAAGACTACAACTTTCTTGTCCAAGATTCTATCTTCAATAAACTTTTTAGGGGAAATTACAAATAGGGGCATGAAAACATAAAATATTACAAATAGGGGCGTAGTTTCAAAATAATTACAAATAGGGGCACGTTTTCAAAAAAAGGTGTAATTTTTTGTAATTTTTTTTTGATTTGGACATTGGTTGATTTAGACACATCACATTAAATGCTAGCTAACTTCCTAAAAACCTAATAATCTCCAAAAAAATGCCATCCCCTTTACTAAAATTTCTTTATTTAGGCTTAATTTGGAGAGTCCTTTAAGTTTTTTGAAAATTAGCTAACATTTAATGTGATGTGTCTAAATCAACCAATGTCCAAACAAAAAAATTACAAAAAATTACACCTTTATTTTGAAAACGTGCCCCTATTTGTAATTATTTTGAAACTGCGTCCCTATTTGTAATATTTTACGTTTTCATGCCCCTATTTGAAATTTCCCCAACTTTTTATCTGTAATGGTCGTAGGTAATGCTCAGAGAAAATTGGCTTTTAGTGTATTATCAAGTAATTGAGATTGCAAAAGAAACTATTGAAATTTGAACTATTGAGTAAGAAGTTGGTCAAGTTTTCAAAAAATGTCAATCATGGTATGTTGTAGTATAAATTTAGGAAATCTCTTAGTGCAATTTCATGAAAAATTGGATGGAAATGGAAAATCCAAAATTTACTCAGTAAAACTGAAATTTCTCCTCAAATATTGGTCTTAAGATCAACATCATTTTTGCCTTACAAGTGGCAAAGGGAGGAAAATTGTAGCATCATCAACGCATGCGTCACATGCACAAACAAAAAAAAAGACAAATATTGTGCTGTAACTATTATTAAGAAATTTGAAATTTTGGCTTAAGTATAGTGCACTCCAATGCAAGTACAATTAGAGGAGTGAGAGAAGCATTTTTGTCATTAGAAAAAATATGAGCCCTCCACAAGGCCCCTAAGAACCCCTCTCAAGGGGTCTCCTTAATTGTTTTAATTTGTACGTTGGAGTAATAAAAATTTCTTACACCCTATTATGGTTTTGACTACAATCATGGTTCACATTGGTATGTCCAATTTTTATTAGGCATCACAATTACATGTACAGTCGAGTACAGTAAACATACGAACCTTGATTTAAGCCAGTGGCCTTTTTTTATCAAAACAAGGACCATTACAAAAGATGTGGGCCCAAGAAATGGCCCCTTCTTCAAAACCATGGGAACTTCAGGCCTGTTCCTCCAAAACATGGGAACACTTCCACATGGGCAGGCCAACATGGTCAAAGTCCAACTACGTCAGATTATATGCTAAACAATATAAAAAAATAAAAAATAAAAAAAATAAAAAAGCATATATGACGACCAGCAAGAGCTGGTTTCCAACATTGGGAACAACCAAAACTCACAGCCTTTTGGAGGGCTCATTTTCTTTGTAATGTATAAATGGTCCATTTTAGTAGGTAAAATATCATTGCATCCTTATGCAATATAAAGCAAGTATACCAAATCTCAGTTCCTAAAAATCACATTTTCATTTTTGGTGCATTGTTTTGTAAGAAATTCATGGTTTTACATGATAAATTATTGAATAACATTGGTGATGAATTTTTGAGATTTGATTCCATGGATATGTAGGAAACATTCATATGCACATCTTCCATGCCAGAAAAACCCCTCTTAAGTAACAAAAACTTTATTAGCAAAAGATTTTACCTACCAAAATGGATCATTTATAGTCCATGTTTTAATATAAAAAAAAACCACTGGCTCAAATCAGGGTTCGTATGTTTACTGTACCCGACTATACATATTACCCTGGTTCTTTTTCTCTATATTAAAATCTTCAACCTAGTACTTGTGAGGGTAACATGTAGTTATGATTGTATACAATAGTAGGAGAATAATTAAGAAATTGTGACATAGTACAAGGTTGCCATTTTCTATTCATAGTTTTTGTGATGTACAATAGGAAAGTCATACAAGGTAGAGACACTTCACATATGCTTTTAATGTACCCAATCTAGGCCCAATAAATGTTAAGAGAGATCATTCTTAACCCTTAAAAGACAGATGGATCACCGTGGCTTGCCCTGCTTGTAGCATTCTACAATGTTTTGCACATGGGCACCAGTAGTATTGCTTCAAAAAGTCGAAAAAGTCAACAATGCATGGTGCCCTCATAAAAATTGCAAGAAAGGCAACTTGGGAGCTAACACCATGTTTTTGAATCTTATCACAATTTGGGTTACAAAAACAAATGAATGCATCTCAAGAGGCAATTTTATGTTTTCCATGATGGACAATGTATTTATGGTCACTTCTGAAAAAAATCAAATGAAAGACAACTTTTTTTTGAATCACATAATCTTTTTTTTAGAGCAGGAGGACGTTTTTTGTCCTCCTCAACGTTTAGGAATTAAAGACCTTGTAGAGGGTTCATATTTTTTCTAATGCACTGTAGCAAGCTCCTCCTCTTTATCCAAGGAAAATAATTTTCCTTTCTACACCTTAAATTTGTCCGTTGTTGCCATGTGGAGTTGACAAAGCCTAATTGTGCAACATAGAGAGAGGGCCCTAAAATAAATACAACATCTTTTATGTAGGAGAAATATTTTATATTGTACAATACAATTTCAAGGAAGCAAGTTGTGTATTTACTTTGAATCAGTATCTCTAGTTCCTAAAGTATGTGCAATATTTCTTGTTATTAACCCTTTAAGGACCACGCGATCATATTTTGGTCATTAGGAGTAGTTTTTGGTCTATAGATTGAAATTACTTAATAATTTGGAATTTGGTCTTGAAGAACGCATGTGATCACAAGAATTTTGCATCCATCTCAAAAAAAACACTGCAATCTGGTATCTGAGTTGATAAATAATGGTATTTATACGGCATGGTTTCTAAATATGTATTCATTTTTTGTCAAAGATGGATCAAAGCACAAACACAATATATCAAATATGCAAGAAGAATGTCAAATTTCAATTTCACAATTCTAAAAATTTTTAGATTGCTTAAAAAATACGCTTGTATTGTTTTCCTATGAGTTAGCAATATAATTGTAGTATTCAAAAGTCTATTGAAATGGTGTTGTCATTTCATTTTTTAAAATTTGTCATCCTACATTTCAGGCCAATTCTTGATTGTTTCCACCAATTGGATTTTCCATAACAATTATCAATGTTTTTTGTAGAACCATGTTAGGGTAGCAAAGAAAGTGGGATTTTTGACCCTTTTTGCCCACTTAGCTACACCTTATGATTGCTATTTTTGTTTATTTTGTGTGAAACTAGTCTTGTTAGAAAGGTGGGAAACCCTCTTTTTTAGAAATGTAAGGTACTTCTCAATCAAATCTTGCATGAAGCATTAACATTCAAAACTACACAAGCATGAAACTAAATATTTTCCGCATACAACTCACTCAATCATTATAACATTTCACCTCCAACAGTAGATCTAGCTGAAATTTTGATGCATTACAACAAGCAAAGTGTCCTTTGCATTCCTACGGTTGGATTAATCAAATTGAGTCCATATTCGATTCAATTGCACATCTAAGCTTCCAACACCTATTTTTAGTGGATTTTGTGACAATGGGTGTGGCCCTTAAAGGGTTAAACTCCTTGTCTAGCATAACATTCAGTAGCGCTACCAAGTGCTGCCCTCCCTCCAAATGAAATGGTGTGGAATATTCCACACCCATCTTTAGCTATGGGGACACTTGGCTAAATTTGTTAGAGAGTTTATGAAAGAGAGGCTCAATTTAGTGCACATACGTCAATGTGGGGGCTAGCCATGTTAGAAAATAAAAATAAAAATTCCTTTTTTCTTTTTTCTTTTTTCAAGTTCTCTATTCAAGCATCAGTTGCTAGTACTATGACTTATGAGAACTTTTGCACAAATCTTATCACTGATGAAATATCTCATCCTTGACTTGAAGCTTCATTAAGCTTTAAGTGATAAAATAGGAGAGATCCTTGCTCTCTTGACCAATATCATTATAGATACGCATGGACTTTCTAGACATGATATCTCTACGCTCCTATAGCCACTTTTTTGACGCTTTGCCCTATGGGGTAAATATTGGAGGGAATATATATTGGGCTACCATCCCATTATATAAAAAGCCTTGACATATATGATTGACTTCCAAACCAATCTTTCTATAAAAACTTTCAAGGAACTACTATAGAATTACATTAAACCCTAAACCCTATGAGATGGATTGGCATTATCTTCAAAGAAGACTTTTCATACAAGTATTGGAAGTACTATGGATACGTCTATAAGTAGCTTCATACTACATTAATACCTAATCTTACTAGGTCGGCCTAGGGATACTCCAGCATCTCTTTACAGGATTGAATTCTGACTCAAGTATTGGTCCATCTGCGTACAAAGACCAGAATTTACTCCGGGTACCTAGGGACCTCGGATAGTTAGTGGATACAGTATACCTATACATAGCTCCTTACTCGCGCTGATAGCTGGTAATTCAAACGTTTTGTTTATGGACTGCGTACTGGCAGTTTGCACCCAGTCAGAAGCTTTAACTCGGTGAGTAACCACTTGACCTTCTCTCCCAAATTTCCTAATCTCTCCAAAACTCTGAGATTAACGAAGCACTTACCAGGGCTTGCTTTTACACTACTGTAGCACGATACGCGCCACCTTCTGCCCCATACTGCGGTTGTTGCAATACCTCTGAGCACACAGGGATACAATGCTACTGCTCGCAACAGTGGTCAGCGTGTGGGTCAGAGACACGAGTGTGGGATAAGGATAGCACCGTTAAACATGGCGTCCTCCCAACTTTCAGCTACACAGGTTTTGCTTGTTTGCATGGGATGAACGTTTTCAAATAGGAGATATTGCTACTTGGGTGCCTTTTTCTTGCCTTATGAAAGCTATAACACGCGATTTAGGGCTTAAGACACCTGCTGTATCCTCATTGACAACATATTGGGTTATGTTTGTTTCTGGGATGGGCACAGGTGAGGCCCTAATCCTCTCGGCGAAATCAGCAAATTCCAGCGGCTATCTTCCTATCTCTCTATGTTTTGTCCTTCTTCTATAAACTATGTTTTGGAAGAAAATTTGTGTTTGTGCATGTTTTTTAGGACGGGTGAAGGGGACGTGCATGGAAGCTTTGATAACTGTTTTAAGGCTGCATTACGCTCCTTCTTTCAGTTATCAGACTACTAAGTATGAAGACATTGCTGGGCATTCCTGTATCTTGTATCTCAGACTCCCTTCGAGTGGAGCAATATTCAATAGTAACAGAGACTTTTTTCTCTTACTTTGATTACCCAGAATTTGCCCTTATCATGAGCTATACGGCTGTTTCTTTACATACACAACCTTGCCTCTTTTTTCGACTGTGGTTAAAATAGCTCATCTGCCTCAATATAAAGACAGAAGCTTGTTCTGCTTTCTCTTCCGGATTTTTTTGCTATGAAACTTTATAGACCAGTTTTCAAACTACTATAAGTAAAATCCTACAGTTACGCTAAAAAAAAGCTATCAACCTAGTAAAAGACGAGAGATGTGACTGATTGATCCCTTATACATGAATAAGGATGATTCTAAATACTATACAAGCTGTTCTTGGCTCAGGATAAATATGCATTTGAATCTCTAAAAACTCGAGTAAATGCCCTGTTCCAGGGATGTACCAGAAACACTTTTTTTTTTGTCAGGATGAAGTTTGTGGATGATACTTAAAGAGAAGGAAAGGCAACCTCTTTTCAGGCTACTGAATGTTATGTAGTGTTGCACTGAAAATGCTCTTACCACTCATTGCTATTTGAAACCTTTTGCAAATTTTACATGTTAAAGCCACAATTCTTTTCTCCTAGAGTTTGAAGTTTTCATGTAAATTCTACATGTCAAAAAAAACAAAGTTGAGGTTGTCCTCCTCCCCATGAGAAGCTCTTTGAAAGGAATATGGAGCAAAAAATAGAGGAAAATAAAGGGGAAATTAAAAATAGGGGCATGAAAACGTAAAATATTACAAATAGGGGCACAATTTCAAAATAATTACAAATAGGGACACAATTTCAAAAAAAAATGTAATTTTTTGTATTTTTTTTTTTTGATTTGGACATTGGCTGATTTAAACACATCACATTTTAGTGAATTTCTAAAAAACTTAAAGGTCTTTCCAAATCAAGCCTAAATAAAGAAATTTTAGTAAAGGGAATGACAACTTTTGGAAACTTTTAATTTTTTGGAAGTTAGCTAACATTTTATGTGATGTGTTTAAATCAACCAATGTCCAAACCAAAAAAATTTACAAAAAATTACAATTTTTTTTTGAAATTGTACCCCTATTTGTAATTATTTTGAAACTGCGCCCCTATTTATAATATTTTACATTTTCATGCCCCTATTTGTAATTCCCCCATAAATAAAAGTTGGTTGGATTTCACTAAAACCCCCGGTGGTCTTAATTGCTCTGACAACTTTTTGTAGGCCAAAGTAGAAAAGCTGAACAATTTTACAAACAAGGGCAAAAACGAGAATCCATAAAGAGTTACTAAAAATCAATAAAGGGTCTATGGGAGCAAAATATTTTAAAGTTGATGTTTTAAATTGGAGAGATTTTCTGTTCTTAAGCGTGACTGTAAAAATGTTACTTTCCATAAACAGTTATTTATTCTCCTTTTAAGACATAAAAATCTAATAGCATACTTGCCAATGTCAACCCATTAAGGGTAAAAAAACAAAAAGTTGCAAAATGAAGGACCATAATTACCCCACGCACATGGGTCCTTACCTTGCATTATAGGGAGTTCTTTTGGGGGTTAAGGACCCATACGTGGGAGAGCTCTCTCTCACAAACGGGTCCTTAGCCCCCAAAAGGGCTCCCTATAATATAGGGAGGACCCATGTGCGTGGGTCAAATGTAGCACTCCCTCCTTGACTCCCTCCATGACTCCCTCCAACATGAAGAAACTTTATGTAGGATGTATTGCCAATTCAAAAAATGTTATTACCAATGTTTCTTTACAAGGATTCTGCTTTACAAACACTTAAAGAAACATTGTGTGCATTTTTTTAAAGGAAACGGTGGCCTCCCCAAACTTGTCAGGTGAGAACTTGTGCATGAATAGATGGGTAGGAATTAGTAAACAAAACTGGATATGATCCTCTGCCTTTGTATTACTAAAATCACAATGACCTTTATAATATCATAGTCCAACTTCTATAATATGACATTTACAATCTTTGTGATATTATCACATACATACAATTTGAAGACTTACTGAAATTTTTACTTTGCATTCTATTTAACATATGAAAATCCTAATAGTGAATGTGCAATAGTATTGCAATAAAGAACTAGCACAAAATAATGTACAGTCGGGTACAATAATCTTACGAATATTTTCGTTGTGAAATTTCAGCCAACTTCAGGACCTTCCCAAGGCCATAACTTCCTCAAAAATTGTCCATTTTTGAAACCAATTTTATTGTTGGAATACTATTGAAGGGTACTACATGATTTGATAAAAAAAAATCTAATATTTTATAAATGATAAAAAAAATTGGGCTACTTCCTATATAGTGTACTTCCACCTCTTGCCAAAATCACCGCTTGAATTTGATTGAGCTATGCCACCACCAATAGCCGAAGAACAAGCAAGAAATGATACACATCATTTAAAGAGTATGGGATGAGGTATCCATGGAGCAACTAAAAATTCTTATTACAAGTATGCCCAATCACTTCAAGCGGTGATTTCTGCAAGAGGTGGAAGTACTAGATAGTAGACACAATATAGGAAGTAGCCAAACTTTTTTTATCATTTGTAAAATTTCAGTTTTTTTTAATCAAATCATGTAATACTCTTCTGTGTGATTCCAATGAAATCTGCGGTTTCAAAATTAAACAATTTTTGAGGAAAACATGACTTCTTAAAATTGCTGAACTGTTGACTGAAATTTCACTATGAAAAAATTCGTAAGATTATTGTACCCGACTATACAATCATGAGGAATTTCCACGGTTGCACTGAAATCTAATACTGACGTGACTAAATAACTACACTAATATGATCCAACGGCCTAACTGATATCCCTCTAACCCCTCTCTCTTACCCCACCTATCAGATCAACATCAGTCTAACTAGGGTATTCCTCCACATAGAAAGTGCCCTTGACTGGACAATGTCACTACCATTCTGTACAGAGTTGCAGGCAATGTAATAAAATCTTTCAAAACTCTCTCAGAATTTATCAGGCACTATGCACAAATATGCCACTTTTTGCATAGAATTTGGGTGCCCAAACGGCACTATCAAAACTAGAAATTTTGCATACATTTGGTAGATGATATGTTGATTCTAGAATACATGTGCCACTATCACAAAGACTAAAAACACGCAAAGAAGCTTTTTGGACGTGTTTAAAGGGACAGAGGGAGCATCACTCTAACGGTCTAGCCCCTCTTCTGCCCCACCTATCAGATCAACATCAGTCTAACTAACTAGGGTATTCCTCCACATATAAAGTACCCCTCACTAGACAATGTCACTACCATTCTGTACAGAGTTTGCAGGCAATGTAAAAAAAATCTTTCAAAACTATAAAATCTCACTCAAACCTATCTCAGAATTTCATTGAGCAGGAGCAAGCACAACAGGTCTATCAAACGCACCAACCAGTTTACCTTTCCACTCCGGTCGTTCAAGAGGGACAGGTGCCAGTTCAGGCGAATCCAGAGCAGATTCCAGAGACTCAGCTTCACCAAAGAAAGCAGCTTGCATAAAAGCCACCACAATCCCTCCAGTAAATCTACGCATGGGTTTCCTCGCCGGGCCGTTCTTACACACACCATAAGTCAGTTTCCCTATGACTCCACCACAGTCATCATCAAGAAAATCCATATGACCATGCTGAGAAGCCACCATATGGAAACTAGGAGCAGCACTGTCAAAGTAAAAGGCTTTATGACTCACACCCTCTGGAGCACAAGGTGGAAACAAAAAGTTCCGTCTCTGGGGGCCTAACCCTGTTCCTATCAGAAGCGTTGGCACAGACAGTTTTAATGAGTTTCGGGAGAATTTGAGAATGGGAGGGTTGGTTTGGGCACCTATACCCGTGCCGTCCACGGGATCCAGGCCCACAATGGCGGAGTATTGGAGTGCGCTGTGACGGAGTCCCAGTGCTAAGCCGAACACCACTTTGCCTCCTCGGCTGTGCCCCACCAGTGCCACCTTTGTAAAGTTTGGTTTGTGATTGGTGAAGCGATTGGGGAGTGATGGGATTAGCCCTGTTGGCATCCAGGTCAGGATTGCTGCTGCTTCTTCGATCTCTTCCATTGCGTCTGAGCCTGAGAGTGTGTACATCTGGTGTGAAAACCCAAGACAAGAATAAGGATCAGGATAATATACCAAAATTAATTAAATTGGAATAGATAATATCAAAACTAAAAAAACGATCATATTTATTCACGTAATGGTCGTGCAAGGATAATTCCTTTTCTCTTAACACAGCATCTAGAGCCTGAGACTGCGTACATCTGGTGTGAAAACCGAGACAAGAACAAGGACCAGGATGATACACCAAAAATAATTGAATTAGAATAGATAATAACAAAGTTTTAAAAACTATCATATTTACGTAATGGTCGTGCGAGGATAACTCCTTTTCTCTTAACACAGGATCTATATCTTTACCATTGCATCTGGGCCTGAGACTGTATACATCTGGTGTGAAAACCCACGACAAGAATAAGGATCAGGATGATACACCGAAAATAATTAAATTAAAAGGGAACATATTATGGATACCCTTGAAGTTTGCAATATTTTCATAGATACCGCTGTTTTTTCAGAAATCGCACAAATACCCTTGGACCAAAATTTCAGGCGTTTTTTCTGTTGTGCATGCTACTTCCCTTCTTCCTTTGTGCGCACACTACTATGATCTCATAGGGGCAACTTAAGCAATTAGAGAGCATTAGAAAGCATTCCTCTCCTAGTAAGCTTGGCCTTGCCCATATGAAATACCATTCTTGCTACTAATCTTTAAATCATCAATAATGAGGAGCTGCCCGCATGCACAAATATGGTACTTTTTGCATGGAACTTGGGTGCCCAAACAGCTAAATCAAAGCTAGAGATTTTGCATACATTTGGTAGATAGTATATTGATTTCTAGAATGCATGTGTCACTAACACAAACTCAAAACATAGTTAATCCTTTGCAAGGGAGCTTTTGGGACGTTTTTAGAGGGACAGAGGGAGTACAATTTTGGGAGACAGTTCGAACATAAACATGAGAAATATTAGTACTATGAGTACTTACTTGAGGAGCAACAACGATGAAGCCATGGGAAGCAATGTGGGAGATGAGTTGGCTGTAGAAGGAGTTCTGAAGAGTGAAGCCATGCTGGAACTGCACCACTGCGTACTCGCCCTCATCTTTTGGCAACGCCACTACAAGTGGCTTTGCTGGAAGCCCCGGTAGATGTCCCGGTACTTTAGTGCTTGCCACTCGGTTCTTCGAGCACCGGTTGGGTGAGCAGCTGCCGTTGCTGCTGATATTCACAACTTCTACTTCAAATGGTCCGTCTCTGTAGATACCTCCATGTGCACTTGGAATAGACTCATCTGTTTGATGTACACCAGCCATCTGAGAAAGGTATTCCAACAACAATAGAAAGTGTAAGACAACCACAATAGGGGTATTAGAGGTCAAGGCTTCGTAACATTACTAAGCAAAGGACACACGAGTCACTTTGAAATTCACGCAAGGTAATTTATGCGCCTGACCTTGAGAAAGTAATCAATCAAAATACTTATCCATTGCTAGATCTCCTGGATTCACTTTTTCTTAGAACATGTGTACCATTGCAAGAAAACTTCAACTCTAAAATGTTTGATATTAGATTTGGGCAACAAGCCAATTGTTTGCGTCATCAATGCAACTTACTACAGTGGTGCTTGGATAAGGTCAACACTTTTGGCTAGAAAAAGGTGTTGACCTTGTCCAAGCATTGATCATAAACAAACACTTCATTTGCGTGACTTTCCCTAGTTCTAGGGGTTGCAACTTTGGAGGTACTTTCTCACCCATGTATTTGGTACACTAAACAAACGCCTTTTTAACCAATGAGTCAAAATGGGCATTGACGAGAAGCAAACATTGACCATATGCAAGCACTTGACCTTAACAAAGCTGATAATACATGCTTTGAACAAAAGGGGAGAGGGGCTGTGCACTTTCTCACCCATGTATTCGGTACACTAAACAAACGCCTTTTTAACCAATGAGTCAAAATGAGCATTGACGAGAAGCAAACATTGACCATATGCAAGCATTTGACCTTAACAAAGCTGATAATACATGCTTTGAACAAAAGGGGAGAGGGGCTATGATCTTATCCAATTGTTGTTATTACAAAGATTGACGTTGACCAAGCACCACTGTATATTAACTTCCAATCAAATGCAAAAGCTAGAAAAGAAGCCGTTATTTAGTATAACTTGCTAAATCTATAAGGAAAAGCAGTATGTAAAGGAGTTGTTAATTCCTCCAAAAAAACCCAAAAATTTACATCTTTAGAGGGCCAAAGAGAACTTGAAGGTGCCTACAAGTTTTGATTGCACACTTTTCATCCAAAATTTAAAGATGCTGGTAGCACCAAACTTCTAAAACAAATGCAGGCATCCTTAATACCACATCGTCTGTTCTCCACATAGCCCTCAGAAACAGACATACATAGCTTCAAAACTCTTGTATGTTGTTACAAGAAGTTACATTGGCAGGAGTTCAACAAGAGTCCTACACCTCTTTA
Source organism: Ulota crispa (assembly GCA_963920765.1). Taxonomy (NCBI): domain Eukaryota; kingdom Viridiplantae; phylum Streptophyta; class Bryopsida; order Orthotrichales; family Orthotrichaceae; genus Ulota; species Ulota crispa. The sequence continues at coordinate 4,792,744 of OY987247.1, read as the reverse complement.
CTCCAAGTACTTCTTTAACGACACTCCATTGATAATTACATAAAATTTGGCAACTAGGCTCTGACATTAAAGAGATCTGAGCGTACTAAAGTGAGAAAAACAAAGCTCTAGAGAATGTAACCCAATTTTCAAAGAAAGATACGATGCACCAAACCCTAAAAGAAGCACAAACGAATCAGCTGCAAACACACCTGTATTGTTTTCTGATATGTCAGCAAATAAATTACACTGTGACTCGCAGTCTTGTAGTCAAATACATAGGCCTTTCTTCTTCAAATCCTCCAAATAAAGACAACACATATTTTATTTCCTGTATTTGAAACCACAAACTCTGTCAACATCTTGACAATGAACCTCGACAGCCATGACCGGACTTTCTTAAGCTCATCACACTGAATTCTACAGCAAAATCATACATACATGCCATGAATCTTAACCCCTGAAGAAACACGAAATTTGCAGTTTTTTAATGACTAAATCAATTGTGAAAAGTCAGTCATTCAAATGTTGCCGATCGCCGGACAAGAAGAAAGTCTTCACGCCCCTGAAGTTTGCCATATTTACATAGATTCCCCTGGTATTTCAGAAATTACACAAATACCCTTGGTCCATAGTTTTCAGGCGTTTGTTACGCCACTTCTTTCTCCCTTGTGTGCAAGCTGCTTCTTTTTTGTTCTATTGTACTCCTTGTTTTAACATTGGTCATGAAAGAAGTAGTGCGCATAACATAATAAAACAAACGGCCTAAAATTTTCAGTCCAAGGACATTTGTGTAATTTCTGAAAAACCAATGGTATCTACGTATATATGGCAAACTTCAAGGTTATCCATGAAATTTTCCCTATAAATAATTATTGATAGTACAACAACATCAATAATTACAAAAAATAAGTTTTAAAGGACCTGGGCAACAACAACAACAAAACTGTGGAAATACAAACCAACGTAAATTAAATTATATGAAATCCTAGTATCTACAGAGTTACATGTGCCTCCAAAATGGCCAAGCAAGCAAATGAGTCCTGAGGGTAACTTTACAAGGTAAGGCAATCTAATCATTGTTGTTAAGGCAACCTAAATGGCCAAGCAAGCAAATGAGTCCTGAGGGTAACTTTACAAGGTAAGGCAATCTAATCATTGTTGTTAAGGCAACCTAAACGCAATATTCAGTGTAGAAGCTCTGTACACAAGCAAAATAAAAGGAAAGAATGGCAACTCAAAGATCAAAACTTTCTACTAAAAATTATGCTCCAATTGAAGTTGAGTGGAACACAAACCAGCTCTAATCCAAGGCTGCTCCAGCTCCGAGAAAACTTGAGCCTGCTACAGGCAAATGGAGAAGAGGACGAGGTGTTGTGAACTGAAACCTCAAGAAAAGGTGAAAATTTGCCCAGAGCATTGAGTGAAGCGTAACTTAATTGGCGATGGAGCTGGGATTAGTTCGGGTGCTGCTCCGAGGGCGGTGTGCATCATCGTCTGTTGCAGCACCGAGAAGTGTGAAAATCGTAAAAGAATTGGGAGAAAGAGGAGCCAGGGGAGCGGTGGTCACCGACGGGATGGCGAGAGGAAGACGAGAGCTCAATTGGCTTGGGGTGACATGTAAGACACGTGTCATGTTTTTTTGTGAGCGGTGATATGAGTGTCTTTCTCCTTCCATGGCCTTCCAACACAAAAGGAGGACTTGGGAGTTGGGACCTCATAACATTCAGTAGCCTGAAGAGAGGCTGCCTTTCCCTCTCTTCAGGTATCATATATGAACTTCATCATGACATAAAAACAAAACAAACAAAATTTTTTTTTTCTTTTTTTCTTTTTTCTTTTTTTTAGTCTTCTATACATGTTTCAATCAAATGAGACATTGCAATGTTTGATAACTAGAACACAAGCATAGCATTACAATACACATGTTGACTAAGGCCTCATACGGTTTAAACATTTGGTTGCTATCTATATATATATATATATATATATATATATACACACATATATATATACATATACATATATATATACATATATATATAAATACATATACATACATGTATGTATATATACATACACAAACAAAAGAATTTCCTATAAAAAGTATTGTCTAGCTAGACCATAGTGGATTCACCTACATAGTAGTAATACTATCTATTGGAGTCCTCTTAGCCAATAGAAGAATCTTATCCATGGGTTCTTACACCCTCCTAGGAAAAGTTTGAATTTGTCAGAAACGCTACAATTTGACGCACTATGCCTAAAAAGGTCAATAATTGGAAAAATAGCTTTTTACAAAGCCTTGTTCTTCCAAAATTTCCAATTACATGAGAAAGCAAAATGGGTGATTCAAATATGTCTAAAAGCCGCTTATTTTCAAATAAGTGAAATCATGCCATTAAGGCCCATTCAGTCGGCTGGTCTCTTTACTACACAAGCCTATACACTGGTTCATATACCATACTAAGCTATGTTGTTACATAAGCCTACATGGATTATGGGTACACGCAACTATTAAAAGCACGTACTTTATACTCAGACCATTTTTCAAATACTAGCAGACCATTTGCTTGAAACAATATGAGCAATCTGCTTACCTATGATTAGATTCTCCATATCAAGATGAGGTGGCTAAACTACAATATAATATCCAGCCATAATACAGCAGTCCTCAAACTGACTTAAAAAAAGCTAGACTTGGATGAAAAAATCTAAGCACCAGGATGGCCAAGGCTTTTTCAAAAAATTCCCGCTACAGTAGATGCCTAGCTTATCCACCTGTTATCTAGACTAGACTCCATAGTTACAAGAGGTGACCTCTGAGTCTCTTTTCTCATGTTTTTATAGCAACGCTCAAACTAGAAGCGTTTTTGACTTAGCTTAGCTTTGTTGCTACACTCTATAGAATACTGTAGTGTCTTGTACTTCTGGCTGATTTTTTCAGAGGAGCTGGTGCATTGCTTTGGGCTCGCATAGATATGGCTGCTTCACAAGCTAACAATACACAGGTGTTGTATATGGGTTTTATTATGCGGTTTTACCAAAAGTTGATTTGCCTTTTCTTTTTTTTCCATGTGAAGGCTATAACACATTGTGGGTTGTAGACACCTGTTGCATCCTCACTAACCTTACATTTGTTTGTTTGTGCTTTTAGGATGGGCACAGGTGAGACCCACAATCTCTTGGAGAAATTTGCCAAATGCAAGTTTTTCACTACACTCTTCAACCCTCTCCTTCTAGACTCAGCTCTAGAAAAACTTTTTTTGAGCTCTTAATTGTATGGATATTTGTTCCCTTCTTGAGTATGCATTGCCTTTGATTATGGATCTATTGTAAATTGACTCAAACTACACAAAGAGGTTCAAGACAATACTTTTTTCAAGAAATACCTTCTTTTAAGTAGTTTTATACAAACGATGCTTACAGCATAGCTGCTTCTATGTCTAGTAAAAAGCTTTACCAAGGATCCACTCAAATTTGAGTTTACATTTAAAAAGAGATTTGTACTCTTCTCTAGTATATACCTAGAATACACAAATCACCAGAAAAGTACCAAAATTCATGACTTTTCTAGGAATACTAAAAGTACTCAAAAACTGATATTTTGCAAGCTGAGAAAAGATTAGAGGAGTGCCCAAGCTCTTGGGATGTTCCAAATATTTGTTCTTTTTTTCTTTTTTCCTTTTTTAATATTCAATGCTAATAGTTGCCTCTTGACCATATTGTATATATGGATAGTTATAAGAACTTTGATTACAGCTCTTTGGGCTCATTTTTCTCATAATTTGGCCTACATACTCTGATTACTATAGTAATCTATACAATAAAGAGCTTTACACCTATATGTGTGGGCTTAGCCATAGTGCTACTTTCCTTGCGGACTCTAGTTGCAGTATAATGTTTTTCTAACTTACTCCTAGTAGGCTATATTTAGCTACATTTGTGGACTGTTGAATGGCAATTATACCATCTCAATAAATGGGTACTTTACTTTTGCTTTGAGATTTGTAATGCACTCTTACGTGCTTTTACTTTCTACAAGTGATCCTTTGTCATACATGGATTCATGCATTATTTTACATTTATCCAAACCTATGGATTGATGGATGGATCTCACCTACCAAAATTACTGAGTTCTTAAGTTCATGTAAAGCTACAGATATGAACTTGAGTTAATCTCTATCTTTGATCCTTGGATTACCACTAATGGGCCTAGGATTACCATTGGTCTATAGAGCAATATGAACTTGAGTTACATCTCACATTTGCTAATACCAAGATGACCCAGATAAGGCCAAGGAATACTATTGGCCTTCCAATATTCTAAACTCGAGTTTAGCTCTCAGTAATGGCTGGGTTCTAGATGTAATAATGATAAGTGATCTTCAGGCTTACTCTCTCTTTCTTTTTTTGTGCCATCTTTGCTCAAACTCTGAGTAGAGATAATACTCTGTGTATACAGTATTCCTGCTATGCCTGCGCATATGGCTGAGGAGGGTTCATGCTGAACTTTGCAATGAGCACGCTAGGTACAGCTTTAAGCAAGAGTGTGCATACATTACTTTTTGGTACATTGTTCACATACGGAGTAGAGAAATTGCAGCTATTGAGCAACTGGATTCAACTAGACACATGGCTTCATCACAATCCACACAGGTTTTATTACTTTGAAATTTTACTTTGATGTAATTTTGTTGCTTTAGCTTTGTTTCTCCTTGTGAAAGCAATAACACACGTTATGGGCTGTTGACACCTATTGCATCCTCACTAACCTCACATTGGCTTGTTGGTGTTCTTGGAATGGGCAGAGATAAGGTCCATAACCTCTTGGAGTAGCTGGCAATTCAAGCTTTCTACTACATTCTTCTAAAACCTTTTCAAGCTCTAAACCTTGATTTTTATAGATTTATTTGTTCTTGTATATGCTATTGGATATGGATGCTCTGGTCTTGCTTTTTATACATAAAAACATTTCAATTTTTGATTTGATTTTGAGGTATTTTATACATAGTGTGATCTAGGATACACCCATGATTATACATGATTTATTTGGTTAATTGCAGACATTTTTGGCTTGTAATTAGTCTTTTATGCTCTTGGGGTAGACATTTCTCTTTTCTTACATGAGGGTTGGTCTCTTGGCTTCTGCCCCAGTATTAATACATGCATGCGAATACACTTGATCTGCATGTGGAAGTTATTTCACTCTTTCTTATAAACATGGCTGTATAACTCTTTTGAGCAAGCTTGTACAAGCCTTTGCCGTTTGAGATAATTGACGTTATGTTGCATGTTCTGAGCATAGCTTTCTTTTATGCTCAACTTAAAAATCAATGCATGCTCTTTCTCAAAAAGCTTCTTTATTGCATTTTACTCTAGCGGCGTTGGGTTCTTTGTGCACATCATAAACTAGAATTAGCAAAAAAGCATAAGTGTATATGGATTATTACAAAAAAACCAAAGGTTATGCTAATGCATAATTTTGATTCTAGAAAAGTACAATAAAGTGCCCAAGATTGACTAGGGTGTACCAAGAAAAAAGTAATTTTTCTGACATGGCTAGCCCCCACATTGACATATGTGCACTAAACTGAGCCTTTCTTTCATAACCTCTCTGACAAATTCAGCCATGTGTCCTCTTAGCTACTGATGGGTGTGAAATATTCCACACTCTTCATCTCGAGGGAGGGCAGGCATGATGAGTGCTACTAAATGTTATGTTTTTAGAGGCTCTAGAAACCCCCAATGAGTAATGTTTACGTATACAAGTTTCCTTGAATTTTTTCAACTTTGGGAGAGTCCCCTTCAAAGCACATATTCACGTCAGGGATTTAGGGGTAGTCACCAGGTTTTTTTTTTTTTTTTTTTTTTTTTCTGGCTTCTTGCAACTAGAGTTGAAATCACTTTATTCGATTTCTACCAATGTTTTTGCTTCCCTCTCGATATTCTTCAAACCTATTCTAACACATAGGCTTGGGACTGTTCATGGACCGTGTCAAAAAAAAACTATGGTAGTCACACCTTCTCCAAGAATGAAACTTTTACACTAAATATTGCGTTTGAGTTGCCCCACACTAAATTCTTGACATTGTACATTACTATAGGTTGACAGCACATTCAGCAGGAATTGCCAATCGATTATTTTTTAGGAAAAAATCAATTTGGCATTAGATTTCATAATTAAACAAGATTAGGCACTTTCAAAAAAAATTGTTATTATTTGACATTCAACCAAATAAAATAGTAGAATTAAGTCTTTTTCTAAGCATATTTCATTTTTTGAAATTAGCCCTTGGTATAAAATTTGCAATAAATCGAGCCCTCTTGGAATCAACCTTGACCTTCCATTGTTAGTTAAGCTTAATGACTTTCATAATATCAAGCATTTCAATTTTTTGATTTGTTTGACATTTGGCATTTTTAGAGAATAATTAGGCAAAATTTTGGGAAATTATTTTATGCCAAATTTGCTCTCAACCTACAGTATATAAATAATTACTGTTGCTACAGCAGGTTTCATCAAAATTTGTTGCAACAAATAACTCATAAAAACCTTGGCAACAACAATGAAGTTGCATAAAAACAAACAGGTGGCATCCAATTCGTAAAACACGTGAAATTTAAGTATCTAGAGAGATGCATAACTCGTCAAGTGGCCAAGTGATGAGTCATGAGGCAACTTACCAAGGTAAGGCAAGCTAATTGTCAAGGCAACCTAAATGCAATATTCAGTGTACAAAGAATGAGAAGTTGTGCAATCAAAGTAGGAGTCAATGGGAGCATGTTTTCATGAAGAAGGTGTGACTCTCCTCCTATGGGTAGTGGAGAACAGAGAATGCCTTTAGAAAATGATGAAGCTGGAAGAAAGCAAGCTTCTCTAGTTACAAGGAGGGTGAAACAAGAAGATTGAGATGAAAAAGAGACATGTATTGGTAAAAACTTCAAGTGCTAAACTTCTTCACTACCATTCTTCTCCTTTGAAGGTGAAGTAGAGACTTCTCAATCTTTAGCAAATAAGACCTTTGCAAATCAAGGAGAGGGTGCCACTTACCCATTTCGTTAAAGATTAAGAATGAGGTGAAGGTGTGACTACCTCTATTGCTTATTTGCTAATTTGATTTTGCCACTATTTGGTTTTGCCACTATTTGATGTTGGCACTATTTTAATGGTGCCAACATTTTGATTTTCCTTTTGTTTCAATTTTTGCCAAGTTATGATATTTCTACTACTTTGGTTTTGACATTGTATCAATTATTTTGATTTTTGCCACTATTTTTATTTGGCAATATTTGATTTTGCCACTATATTGATTTTGCAAGAAGCTGTCTTAGAACAACCCATGTTCACACTCCATGCCACAGCATTTCAATTTTGTGAGTTTTCTTTCCCCAATTATGTCACAAAAAAATCTAGACAAATATAAGAGAGCATCTTAACCACCTTCTTAAAGCTTGCATCATCAAGTGAACATTTTTGCATACTTATAGAGGAATGAGGCACAACTACTCATGTTCTAACATAAAAATTGTACTTTAAAAGGTAATTTTCATTGAATATTTCTTCCATCGAATCAAATTGGAATCGTAAGCCTTGTAAACATTAGCATATAAATACATGCACATAAGTATGTATAGAAATGTACAATTATATGGACACCTGCAAATGAAGGGTGAACCCTACAAATGGAGATCATCCAGAAGTAACATCCTTTCACACTTAGGTGCTACTTTGTATACATGATAACACGTCATAGAATTCTAAATAATCATATGCATTTTAAGCAACATTAACTCAAACCTCAGAATTTCTAGTTACAAAACATTAATACAAGCTAGAATGTATTAGTGGAGGGGGCATTACTCGTGATTTTAGGTTTAGGGAAAGCACTCTAACCACTTACTGAAACTCGGTAGCTTCACATACTTAGGGTTTTATTGTAATCAAGATATATTAGGGGGTATGAACTTTCATATTTGGGTCGGCATTTGGAGGAGATTGGAGAATGTACCTATTCGGTAAATGTATTGAAACAAAGCAGGTCTTCACTACTCAGAAACAACAAATACACAATCACTCTAGTGAACCGAACCAAGCTCGTAAGCTACAGGCGACATTTATTGAACATCTCCTGCACTGTTCTAGAGAACTCTGCAATCGAGATGAATTTGCCATTTTAGATATCAAAGTTTCCAATCTTGATCCAGAAGCACGAGCTTTGGAGCAAGATTTGGGAATCAAAGTTCCCTTGGCAAACATAAAATGCAAAAAAGAGAGACGAGGTCCCAAACTTCCCTAGCAGACATATCAGTTTCAGCAGCAAGAAAAATTGTCACTACCTGAGATTGACCATGGACTTACACAGAATTTTAAAGTGAGAGGGCTGCTCTTGACGGTGTGTGTTTACTGCACATCAATCGTATTAAGTTGACCCCAAAAGGACTCAGTCTCGGACCTTTTCCACCTGCCTGCACATGTCAACGTGCATCGTCACGGCAGAGAGCAGGATTTCAGAAATAGAGATAGGGCCAAGTCATGGGAAGCCCAACTCAATCAGTGTAAACTTGGAAAGAACATTTATACAGGAAATGGGCCATTTTGAAAAAGCACAATGGTGCTATGACATGTTGAAACTATAGCCCACGAACTGGGTGAATGGGTTGGGTTGGGCGTCCCACAAAGGGGGGCAATTCCTAGGAATAGAGCTATGGGGTTGACATGGAATACAGATGGTCAGCAGCTAACATCTAATCCAGTGTTAATGTGAACCAGAACCAAAAGTTGAATATTGGCTCGGTCTCAACAGCAGCTCAGCTTCGGATGGGACCATGCTCTCTCTCCCAGTCATTTTGATGAAGAGAAGGAAAACTTAAACTGCTGCTATATTTCTGGGGTAGTATCCTCAAAGGGCAACGGGACTTGTTTAGTAGCTCGATATCTGCCGACATTGTTTAAGTGCTCGTTCTCTAACCTGCAAGCATACGAAGATATCATTTGACGATTGCAGCGATTTATACAGCAACACGACAGAAATCTGTATTGCAACGCTAAGAATCGCAAGCGAGTGATCTAGCCTTCGTCCAGGCACATACCTTGAAATTACAAGTGGATTTGTACAAGTAAACTCGAAGGCTTTCTTAATAAATATGGTTATCCTAAAATGGCTAATGAGGTAGAAATTACCTGTAAAAATTCCAGAGGCCTCGACGCAGGATCTCAAGTGCAGCAAATATAAAGTCCATGACAGAGCTATCTAGTGATCCAAATGTCAGATGCGTCATCGACTGTAACCAGGCCAATCTTAGAAAAATATTCAAGGCCTGCAAGCAAGGACAGTCACGGGCACGTTGAGTAGATTACTTGTTAGAGATGCTTAAAGTCAGGTTGGTCAATTCAGTCTCCAAGCCTAAAGACTACCTTACGCGTGGTACTCATAAAGCGATCGACAGTACCAGTTGACCTATCAATTGTGCTCTATGCGTAATTGCGTAAGCCATGAAGCTCAGGGAAAGCACAAAGCATATCAAATGCAGCACATTTCAGGAGATCCGAGTGGAGGGATAGGGAAGTGGAGCGTTACCACAGATGCAAAATATACCCATTTGCGCTTCAAAAGGAGCTCGTCCCTCAACCACTTATTTTTAGAGTCCCGCCGAAGGAGGCCCCAGTCGACTGCTGTGTCCCAATAGACTTGATAAACTGTTGCAATTGTTGAAGTAATGAAAAACAAAGCCAACCACCCAGCCCCCGGGTTCTTGGCGTAGGTTATTTTTAATGCTACTGCAACCATTGCTGACAAATACTTGCCAGCGTTTGCTACATGTACGCAGTCTTTCTCCTCGGCCCAGCGTCTGAAACACTGCACCAAAGAGATGATCCATTATCAGGTAAAGTAAAACCACAAGCATTGTTGTAAATCATCCTACACGGACGGTCAGTAAGGACTAGGGAATTCTGACATTGCATAAATTGCTTCGAAAAGAAATATGAACCGAGGTAGTGCCAAAACACGCATCAAATGGCATTTCTTTTTTTAGTGGACATCACCTGATTTCAATATAAAAAATTGGTATGGCTACAAAGGGTATAGGAAATTCATGGAGAAAAACGAGATCACCAAGCCAGATTCTATGCTAAAAGTGAATACAGCGTATTAACAATTGCCAGGATTTGTATTGTAGCTATCAAAACCGCAAAAAATTATGAAGTAAATGCCAGAATTGGTAACCTCAACTAGAATTTTAGAGGTACCCAATGAAACACAAGATACGAAAAAAATAAAAATAAAAAAGAAAAAAGAACCTTAAGTGTCCACCTCGTTTAGGAACATTGATATCAAGCACCAAAAAATTACAGTGGACAAAAAATTCCCATATCAACTGCTAAACACGAGTAAGAGAGGAGGTAGGAAAACTTTGCTGCCTAGAATACGATAGAATACTGTTAAAGAACTCCATGGATAGCCTTAATTTCGAATTGTCTAAGGACAGCAACAAGTGATTGTAGATTAAAAAGCAGCAGCAGCAAGAGTAACCACTGACGTTCAGCCTCAAAGAAAACTGAGTACCATCAACGATCATCTTGCGAATACTCTACAAAATGGGAGGTGCGGGGGGGGGGGCATGGAAATTCAGAAGATTGACAATCTCATCAAAGTGGCCATACCTGCCAAAATCGCCACCAATATGGTAACAAGGCTATAACGTATGTCCAATGCTCAAAACGCTTGCTGTTATTGCAGGCATCGCTATTTCTGCTCAGGAAATATCCGCCACAGTAGTAACATAACACGAACTCTAAATTTCTCAACGTCGGCACCTGTTCATGCTATTGGTTAGTCTTTGAGCATTGACGGCAGTGTCTTTTCTGCGCCATCGACTCATATAATATGAACGTCTAAAGAGTGATCTAGACCTCGTATACAGATCTAATATGCAGGTCCATCTGCAAATAAAGTAGAAGAAAGATTGACGTTCACGAACGATTAAAGAATTTCAACCTGGCTTGTCAACTGGTCTCCGACAAAAAAATCCGCCAGCACCACCTGCATTTCAACAGTCATGCTATTTTAACAATCAACAACAATACCAATGCATGTGGATCCAAAAGAATATTTCTAGACATCATTACAAACTCTCAGAAATTAAACCGTTTGAAAAAACGAATTTATCATATGTTTTCCACCATGAACTGCATACTCACTCGATTTGAAATGTACGTGCCCAGGAAAATCAAGGAATAGGCACCTTGTAAAGCGGCGCACAAACGATATGCAGCAACACGTTCAGAAAGAAGAAGCGGCTGGCGCGGTAACAAAAATTTAGAGGATTGAATAGTAGCGCCAAAAACATCTGTCCCATTTCCATTCAAAGGCTCAACGACTTTAAAGATCTGTTGATGAAAAAATTTATCTACACTAACCACATTTTGACAAACGAATTCCACACCAAACAGACAAGTAATCAAGGACTTACCAGCATCACCGCAATAGGAATTAGGTCAATGTACGGCGATGCTTGTCCTTGAATGAGCGTAGAATGAATACTCAGATGAAGCACCATGGCTCCAATCAGTACCGTAGTCAACGCCGTACACACGAGAAGAACTTCTCTGTATCTTAACTCTGAACCAGGTGAAAACTCGAAGATGAAAGCATAATTGATGCGAGCACGCCTCCATAAAAAGATATTCCATCCGTAAAGATACATGTGAAAGAGGATGAGTGCTAGCATGCTGTTTGTTCAGAAATATCAAATTCCTAAGTGCAGTCAGTACCAGAATGTAAGCGAACTCAGGTACACAAACAATACCTTGATAATAGCCACAATACTCAAGCAAGCCCCAACAAAAAGGCCAAGATAAGCTATTGAAACTCATTCTAAGATAGCTCTGATACTGCTGAAAGTTTAACAAATTGCGCTTGTCAAGAGAGATAAACGAAAGTTGATTTTTAAAAATTCATAAGATTTTTAATTGTAACAAAGATGTGCAATTTGACAGGACCCAGATGGATGACCATACCTGAACGTAGGGAAAATTGTATGCAAATAACCAACTCTGCCTTTGTCATTGTAATCCCCATCTAAACGGAGAAGAATCCCGAATGCGGCCATGAGTGCGACGGAACATCCAGTGAAGAAGCCTGCCCCAGAAGGCCTGTTAACCAAGATTGCTGATTTTATAAAGTGCTTTTTACCTCATAAAGTAACTCATGGCATAGGTTATATGAACTTCTCTTCCTTGCTTATCTTTAGTTATCCCAAAACAGTTGATTCCAGCATTTCATTAACAATACTCCAGCTGAAAGCAATGCGTAAACAAGAGCGTTCATCACAAAGAGATGTAATTCCACGAGGAGATGGACACCTGAACTAAATTTGGGAATGCAGCTACGGGTTTCTTCAAACGAATGTTACTGCAGGAAAGTTTTCAAGGAAAGTTTCGATCAGTTTGAGTAGCTAATTACTAAGGGAGTCTAGACGTCGTTCACACTTAAGCTCATTCTATATAGTGCTTTAATTAGAGTTCCATGCAAAAGGACACTATTTTCATCACTGTACCTAGGAAATATGTCACATGATGAGACGCTGGTTGTTGCATGGGCCTTAATGCCGCCATGGCCTGTCGACGATGTCCTCCGGCTAAATGTTCCGTAACTATCTCCTCGACTTTATCCATCAGTAATGTGACCTGAGGGGAAAGAAGAAGATAGAACAATTACTGATATTGAACATTTTCTGCATCCAGAGCGATTTACACATTTTCTAAATAATTGAAGCTAGGATACGCGAGATGAATGTAGTAGAAAGGTGGTTGACTCAAGACACAAGGTTGCAATTTATTACATTGAATGAAAAAAACGCTAGTAGAAATTTGAAGAAGAATGCAACAACACGGAGCCATTTGAAAAAAATCGTGGCTCTAACAACAGAAACTCAGCCTGATTAGGAAGTAGCCTTCTCAAATTAACAACTACCACTATAGACTGCCTTACTGTTATACCAATTGTGTAATTCCTGACTTCTCAATGTCCCAGCTGTGGACAGGAGATATAAGCAACGTCACTAGAACAATTTTAGCCCCAATTAAGCCACAGGATAACAAAAATGACTGGAGTCTGCAGAACAGTAAGTAGGTATAACAAGGTTTCCCATTACCACCAAGAAGAACAATGTACCCTTACTTTATCAGAGCTGTTAACATATGTACGTTCCACATGCTGCATATACTTTTCGGCTATGTCCAAGCCGGTTACCTGCTTCTCACAGACGAGAAAGGAAAGTTCTGCAGCTTATTCAAAGATGCAGAAGGAAGCAAACAAGACATGGAAGATTGAGGTATTTGTGAGGAACAACTAGAAGTAATTAAGGGAAGGCAATGAAACTTTTCCGCAGCTATAGCCATCCACACCAACAGAGTTGACATTATTCAGAATATAAGACTGCACGATTTTTGGGAAAATTTTATAGGGATAACATGACAAGTGCCCATTCAAATTGCCGATCGGTGTAGTTGCCTCCATTAGAGTGGAAAGATTAACCGTATGTCGAACTGTAGACACTTGTGTTTTGAAATGATCGAATATCAATTCCGTAAAGCAAACTACCTTATCATATTTCTTCATGATTTTGGCAAATGCAAGCACGTTCAATGAGCTGTCACAGTTCCAACAAGTTGAGTGAGTCGAGCTTGAAATGTCGGAATATGGCAAAAACAATACAAACTCGTTTCAGATAGCTTCAGAAGTCAGAGTGCAACAGGAACCGATAATCAAAAAGCAGGATACAAGAGCTGCATCAAGAACTCATTCACAAAGAACCCTCGATAATCGATACGAAAATCTGCCAACCTGTAGCTTTTCAGCAAACCAAGCCCACGATAGAACTCAATATAAGCCGCGCGTAACATGAGTGTAGCACTTTGAACCTTCTTCTGACTGACGGTATAGTCCTCCCGCCCTCTGTAAGCCGTTGAAGCTCTTTTGGACTGCCGGAAGACATCGTCCCATAGCATCTGTGTAAGTGCTGCGATAGTAGCTGCAGGGGTGGTACGTGGAATAATAAGTCTTACGTGGTTGGTGCTTGTATTCCTTGACAAATTGCCTACAGGAATCTCTGTTGAGGCTGAACTTGAAGTAGATCCAAGCGAGCTGGAGTTGGCTGATTCAATTGTCCTTCGCCGTACAGGTAAGCTAGGTACACCAGTTGTAGCCAATGTGGCCTTAGCAATGGACTCGAGCAGATCGTCATTCTGTTCATACATGCCTGCCTCCATGTTCGCTAAAGCGTCCCCTATAGAAATCATGTCTTGAAATTTTTAGAAGAGTTGCTCATACAGCCATCATCAAGCACCATTCTTGTGCTTTCAAATATGACAAGGCATGAATGTCCTGCGCAAATTTAGATTCTCCAACAATTTATCCAAGTCCTATCCAATACTACTGTAAGGGAGTGTTTAAATGTACCAAGTTCGGACTGCCTTCCGCTCCCACCATATTCATCTTGCCTATCGCGGCCCTGCTCCAGCAGTTTCTTCACACCAGCAAGTGCACATATTTGCTTATCCAAGATAGAACCTCGCTGTACAAACTCCTCCTCTTTTCTTTTGTAGAAGGCATTTACTTTATTAAGCTGTGAATCCAAGCTTTCAAAAAAGGCCTGATCATACACAGAGTGAGCGATTGGTCCTAGTAACTCTGTTTCATAAATGTAGTCATCTCCGGTCTCCAACTTCTTATTGTGAACCTGATGAGCAGAAATGAAAGGAACATTTCACAAAAATCAAGATCTCATTCCGCCTCCCAAGATCAATGACACAAATTCAAATAAGAAATCTTCAATAGAGCATGCCAATGTAGAAAAAACCCTAAGTTTAAACACACAAAAAAACTCAGCTAAACTAATTTCTAAGTGAAACCTACATGCTGCTGAGTTCATTGAACGAGAAATTAAACGTCTGCAGACCAAAAGGTAATTTAAATAAGGTACCTGAATAAGATCAATATGAGACCAGAAGCTCTTTCGACGACTCTGCCCACGGTCAAGCGGGCTTCCAGAAGTAGAGCTCAATCCAGGACCGTCTGGAATATCCAAAGGATTTTGTTTGATCTTATTCAAGCTCTTCTTCAAGAGTTTATACTGGCAGTATGCTCCTCTCCATTCCGGCACCAACTGGAGTTCCAACTGTTTTGCGAACTTTACCATTGCTTCGCACTAAGCATTGGCTGTAGCACATATCACCTCGCCTTGATCGCAGAATTCAAATGTGTGGCTGTAACCGACACAATCTCCTTCTGAATGTTCGTAAAAGCAGGTCGACTGACCTGCTCGCTAAGGCCGACTCTCATATGTATTCGCTTTGTAGAGCAGAGCAGATAAGAGCCAATCAGTCCTACTAATCTTGTTCTCGAATTTTCTTAAAGTAAGGAAAATGTGCAGCATCATCCATGCATGTGTCCTTAATGTGTTTACAATAGAGCATTAGGCCCAAAACGTAGCACCATGAGGATTGCTTTCTCTGAGACGCTCCAACAAAGCGCAGTAATGGCTTTAAGCATACCCTGCATACAAAGCAAGCCATTGTGATTTAGAAACAAAGAACTTGGTAATCTTAACTCCAAAATGGAGCCAGATCTATCATTTCCAATAAATTCAACTGGTTATTGCGATCGCGAAGCTACTTGAGTATTTTTGCCTACTGCTACCAAAAGACAATTCAAGGGATGAAGACAGAGTCGATTCTGCATATCCTTGCATACAATTTCTTCTGACGACTAATCAGATCTCACAGCAGCGGCAATCAGCAGGTCATGAAATAACACCAAAGCGATAGCTTAGGCGAGAAAGCGCCCACGTCTAAACAAAGTAAACTACTCTGCTGGCGGATCATGGTATCAAAATCAGAAAGCTGATAACAAGAAGAACTGATTGTAGAACCCATTGATTATGCTGGCAGATTCGGGTATGCATAGAGAAGATCCAATCAAACAAGCATTATAAAATTTCCGGATGCAGAACTTACTTTGAGATTCGTCAGTGAGATCTTGTACCTAGACTACATTGGTCGTAAAACAAAGACCTCGCTTCTTTCATATAGAACTCCTGAATGGAGCAAGGATCAAACAACGAGATAGTTAGAATATCAAAAGTCAAGAAGAGACCTCAACCTTAACGTTGATTTCTAGTCCTACCATTGTGTCTGAAAAGCTAGAATGCTGTCTCTGTAAGCCTCCTGTTGTCAAGGTTGTTGTTATGCCTTAAGATCTTTATCTTGACCCCGCCTGCTAAACGATTTGTATCTTCAGAAACAATTATCCTGTTGAGACACTCTTACTCACAATGAAACAGAAGCGAGTTGTACTACCTGCAATTGTCATGATTACAATCAATTGCTTGGTACTCTGGCATATGCTTTGCTTACTTTGTTCAGAGATTTCGCATATTCTCATCTTGCTAACTAAGAAGCCAGTCACAAGACTGCAGCCCCACCCACCGTTTGCAATCACAACAAACTCCAGCACACTTATGAGAATTTCACTCTAAGAGCCTGTAGTATCCGTCCAAGTACAACTTTCATGTATAGTCCAGTACCACAGGAAGCCGGCGAGATAAATACTGATACCGTACTACTGAGAGGCTAATCACGAGCATCCCATGACTGTACATTCCAATCCGACATTCCACATGCGATTCACCCCTACTAATTTACGCATATTAAAGACTTCTCTGCCATTGGCGCCCTTATTTACAGGGTTTTGAGCCTCACGATACTCATGGTCCTCATGTAAAAAAATTACATTTTCTATCTTTCAAATCTGTCAACGATTCGAGATATATAAGAAGCTCATTCATTGACGGAAGCGGTCTTCATACATTTAAAGACTGGTTATCCGCTGCAGCATCTATTCGATTGAAGGAGAGAAACGTGAGAGGCTGAAAGAGAATGTCGAGGACTCACTTGTCATCCCTCATAAGTCATTCTTTTGAAGCTTGTAGGATTTTTGAATGACTTCAAGCCTGCCAAAAGAACCGCACTTTCCTGAATTGGAATTTAGAGAATGATTTTACCAATGGCAGATACGTTCGCCAATCATGGAATTCTCCCGGCTGCATCGGCCTCCATTTACAAACTCTAAGAGATGTTTCAGCTTCTCGGTATTCAATACATCAGATCTCTGGATTTCCTCGCAAAGTGTACAGACGCACTGCCCTCCGATCTGCCGAATTGCTGAAACCGCAAAATGAAGGCCGTTAAATGAGTATTCATCCAAAATGCCAAAAGATTCTTGCCTCGGCATGCACGGAAAGACATCAGTCGTAACCTGTTGGATAGTATTCGCAACGTATCATCCACAGAGTAAATTGACAAACAGCAGACTGATGTCGCAGAGTGTTAGTCTTTTGGAGGCAAATGACGACTCGAAAAGCTTGCCATGAATGAGGCCAGAAAGAAGATCCTAAACCGCTACACGATTCTGCTTCTGAAACTGCAAAAGCATCAAGAATCTCAACTCAGCAATCATTACACAAAGCTATGAAGCAAAGAAAAGCAAGGAAAAAAGAAACAGAGCCTAAGAATTTTCCTACTTGTACCCGTGCGATCCAATTTTCTGTTACGACGACTTCAGTGTTTTGCTTTCAAGTTACAACAAGGTTTCAGTACGCTCAAAAAACTATTGATCGACTGTAAGCCTCTTCATGTCCAAGAAGAGCACTACTACATGCACCGCACAAGAAGTTCTCGATCGAAGACACGCCATTCTTTCACAGGACAGTGTATATACCTTTTAGGTTTGACAATTTATACACATCCAGGGAAAAAACATTCATTCCTCACCCTCTGCATATAGGAATGATCCTGGTGCGGAAACGTGTCTAGCGCAGATATGTCTGTATACTTGCTCTAACTCATTATCTCTGGTGCCTTCCAACTCTGACCGGCGAATAAGACACACACAGAATAGGAAATCACTACAGGCAATTTACAATATAATAAAAGACATGTCACAAAACTTGAACGCGACTATTACGCTGCGTGGTCAACAACAATCCTCGACACAGGTATTTACAACACCTCCTGCCATTGGAGGATAGATAAATTTCTTTGAAAACCTACTACATAGAAGCAAGAACCTTTCAAGGTTCACATCAAACGTTGGATCAACATTCCAACAGCATGGCAGGAGCACATCGTTCAGCACGAAAAGTTCCATGGAGAAATCGAAGCTGGAATTTAATGAGACCTCGATTCAAATCACATTAACCTAGAAGCTGGAACGGACGAGTTGCTATATCAGATCGTCAGTGTTCAAAACCGTGCATAACTCTTCAGACACAGCAATGCTGCATCTACGATTGCGATCGTCTCGAAAATTCCAAACGCTAAAATATAAAAAAACACGCTACACGTTCGATGCTGACCGAAAATCTCAACACACTCATAATGACTAAGGAAAACCGAATCGCCACGTCATTCCTACTCCGGAAACACATAACTCTCATTCTCCGGGTATGAAGAAGCTGAAACGGTACAAGAACGGTCTCTCAAGACAAAGCCGCTCCTGAAATTCGCACAAATCCAAGCCAAAAGACTCCAAATCTCAACGAATTCATGATGACTAAAAACTGCAAAATAAATAAAAAGTGATCGCATCATCAGTGCCGCTCTGGAAACACAAACGTGATGATTCTCGAAGCTGAGAAAGTCCAAGAACGAGTCTAAAAAATTTCGCATCCGCAATTCGCACAAATCCTTAGTCTCTCAAGACAAGTTATAACACACTCTCATCTCAATCGAACCGCTTCCACAGCTTTCCTCTATTTCCTCGCACAAAACAACAGCAGGCAACGCATAATTCAAACACCTACGCAGAAAATCCGCTCAATGTTCTCTGACAATGGCCAGTTAGTTATCGCGAGAGGATCCTTAGCCTCTGAAGGCAGGTAATAACAAAATCTCATCTCAATCAAGCCGCTTCAGCAGCTCTCATCTATCCCCTCGCACAAAACAATAGCAGGCAAACACAAAGTTCAAAACACCTACGCAGAAAATCCGCTCAATGTTCTCTGACAATGGCCAGTTAGTTATCGCGAGAGGATCCTTAGCCTCTGAAGGCACGTTATAACACACTCTCATCTCATCAATCAAACCGCTTCCACAGCTTTCCTCTATTTCCTCGCACAAAACAACCGCAGGAAACGCATAATTCAAGCTTCAACGCAGAAAATCCGCTCAATGTTCTCTGATAATGGCCAGTTCGTAACCGCGAGAGGATCCTTAGCCTCTGAAGCACGTTATAACAAACAAACTCTCATCTCAATCGAACCGCTTCCACCGCTCTCATCTATCCCCTCGCACAAAACAAAAGCAGGCAACGCAGAGTTCAAAACATCCGTTCAATCTTCTCTGATAATGGCCAGTTAGTTACCGCGAGAGAGAAACAGCTACACAGCCAATCATGCTCCACGCTCCACCAAAAATCTTCCAAAACAACGTACAAAATACGAGAGACACGATGCGATCGTCGTCGAGGAAGTCAATCTGCAAGAGAATCCGTGGAATGGAATGGCGAAGAAGAAGAAGGTGGAAATAATTCTTGCAATAGCAAGTCGGAGCTTCGTCGGAGGTGAAGAAGGCAAGCGAAAGCCAAGAGTCGCTAAGCTTCAGTAGTGCGAAATTCGTTCCCGTGTTTTTTTTCCAAGTTCTCTTTCGTCTTTTTCCTATTCGTTAAGCCCTGCCGGGCATCCTCCCATTGAAACTAACTCATTTGATTAACCAGCAAATCGATGTAATCGTGCACTGCATTATTAAAATTTTAATTGTGCAATGCACGGTTACATCGGTCAGCACAAGTTCAATTTGCATTAGGAGCTCGGGGCAGGCTTAACGCCGTGTTAAATCCCAGGTTATGTGCATCCGAAGGTATTAACCCCTAAAGGACCATGGCCTTTATTTTGTCAAAAGACACTCAAAACTGTCACCTTTATGGTAGAGAGTAAAAAGGTTTGAAAATCGGTCTTTTTGCATATTTAATCATAGGATCTTGTACTAAACTACTATAAGAATGTGTCATTCAAAACTCAAGAACTTTAACCGCACAAATTGGAAGATATTTGCATTTAAAAAGTAAAAAATAACTTTTTTTGCACCCTGCATGATTAGATTATTTAACTTTGAACTTTTTTAACTTCAAATT
The DNA here is from genome assembly GCA_963920765.1 of Ulota crispa. Taxonomy (NCBI): domain Eukaryota; kingdom Viridiplantae; phylum Streptophyta; class Bryopsida; order Orthotrichales; family Orthotrichaceae; genus Ulota; species Ulota crispa. The sequence continues at coordinate 4,772,570 of OY987247.1, read as the reverse complement.
TTTGCTCCACAAAGTTTGGAATTCTATTTTTGCATGGTTGGGAAGTTGAGTTGGTAATCTTGGGAAAAAAGAATAACAAAAAATAATTAATTTCCATTCTTTAAAAGAAACATTAGGCAAAAGAAGGTATGAGATTGAACAGAAACTTAAATTGCAAATAACCTTGCAATGGAAGCGAAACACAATAATCCCAATTGTGAGATTGTTCTAGAAAACAAACTTCACCCTCTCCAATAGTTTGTTTTGAAAAAACACTAAAATTGCATTCAAAAATGAAGTTTATAAGTTATTTTTTCAAGAAGATGCTTAAATTGCCCAAAAAACAAGATTGTCCATAACTTTCTCATAACTAGTACAAATGGAATGAATCAAAGCTTCAGATGTAGAAAAAGATATAATCTATGAGAAAAATAAATTCAAGTTTTTATAAGATTTCTTTTTGCTACCCGGAGTCCCCAAATTTGTGCTTATTTGGGCATAAATTTTGCTCCCTAGCATCAAATGGAATAAAAATTAGATGCCCACGTAGATTTTTGAATTCCCCATCTTCAATAAAAGTTTCAAAAAATTATGCAAAGCAATTTGGCCATAGGTACATGCCCAAAATCCCATTTGTCCGCCGAACGGACAGTTGGTCCTTTAGGGGTTAAACGCCCTCAGGCGTTTAATACCCCGAGATGCACTCAACCCGGGGCTTAACACTATACATTTACTTTTGGCTTTTTGTCATTGTTACTTGTTACTTGTGGCGGGCCTCCTTCTTTTCAGCTTCCACAACTCAAGTGGTGGGAGACCGGCTTCTCCAGTGGCTCCAGGTTTGTTACTGCGATAGTGGGAGGGTCTAGGACTCTAGGGGAGACTAGTTGGTTGCCTCAATGGTGAGAGCATCTCCACCGGTTGGCTCTGGCTTGTCATTTACTGTGACCTTAGGATTGTTTCTGATTTTAGAATGTCTAGTGTTGACACAGTGATGGCAATTTTTTGCCCAGTTGTGTCAAAAAAGGCTCTGGGCACTCTCAGCTATCATAGTAGTTTTCATTTGTAGCATGCTTGAATTGTGGCTCTGACATTTTTATTTATTGTCTTGATGGTTGGTGAGGCCTCAATTTATTTGCCATCAGTTCATTAAAATCTACTTGCCCATGTTGTCGTGGCAAAGATGCTAAAGCATCCATAAATTGCAACTATTTTTGGCATAGCTTTTAATTCCAAACCTTGTAATGCGTCATCTTAAACCCAATCCGGTGGACACAAGAATTATATAAAGAGCCAATTCTCCATGAAGGGGCCAGGTTGAGTCATATGGCGTGTCATTCCACCAGCCAACCAATGGAGATGCTTTGATGGCTTGGTTTTTCTACGCATAAGGTAGGAGCACCCATAAGCATTAATGTAAGGGTTTTTGGGTAGGAAAATCAATCAATGCATTTTGAAAATAATATTATCCAGTTAAGAAGAGGAAACCAAAAATATTGGCATCAATTTCAAAGTTTCAATTGCAAAAATTTTCAAAGTCCAAAATCAATAAAATTGTAAAGCCGTGTGTAAAAGATGCTAAAAAAATGGTTATTGGTTCTTAAATAGTGAGATGGGACACTCAAAATTATCATGTTAGTCACCCAAAACCACCACTTTGTTACCTATAACCATCACTTCATCACCCATAATCATCACTCCATAGCTCACAACCATTTGTTTTTCCATTTATTAATCCCTGCAACTATTGATGACGCCCATGGGGACTCAATGCTTATGGGTGTTGCTACCTTCAGATAAACAGTCCCATACCCAAGCATTTAAGGGTTTGGGGTGCCTCAAGGTCTTGGAAAATACAAGAAACAAATCAATAGGGTTAGTCTTTCAACAAGCTATCCTAAAATGTAATTTTTGTGAAAAAAAGTATTGTAGATTATTTTATATAAAATGGCAAAGTTACAACTCATAGGGTCCCTATTAGCAACTCTAGACTACCCTTGACATTGTTTGGATGTGTTTCTATACATGTATTTGATAGTCCCAATCCCAACCCCCTCAAATTAGCTTAGCACTTGACATGTGGCAACATTTGCTTGTGCAGAAGGCATTTATTGCTCCACTTTGGATTCAACAGTGGGTGGAGAAGCCCCAAAAAGTAGGGATCAAAATTGGGAAACCTCGAAGAACAAACCCTCTACTTTATTGTAGGTAGCTTGAAAAGCGACACTTTATGGGCTAATATGCATTTTCATGGGCTATTTAAACAAGAATATTTGTTTGTTTAATTTTTAGACAAAGAAGAATGGAAGTTAAATGTAAGACAATTTTTTTCATACTTTTTAAAGCATTATTGAATTGTTGATGAATTTTTAAAATATTCTATAGTAGGTACCTATATGTGATTCTAAATCTCCAATAAAGAGTCCCTTGCAATTTATAAAGAGATGAGATGAAACCAAGAAGTACAATTAGCTCTTGCAATAGAATACACGTTTTCTTTTATGACTAAGGAAGGTTCATTCAAGAACCACCTCATATTCATTCCTCAAGGACCAATGGGGTGCCTTATCTGAAAGGCAACCCAATTTAAGCTACCTACCTTATAGTAATGTAGGAGTAGGTGTAAAAGCTCTAATTTTTTTGCCCATCACAAAAATGTAAGAGTTTAGATAATAAATATTAAGAAATTGAATTAAGAAATGTTGAATTCATATTTGAATTTTGAGATTTAGTTTTAGTCTACAACCACAAAGGAGGATACCATTGAACAATGCCAAAATAGGGGTCAGTTATTCCTTGCAGCCTTGTCTCTAATTACGAGGCTTTTTCACAATGTCCCAAAAATGTGCAGTATGCAAAACCCCAAGGACTTATTCATTGGAGGGGCAATGAGGGGGTTGGTTCAACTTGGTCAAATTTTAAGGATGTGAGTCTTCCAAAGTAGGAAAATGCTGATCACCGTGATCACCGTGACCAATTCCAATTTCATATGCAAATTCACCTTCGACAAAATGGGGGGCTTTAAACTTAAACTTTTTCAAGTTACTCACGTTGCCATTCACCTCTGTGAATTCACTAGTGAATCGTGACGTGACTCACCTCTGGACTTCACTCCTAACGTGATTCACGTGAGGAGTGAACTTCAGAAACTCACTTTCGTGGCTCTGCTGGGCTCATGCACCTGCTCCCTCAAATCTCAAAACTTATTTCGCAAACTCACGGGTGTCTCAAACTTTGCACGTGCGAGGGAACAAAAACAGTTCAATGGTGAGCAGAGATCCTGTGAGGTGAGAAGTTCGAAGGCCATATTTTATGTTTGAAGCCCCCTAATGTACCCACATTGGTAAACATGTTGAGCAAGAGTGGCAAACATATTCTGTCTCCATTAGCTTGGAAAGAAGCCCCAAAAGATAAGAGCATCTCCATCAGTGTCTCAAACATGTTCAAAATGGATGAAAAGTGCTCATGGCCCTCTCAAAACCTTCTTATTAACCCCTAAATGCCCACGGCACCATATTTTGGTGTTGATAGTATTTTGAGGTCCAATGAACCTAACTAAGTTGCTATTTTTAGTAGTTAGTGTTTTGGGATTATTCTTTTTGAAGTCTAGTTTTAGCATCAAAAACCCGATTTTGAAAATGATTGATTATGATTTTTCTATTCAAGATTTTGTGCAAGGGTCTTGACTTTCCGTAGTGTTGAGAGCTCTTGGAAATGAGCCTCAAATACACTAGATCTTAGAGAAAAATTTACACTACAAAATCATTATAATAAATTGTAGAAGAGATTTTGAGAAGCCATAAAGTGATTGGAGTTATGTATGTTCTATCTTTAACCTTATGTATTTTTGGTGATCAACGTCTTAGATTCAACATGTGAAAAGCCATATTGAAAAACCCAAAGTCATTTTTGCAGTTTTAACACCCTCATGATCAAAAATTATAATTTTTCAATCCATAAATGATATTGTTGTATTTTCCTTTCCTATGTGATCTCTAACATATGTAGTTTTAATTGGTAAATTACAATTTTAAAAAACTTGATACAACTTATTAAAACGTTGGCTTTTTGTTCAATTTAGAGCAAATTCCTAGATACTTAAAAAAGGCCTCAAACATTTAGGGGTTAAGACACTTTGTCCTACCGTTTTTGACAAGGGTACTTCAAGACATTATTTGTCACTATTCATCTTAAGTTTAGTGAACTTTTTCCTCTACTTTCCTTGATTAAATGGTCAAACCTCGGGTCAAACAATTATTTATGGGATGTGTTGAAGTGCAAGGCCAAAGCATGGGTGAAGATCAAGGAGCTTGAGGCCCCTTCAAAAATAGATGAAAACCTTTGGACTTGCAAGGACCAATGGAGATGCTCTAAGAGTATCTCTATTGATCTGGCCATAGTGGGACGGGCCAGAGTTGCTTGGGTGAGGATAGGGTAAAGAAATATTGAGAGCCTTGGATCTCCACCGGTTTGCAGCATGTTTGGGCTTGCCAGCATGAAAATTGCATGATGTTGTTTCCCCTCTTGCTATGTGTGCCAATCGTGGGGCCAAGGCTAGCTTATACTGCGCAATAAATTCACACACTCTCGGAATAGCACAATAGAGTGATAATCAAGCTCACTCAAAAATTGTTCAGGTGCGAGAGGTGAGCGTCTCTGAGCAAGTATTTAGCGAGACCACTCAAACTATGTTGTTGAGTGCATAGCCAATGAAAATACAAGACGCCCAAACAAACCTCCGATCACGCTGACTGAACATGTTTGAGCCACCGGTGGAGATGCTGTAAGGAGTTGCAAAGGAAACATCCCTTCCAAGTGCTACAACGGTGATAACTGAAACCCCTCGTAGCAAGAAGTTTCATCCGTCTCTTCGTGGAAGTCCATTGGTCAAGCGACACGCGCCCAAGGGAATATCCAGGGACGGAAAATTATTGAAGAAGGACATAATCATCCAAGTCTGCACAGCATCCACAAATTCAGCTATTATTAACAAACTTCATCCAAACATTAGCGAGTCTAACGTTTCTTTTGAGAAGGATTTGACACAGTTTTATCTATTTTTCTCTTCACATATTTGATTTTAGCATTGTTTGCAAACCTGTACCAAAATGTGTCAAAACCAGGGTAAAACTTTAGCAAAAACTTGACCAATAATAATGACTAAGAAGGTTTTTGACCATCACTTATTCATATCCTTCATTTCTCATTTTCAAATGAATTTTCACCGTGTTTACAACATAACTCACCTATACTTGTACCGAAATTAGACTGTATTGGAATTTTGGTAAACTTTATCCTTTAGTTTCTATGCTTAACAAATGTTTTTTAATTTTTCACCCGCTGAGAACATCTCATTAGAGCATGGTTTTGAAGGCATCAAAATAGAGCCTTCCGCAGGCTTGTGATTTTCCAAAGGTTTTTTTTGCTTTGAAATTACCACACTATTGCAAGAAATATAATGAATTGCAGAAAAAAACCACACAACATTGTTGCACTTGTTCAGCAATATTCACCAAAGTTTGGAGAGTTGCTCAATTTTTTTAAAAACCAAACAAGATAGAAGTCTTGCAGAACCTCAATGCTCAATGATCTTAAAACTTTGGAAGCAAGATCTTGATGTTTTGCAATGAAAAATGCTGCAGTATTGTTGGCTATTTTTGCCTCCCATATCCATTCAAAAGCTTGAAGAGTAAGTGGACTTACCACTAGAGATGCTCTAACAATACACCAACTGTCAATTATTCTTGAACATTGTTCCAAATTACACAATTTCCCCAAGTGTGCCATGCAAAGAAAATAATCTAGAAGTGAGATTTGAGATTTTTAGTAAATATAGAGCCAACGCCATCTTTCTCCAAATCTACTATTTCCCTTCACGCAAATTCTAGGATGATTTAGATTTGTTTTGTTACTAACAAGAAAAATAGCAAAACCGTGCTCCTATTTTGTAGTTTGTTCCTACCCATATCAACAATGGTAGAGTAATTGTAGGACCTTGAACATATTAATTAATTCAAAATTTCCAAATTTCAACGTCATGTGGAAAATTTCCAAACATGTTCTCCTAAGTAGATTTTTTGAAAATTTTCACCTCAAGGTTCACTTAGGGCATCTATAATGGTCACCGGGAAAACTCCCAACAAGAATCCCGGTACTTTAGTCTGATCTTTTAAAAGACATGGAATTTGACCATGAATTTTTAATAATTTGAAGGGAATTCATAATATTATTGTGAAAACATAATAATGTTTGGGTTTGGACATTGCATGATTTAGATATATCCCATCAAATGTTAGCTTTTTAAAAGACCGGACTAAAGTACCAGGGTTCTTGCTGGGAGTTTTCCCGGTGACCATTACAAATGCCCTTACAAGATCAAGAAATATTTCAAGAAAGGTGGAGGCAAGCCAACCTAGTGTTCAAACTTTGGACGCTATTTTGAACCCTCAGGAATGCCCTGAAGAGTCTCAAAAAGGATAAAAAAGGACTCCAAGACATGTACTTATTGCAACAAATAAATCACTAATCCCTTATTTTCACTCACCTTTTGAGTTCAATGCAACCATGGAAATTATATTGATGTGCCATCTCAATAGGACAAAGATGTGGGTATATCAATAGAACCATAAATTCTATTTTGCTCTATTTGTATATATGAGTGAAGTACTTGGATAGCGACTAATGAGTTCATCTACATATTCTATCAATCCAATGCCTTTTAGTATTGTTTTAGATTGTGCATGTGGATAAAGTCCTTCATACAAGGATTAGATTACCATTTTCTATTCATGGTTTTTGTGATGTACTGTATAATAGGAAAGTCATACGAGGCAGAGCCACTTCATGCACTTTCTAATGTATTCATCCTAGGCTCAATAAAAGTTAAGAGTATCAAATCTTAACCCCTGAGCGCCCCAAGGGCAATAACATCGCCCCTCACAATTTTCAATAGCTCTTTATTCAACTAGATTTAGTTGTACTATGTTTAAGAGAGTACCACTTGTACCAACTGTGCCTAGTGTTAAGGGATGGAGTGATTTTGCTGGGTTATGATGGTAGTTTGTTTGTGGGGATGGGTGGGTAATTTTGAAAAGTGGCTTTTGGGCACTTTGTGGCCAAGGGAAGTATGTGGGTTTAGTCTAAAACTGGTGGGTTTGTTTTTCACTTTTGTGCTTTCCTCAACCATTTTAGGAGTGTAGATGTGGGTCAAAAATTTTGAAAATTGGAGGGTACACCCATACCCCCTCCCAGAACCACGGCTAAAAATTTCAGAGCCTAATTCTTACTAGAAATGATTCAGTCAGACCCAAAACCGTGTTACATGTCAAAAAGTTGACCTTTGAAGCAAGTTTTTAACGCCCTTTAACCGTTGTAATAATGTAAACCCCACGGTCAAACTTCCCCAAATTCTCAGAAAGTAACCAGCCTCAAGTAAAGCACCCCTTTCAAGGGTTCATGCCAGTGGATCCCATTTTCACACATGCCACATGGTTTTCAGTGCAACGAGGTCAACCGACCCAACAAAACAAGGATCATGAGCTAGGCGCTCGGGGGTTAAGGGCCTTGTTAGGGTCCATAATTTTGGTAACCAAAACTTTCTAGCTTCATCAACCAGAATCCAGCCTTTCCCATTTCCAACTAGTTTTTCACAAGCATGCATTTGATGTTTTCTTATGTCTATAGGGAATTGTTAAAGCAGCATCAAGTGTTCCATGGCATTCTTTCTATCATGAAAATAATACATCTTTGAAAAGAGAGAAGAAAAAAACAAACAAATATGGATTTTTATTGAATCTTACATTGCTTTTAAAAAAAAAAATTCTTGCTTTACTTAATTTCAAAGTCTTATATTATTGGGTGCAAGATTGAAACATCTCCAAATTTTATGAGTAAGGTAGGAACACCCATAAGCATCAGTGTCCCCATAATCATCACGTCTGAAATCTTGGAAAATCTGTGGAAGTGAATAGATGTAATGACAAGGATGTATAACATGTGAACATGAAATCTTAAAAGTGGTTATGGGTGCAACAACATTTTGCTCTTTAAAAATTCACAACTTATTCTCACAGTATCCAAATAATACATTCAAAATTGCAAATTCATTTTTTTCTATTCCTAATAGGATCCTATAATTTGCTAGTTGTTTATCAATTGTCATCATGTTCAAAACCCTTAGTTTGACGTTTATGGGTGCTCCTACTTTACATTCCTAAAATAATAGAAGTCAAACAAATTTTTAAGTCCTAACAAAAATTTCTAGCATTAAAAAGTCTCAAACTGCATAAGGTAGAAGGCTTGAAAGCCGACCATCTAAGGGCTGAAACTGAATTTTGAGGAGGTAGAACTTTTTGAAATCATTTTCAATAAAATTTCCTTGAAAGACAAGAAGAATTGACATCTAACCCAAGTTGTTTCATGTTTTTGAAGTTTTGTAGAATTAGTTGTGAAATTTTGAAGTGAAAAGATCATAGGGCTCTAAAATGGTGCACCTTCTCAAATGTACATATGCTATACATTATACAATCTATGGAAAAATACGTGTACAAAATAAGAACATTTTCGAGGGTGAGCGATTTTCGTGCCTGGACGGTTTTCGAGCCTTCTGCCTTACTCACAGGACAGCTTGGAGTGTCATATTAACAATTTGAGATGTTAGTTTAGCAATTCCTTATCTATACTGCAGTATACTACATGTATGTTTTTTTTTGTAAATTGCAGCTTGTTTTTAATCTGGTGCTTTCAAATTTCTACCGATATTTTTACCATTTCAAACCATGTTTATTACCATTTCAAACCATATTTTTACAATTTCAGCCGATTGACATTGTGTTAACACTTGATAGCCGGTTCTCCCAGACCATTGAATGGGTCCTGCCTTTACTAAAATCTGACGTCCGCGTTGCTGTGCCCCAGATCAGCATGGCAGGTTCATGCAGGTCGCCCAAATATGAAAAAGGTTTGAATAGTACTATGAGTATAGTACACGTGGCATAGCTTCATAGGAATGTGAATATTCTGCCATGAGAGACTGGTTGCCAAGTGTCGAAAGACCTGCACAGACTGACTTAATACACTGCTGAACGTGAATCCAGGTGTACAGTATATCGGGATCTTCAGACATCTGTCATTTATATGAGGATTTTTCATTTGGGCGGTAATCAGGGTTTTTGGGAGGAGAGTGCAAAAAAAACTATAAAGAAATATGACTTGTTCCGTTCTAGAGATTGGGTCAACTTTTTTTTTTTAAAGTTTTGGTTAGGGTAGAGCTACTCGCACCTGAGAATGTAAGAAAAAATTGGTTAACCCTTAAACGCCAAAGGAGATGATTTTCGTCCCCGCGGATACATTGGATCAATGTACCCATGGTGACACCCCAGCTCTTAAGGTAAAATTGGAAGGAATGAATGATAGGTGCACGTTCATCCAACATGCATACTTATATAAAATACATTCATTCAAAATTTGACAAATTAAGTGTTTATGTAGGAGGGAGGTGATAATTTCATCTAGTTTTTCACCCAAGTTTTTTAGTGTAATGGTCATCAATGTCATTTCAAAGTAAAGCTTTAGGCAAAAATTTGTCAAAAAAAATGCTCGATTGAGTTACTCAAATAAACCCTTGTTGGTTGAGGCCCATGGAATGGGGGACACAAAATCTCAATTCGTTATTCGTGTGGATTTCGTTGAGGAGCTTATGTCGGTTGTGTATGTGGATTTTTGGTTTTTTTGTTTTTTTTATAGTAAAATATCAACTTTTGGACTAAAGGGAGAGGCCCGAGAAAATATGTCAAGGATCTCATGTCCAATGAAAGTTGACTTAAAACGATTTCTCCTGATTCCAATAAAATATATACATAAAATAATGTATGTATAGGATTTAGAACTGATGGAGGGTGATGGTCCAGGTGTACGGAACACACCAGTGTGGTTGGAAAAGTGTTGGGTAAAGGACCTGGCGTACGGAAAAGTGCAGGGCAAAGGTCTCAGCCAAGGACATTTCCACATTTAACCCTTAACCCTTAAGCGCCCCGGTGACGGGATTATGTCGCTGGAATCACAACTTGATCTCACTTTTTTTCTTGATTTGTACAATGAAAATAGTTGTGGTTGGTCCCCATCAGTAGAGAAGGTAGTCCTTTTTCAAATCCTATGATCATTTTTTTTGGATGTAATTTTCCAAGCTTTGGTAATCATTAAACCCCCCATTTTCTCTTAAACCCTAAAACAACTCTGGGCGCTCATGGGTTAACCCCTAAAGGACAATTGTCGCTTTGGGGGACAATTGGGATTTTGGGCATGTACCTATAGCTAAACTACTTTGTGTAATTTTTTAAAACTTTTATGAAACATAAGGAATTCAAAGATTTATGTGAGCATCTAATTTTTTCCTCATTTTGACATTTGACAAAGAATTTATGCAAAAAATTTTGCAGCCCAAGAGAGGGAGGGCAATTTGGGCAGCCCAAAAAATTCTTTTTAAATTGTATTTTTTCAATATAAAAATCTAAATCAGTTCTTTAGGATTTTTATATGTGGAAAGCTTTGAATTGTTCAATTTCAATCAATGAGATGAAAGTTATGAGATGTTTTAGTTTGTGGGTAGTTACAAATCCTCTACTCTAAAATATATTTTGAAATCCTTTATTTTCCGCAATTTTCAATATTTTGGAAAAAAAACTAAACCTAAGGAAGTAGATTGTTTATTAGAGCATTATAACAGTTGGGATTTGCATTTTTCATTTGAATGATTAAATTCTTAACCATTTTGTCATTTGACTCATTCTCTACTTCTTTTTGCTTACTAGTTTTTTTCCATGTGTTGTATAGTTTCAATTGATCTAAAAATTCTCCCACACATGCCTAACTTGGTCTTCTACATGGAAAAACTAAACTTCAACTTTTTGTAAAGCAATTTTTTTCATGTAAGAGTGGTCAAACAAAGGCTTCTAATTTTTTTGGACAACACGGAAAAAAACATTTTTTTTCACTTTAGATGTCAATATCTCCCTGCTCTCCATCTAGAATGACTTTATGTTTTTCCCACAAGTACCTCTTCTAATCTAAAGCAAGATCCTACAGTTGGATCTCCCAAAAACAAAAAACAAAAAACCTTCTTACTCATCCCCTAGAAGTGGCAATTTTCAATGATTTTGACCCAAAAAAAAGGCTTGGTCCTTTAGGGGTTAACCCCTAAGCGCCTTTGCCATTTTCACCAAAATCAGGGTTTTGGGAGACTTGCAACTTGGATGCATTGTATCTTAATCAATTGGATGATCCACAACAAGCAACCATTGAAAATAGTGGAGCACCTACTTAGAAAATGGCTTGCAAATTTTGAGAACAATTGACCGCGGGAGATGGGAGATTATAATGTTTGATCAAACAACATGTGATGACAAGATTTCAATTTTTGACAAGTAATTGATGTTTATTGATTTTTACAAAATTCTATAAGCCCATGATTCATCTTAAATTTTGTGAGCTGCAAGACTAGATGTGAATGCACACACTTGTAATTATTGAAGATTGCACTTCTTTTTGTGTTAAGTTTTAGGGCTTCAAATTATTGTTGCTCAGAAAACAATGACTAGCACAATTGGTGACGATTGCCATAATAAGGGTTTAGAACATGCTTGAAGCCATGCCAATAATTTAACCGCTATCACAAAGCACACCCAAGGAAGCTTGCAAGGGGTATTGACCGATTGCAGCCTGTAAAACCTTGCTTGCCACCACACCCTGTATGGTGTTTCACCTAATCAAATATCTTGTAGCACTTGTACAACATTTGGCTTTCCTTGCCATTACTCCATTGGCATGGATAACTTGAATGCCTACATAATTGTAGTTTATAGCAAGATCAACAAATTAAATCCAGTGCCTCAAAAAGGCTTTGAAATCATGGGAGGCTAGATTTGAGGCATTGGGCCGCTTAAGGGTTAAGCGTCAAAGCCATTTTTCACCAAATTTAGGGTTTAGAAAGATTTACAAATTTGATGTATTGTATCTTAATCATTTGGATGTTTCACAAAAAGTGACTATTGAAAATAATGGAACACTTGCATAGAAAATGGCTTGCAAATTTTGGGCATTGTTGCCAGTGTGAGATTGGGAGATTCTCACATGTGATCAAACAACATCTGATGGAAAATTTTCATTTTTTGGCACGTACTTGCTATTTGTTGATTTTTATAAAATTTTAAAAGCCCCTATTTCACCTCAAGATTTGTGAGTAGCAAGATTCGATGTGGATGAACACATTTGCAAATTATCTAAGATTGTAGTTTCAAAGGTTAAGTTTTGAGGCCTTGAACCATTGTTGCACAATAAAAGGTGATTGACATAATTGGTGAGGGTTGCCACATCAAAGGTCTAGAATATGCTTAAACCCTTATTGGCCAGTTTCCCGTCACCTCAAAATGCATATAGGACAGCTTGCAACTTGTATTGACCTTTTGAAGCCTATAAAAAGTTGTTTGCCACCTTGCCTTGTATAGTGTTTCACTCAATCAAGGCTCTAAAGGCACTTATATATACAACATTGGCTTGCCCAAGCCATTATTAGACCACTTGCACAAATCACTTGAATGCTTTCATATTAGTAGTTTAATGTAAGGTCTAGAAATTTGATTTGGTGCCTCTAAGTGGCTTTTGAAATCATTTGAGGACATTTTTTGGTCCTCTAAGACATGCAAGGGTTAAGCCATTAGGAACGAGGATTGAGCTTGAGTCTTGTACAACTTGAATATGCCTCTATTCAAGCTAACCTCTTGTAAATTTAGAATAGATTGAGACATATTGGTGATAAATTGGTAGTAGAATTGCAATGATTTCAAGAGCATTTTAAATGTGATTTGATGATTTTTTTAAGTAGAAATTTTATTAACACTTCTATCATTTTGTGTCAAATCTTATTACAATTTTTCTTACTTTCTAAGCTTATCAAATATGTAGATAGTTTTAGATTTGGTGAAGAATTGATTTTATTCAAGAGTTTAAATGAGGATTACAACTTTTTGTCCTTACTCAAATTATGCTTCTAAGAAAGGAGATCAACAATGCTAGGAAGGTATGTAAGGTTACCCAACCCTGTAAGGATTTGGGGGTACCCCAAGGTCTTGAAAAATTCAAGAAAAAAATCTGTATGATTAGCCTTTCAACAAGCTATCCTGAAATGTAATTTTTGTGGAAAAAGTATTATAGGTTATTTTATATTAAAGGGCAAAGTTGCAGCTCATAGAGTCCCTAAAATCAACTCTAAACTACCCTTGAAATTACTTGGATGTGTTCCTATACATGTATTAGACGGTCCTAATCTCAACCATCCCAAACTAGCTCCTAAATTGACATCTGGCAAGATTTGCTTGTGCAAGTGACATTCATCGCTCCATTTTGTATTCACAGTAAGTGATGAACACCTCATACATAGGTTGATCAAACATAGCTTGACAGTAGGGGGTTGGTTTTGGGGACCGCTAGGAGTTGGGTAAGACATACCTTATACATAACGATGTTTACAATGTGTACAGTACAACGCTACAAAAAACAAAAGTGACTTCCTGTTGTTTTCCAGATCTCCCGGATAGTTGTTCCTTGTTTTTTTTTTCATATAAAAGCAACGATGTGCATGTGTTTTCTGCCTTCTTCTTATATCCACGTTCCAAGTGCTAGTGCTAGTACAGTTTCCATGGCTTCACACCATCTCTGAGGATCAGCAGTTTTCATGAATTCTGTAGTACAACACCCTCTGAATTTATGTGAAGCACAGCTTTCATGTGGTAATGAAAACCGGCTCTTTTGTTGCTCATGGGGCAAGTTTGCACAGCCCACCCCAAGGATTCTGTGATTAAAGTCGGTTGTTTGCCATGTTAGTTCTCCATTGTGCTCCTTGGCTGATTTGAAGAATAGTAAAAAAAAAACACAATGACCTTGTTTTTTTATCTTACATAAAATTTGATAGATACCAGCGCATTTTTTTCTGGCAAATTGTTGTCAGATTGGCGAAAATTTGACAGATTTCCACCGCTCTAGGGATAGTCCCTCCATTTATTGTCGAATGCACCATCGACATCTGGAATTTGACAAACAATAAGAAATGCCTTGATAGATACTATTGTATATTGTGATATTCAGGTGGATACACTTGAGTTTTTGGAAATTGTTGTCTTTGTAGGGGTTTTAGAGAGGGTTATCAACACTTTGGTTTTCCACAAAACAAGGTACATGCACACGCGTGGTGCACTTGCAAGAGTTGTATTGGTTGCACTACTTGTCACATAACAAGCAATACTTATAACGCCTACGTGAGCAAAGAATGTAATTTTGATGCCACAATGTGTGTACCAACAACATTTGATGTCAAATGGAAAGAAGTTGACAACAGTACGGTCATGTATGTGATTGCCAAAACTGCAAGCAAAAATTCCTTGAGCTTTCTACAATTGTAGTAGAAAACTATGTTGAAGTCAACATAAACTATATGATGTTTTCATGCTTCTAACACAAATTTATTTGTTAAAAGCATGAAAACATCATGTAATTTATGTTGACTTCAACAGTTTTCTACTGATTAACCCTTGTATTCTCAAGAGTATCTCCAAAATTTCCAAAAATCAATCAATGATATCCATCATATTAGTGCAAACTACATAGGTATTTAGTAGATTTGCCTTAATGTTATTGTGGATTTGTGTGTCGTTAACATCAAGAAATCCCTCCATGTTTTGCATACATCTCCCACTGTCTTGTGTGTCTCTTTGACATTTTGCAAATATCTCTTAATATTTTGCAAATCAATGAAGTCAAGCTTGTTTCTAGATTTTTATTGCTGGACTTTGGATAATCTATGAGTTTTTGATTATGGCACAAACATTTGTTGTTGTCAGTTATTTGCTTGATATATTTTGATTTTGCTTTCCTTGGTTGTTTTATTTATTTATTTGTCTTTATGCTATGTTAATGTCTGTAAAATGCAACTATCAATTTATCTTCAAGATAATCATTACTTAAGATAGTTAGTGGACTTCCATATAAGGTTAATTTTGGTGAAATCCACTAAAAGACAAATAGTTGGTCAATACAAATGCATGGAAGTGTGGTTTATTGGTTAACCCTTTAAGGACCACATCCATTTTCACAAAATCCACTAAAAACATGGGCTCTAAGCTTAAAAATGCAATTGACTCAAATATGGACCCATTTTCAGTAATCCAACCATATGAATGGGAAGTACACCTTGTTTACTATAAAGCACCAAAATTTTAGTTAGATTTACGGTTGGAGGTGAAACATTATAATGATTGAGTGAGCACGTATTCAGAAAATATCTAGTGTTTCATGCTTGTGTGGTTTTGAATGTTAACGCTTCATGCAAGCTTTGATTGAAAAGAGCTTTACATTTCTAAAAAGGAGGGTTTCCCACCTTTACAATAAGATTGGTTTCACACAAAATAGACAAAAATAGCAATCACAAGGTGTAGCTAAGTGCACAAAAAGGGTCAAAAATCCCACTTTCTTTGCTACCCTAAAACAGTTCTACAAGAAATTTGATAATTATTTTGGAAAATCCAATTGGTGAAGAAAATCAAGAATTGGCCTTAAATGTAGGATGACAATTTTCAAAGCCAAATGACAACACCATTTCAATAGATCTTCAAATACTACAATTATACTACTATCGTATAGGAAAACAATACAAGCGTATTTCTTAAGCAATTTGAACTTTTTAGAATTGTGATATTGAAATTTGACTTTCTTTTTGGATGTTTGATGTATTGTGTTGTTGCTTTGATCCATCTTTGACAAAAAAATGGATACGTATTTTGAAACCATGGCATATAAACACCATTATTTGTCAACTCACATACCTAATTGCATTGTTATTTTTTTTAATGAATACAAAATTCTTGTGATCACAAGCATTCTTCAAGACCAAATTCCAAATTATTGAGTAATTTCAACCTACATGCCAAAAACCACTCCTAGCGACCAAAATATAGTCGAGTGATCCTTAAAGGGTTAAGGAAGAGTTAGCAAACTTAGTTGGTAAGATCCAAGAACAAAGTTTATACTTTTAAGAACTGATTTTCTTATAAACTTGCATAAAGTTGTGAACTAGATTTGACATAGTGTAAAGGATCATCGGTGTTATATTATGACCTCCCATAATAGGTTCCAAAATTGTAGCTTTATTGGAGAAGGAGCTTGAGATGTACCATTTTAGAGGTAAGGTAGGAGGTCCATAAATTGACCATCTAAGAGCATCTTCAATGTATGCACTGCAAATGAGATTCGGAAATAGCTGGTCCTGCATCGCTCCCTATTCCTTAAGAATGCAATTTCTTTCATCGACTGGATTTTCCCAATGTTGACGCAACTCCCATAGCAGATTCAAGCACGGTAGTAGAAGAATGTGAGTACTTGCAAGTTGTTGCTGGGAAATTGCAAGCTATTGTAAGCTTTCACAAGCAACGTGTCACTCCCTCAGCAAATGCAGTTTGTACTGTGAAAACAAGCTGGGGCACAAGAAAACAAGACAATATGCCACTCTAGGAGATGGTTTTAACGGGGTCATTTTTGGCATTTCCGTTCTGGTAGCGATGTTGGAGCCCTAAAAGTACCTAGAATCCCCGTTAAAGTGGCCTCCACCCAGAGAAATGCAGGACTAGCCCATTCCCAGTGCATACATTGAAGATGCTCTAAGCCTATAACACCATGCTAGATAAATTGGGAAAAATAGGGGTCCCATTTTGTACTCCACCTTAAACCCAAAATGTCACCTTAAACCAGATTTAAAGGTATCAGATTCAGTATGAACCACTAAGATTTTTTCCCTCCCAGATTCCTTCTCTCAGGTGAGGGCACGTGTACCAAAAAAAAATGCTGGAGCTCAAATTAAGTTGATCAACTTAATTCTTAGAAGTCCCAAAATGTACTGTTTTTCCCAATTTATCTAATATGGTGTTCTACCTAAACTCATCAATGGGAGTCATAGAAATTCAAAGAAACTTGTTATGCATTCCTAGATCGCAAGCGCAATTAGAACTTGGTCAAAATTCAAGCCTCCTACCTTATTGAGAGCTTTTCAACACTGTATCATGCATCTAGTTTGGAGAGGAAAAACCCGTCTGTCAAACTTTGACATAGAATTGATGGTAGCACTTTTAACACAATATTAGTTAATTTGGGGAAAAATCCAATTTTGGGACTTTTTGTTTTTTATTTTTTGAAAGACTATATAGTAAGTAATCTTTTGAGGGTGTAAAATCTCAAAAATCTCAAAATTAGATTTTTCCCAAATTAATGAGTTTTGTGTTTTTTTATATTTTAGCACATTTTATATGTAATTGACAACAAAGGTAATCATACTCTTTCACTTGTTAGTTCCCTACTTGCATGGAAAGGATTAGCAAGACTATTTTGTTTGGCAATATGAGAATACATATTTCACTAATTCTGATAAACACCTTGAAACTTTGCCAACTTTGATGACAAATAGACATTTGTCCTTAGTGCCAATGTCAATCTTCACTTCCTTTTGTGTGCCACAGTAGAAGACTTTTTTTATTTTTTTGGAGAGTGCTCACACAACTTCTGAAATTTATTGGATGGAATGATCTTTCAAGCAACACTACACGTCTTTGGTAAGATTATTGTATATTTTAGTGTACTTTCATGACTTGCCTCACAGAGGCAACCTCAACACAAGCATTCAATCAAGTTTTTTCAATTTGCTAATTTTAGGGTAACAACTTCAATTTTAGTGTCTAAATTAGTTTTCACAAGTGTGTTGTACAATGGCCTACCAAAAAGATTGTTGCGCTTTTTTACCATTTAATATGTTATATAATAAAATTGGCACCAATGGGCATTTTATTATCTTGCATCCTTGATATTAAGTCCTACTTGCAATTCCAGTCAAGCATATCAAAACTCAACCCCAAAAAACCAAATTTTGATGATTTTTTTGTATATTAATCATGATTCTACAAGAAAATTGGTTGAAAAATGTTGATGACAAATTTTTGAGATTTGATTGCATGGATATGTAGGAAATATTGCTCTATTTTTCATGTAATCATCCATATTTTTTTGATGCAATTTTTTTGTTTTTGAGCAAATTTTGAAAAATGACAAGTAAAAGATCTAGAAAAGCATACCAACGCTTTTATTTTTTGAAATTACCAAGGTGGGAGGCTCAAAAACTACTTGGATTCTAATTGTGTGTACAATTTATGAACAAGTAACATGTTCCTTCAAATATCTATCACTATCATTAATGACTGTCATTGATGAGTTAGGTAAGCTTAAATGGTCAGTTTATGGACCTCCTACCCTAGCTCTTTGTTGTCCACATTCCATTGGGTATTAAAAGAAGGGACCAGCGCTCACCGGCTCAAAACAGACAAGAACTGGCTCCATTTCGCCAAAAACAAATGCTTTGAGACGTACTGTAGGGAAACATCAAGATTTTCTATCTTCACAATTGGAGCACTCTAACTTGGAGTGGTCACATTGAAAATATGCTACATGATTCAATTGTCAAGTTCTCACCCAGAAAAGGCACAGCATTCATTTTCTTGAACAAAGCTCCAAATTTGTGTTACCTAGTACTTTGTCTTTGACAAATTAGCACCACCACAGGAAGGTCAGAGCAGATAAAATACCATCAAAGAGTTGTAATAAATCAATGTGTAAGCAAAAAATAATAAATAGAAGAAGAGAGAATTGTCCAAGCAACATACATGAAAGTTCCTCTATGATCCTCTCCAACATATTTTTAGGCAACACAATCATACAAGCCCACTCATGTATTGGAGGTCCTTCCTGTAGATTCCCAAAAAACAAAGCTGATCCTCCCTACAATTCTTTACGTACCCCCAATTAGAACAACGATAAACATTTTTCTTGCCCACGACAGGTTATGTATGAAATCTAAAAGCATTAGAAAATTTCAGCTATCAAACGAACATAAGTATCTAAATCCAAGGAAACTACAACGTGCATTAGGGTTGCAGTTCTACACTTTGTTGGCCCTAGCATGTAGAGGAAGAGACCAGTTACATCAACACACAAGACATCTATAATAAAGGAAGAAAGTTTGAGTAGGTTATATGAATAGTGTTCACAACCCTAACATGAAAAAAAAAGTCATACTATGTTACTGCAAAGCTTTTAGTAACCTGGTGGCTGCACAACAAAAGAGAAAAAGCTTTTCTTAAATTTATAGTTACCTTTTACAACAAAAAAAGGAAAAAGAAAAAAGAAAAAACTCTCATAACTTGGTGGTTGCACTATGAAAGGAACAGGGATCACCTCAGCTTGTTTTTTGAGATCCTTAGACGGATGGGAGTCAACCAATGCACAACAAGTAAGCTCAGTACCAGAACTACAAGAAAGAACCGAGCTACTTTAAAATGGCAAAGCCGAAGATAATCAATACTTCTAGAAGATGTAAGAGATCAACGTCTAATGTTGCCTTTTAAGACAAATATCGAACTAATGTCGACCTAGTATAATTGAGTGCATGGTCTGAAATCCCAAAATCCTTGACAGGAGGGACACAAGTACATACAACACTTACATCATTCATCAAACTAATGCTCTTTGCATGTGAAACTGCCTCATTGCATCACTACTAAGAAATACTATTACTGTTATAAACCTGACACCGTCTCCAATTTTGATTCCTGTTACCAACTGTTAAGCATCTACAGTTCGACTTACAAGCAAGTAGTGTAAGCATGAAGTGGTTATATAATAACCTCTGCCATCAGATAATTGAAACGAGGTTGTTTCTTGTCACCAAAAGGTCTCCAACCTCCTATTTTGAAAGATTGAATAAGAAATTCATATATTCAAAGTGATAAAAACTTGATCTCAACAGATTATGGCTCCTGATTCCAAAGAAAATCATTCCAGAGCTCTATAAATCTTCCAAAAATCACTCCTATGTATGTTTAAATGCGGACAGAGATACAAATATCACCCTCTACCTTAAATGACAATTGACTGGGGAGAAACCAGTTGCAGAAACCTATACAGAAAAGCATGCTTCCAAGTGATTTACTCCACACAGCCTGACTCGAAATCATGCAAAATTCAATAGATCCACAGTTTGATTTCATCACTGTCTCACGACTTGATTTGGAATCTGAAGCATGCGCAGTTGTTGAGGTTCAAGTGGAAGTGCTTGTCTGTCTTGCCTCTTCTTGATTTTAGAGAACGTCTCCTTATTGCTTCCTCCTTTCGTTTCCTCCTCTCTGTATCAACATCATCAAGCTGTGGTTAGGTTGAAGCAATTCTCCGACTCTTAATCATTTTTCAGAGTCACTCGAACGCAAATAAAAAATCACATATTTTTCTGTAATATCAAGCGAGATCAACGAAAACATAACAATCTAGAGTAGTCTACAATTTGCACTCCCTGCTACTATAACACAAAAAGGAACACGGAGCACTTGAAATTTGAAGAATTTGCTCCACCTCCAAACAACTTTTTTCCATTGTTATGAATGCAAACATGCTGACCACGGACTCAATGAAAGGAAAAAAAGCATAATTCCAACGTGAGTCACAAAGCTTTTGCCAAATACAACATTAGCTCAAGATTGTGAACCAAAAGAAATCCGGACTCTTTTTTCTTCGATAATTCAGGCGGCGTCTCAATTTAGCACGTTATGAGCGATGCGATGAAATGCAATATCATCGAACAGATAAAAACACAGAAACGCACCTGTGGCCGTCACCTGCCTCTTTATCTTGGCATCCCTCCTCTTCTGATGGCTTTGAGTTAGATTAACACAACAAAGCACCGAAGCATATGCGTGCTTCGTTTTCTCTACAAATTTGGCCTTAGTAACCATAGCACTATCAAACATCGTCATGTTTCGTCAACTATGTGCTCATTCAAAAAAGACGCGTAGCTATGAAGTTCACCTCACAAAAACTAGCAAATGCAAGAAACCGCAAAACAAAACCAGCTCGCAATCACAACGTCGATGCAGACGCCTTCAAAAACTAAAGAACGAGAAAGATCAGTCCGCTCTTTAATCAACTGCGTCTCCGCGACGTATTCAAAAGAAAATCCGCTATGAAGTTCACCTCACAATTCAAGCAAATAAGGTCTGCAATGCAAGAAACCTCAAAACAAAACCGGCTCGCAATCACAACGTTGACGCAGACGGCACCAAAAACTAAAGAGCGCGAAAGATCAGCCCGCTCTTTAATCAACTGCGTCTCCGCGACGTACTTAAAAGAAAATCCGCTATGAAGTTCACCTCACAATTCAAGAACTAGCAAACTAAGGTCTGCGATGCAAGAAACCGCAAAACAAAACCAGCTCGCAATCACAACTGCGACGCAGAAGGCTTCAAAAACTAAAGAGCGCGAAAGATCAATACACTCTTTAATCAACTGCGTCTCCGTGAAATGTTTAGAGCAAAATTCGGGGAGTGTAGGACATTTAAGACAACATCGGAGGCATCGAGTTAATATATATATACCAGAATTCGACGGTAGGAATGACATGTACAGATATTTGATGCAACCAATCCAAACAGAGTGCGTGCATACTTGTTAAAGCTTTTGATTCTGTACGGCGTACAGACCGAATTCAAGGGACTTGCATATAATTTAAATAAAGCTTTGTACCTGACCGTTAGCCGTATTCAGCAAGATTATGGCAATAGCAGCAGCTGCTCAGTGGCTTTCCGAGGAGTCGGCATTTTGCTAAGGAAGGGTCAGAATGCATCGAGAGTTCGAGAATCGAGACTGGTAGAGAACGACGAGAATGCTCTACAGACAAGTTCAGGATTCTTTCGATATTGTTTAATTTGAATCCTGCACCGACCTCTCTCATGCCCCGCTCTCACTGGCACGTACAGCGACTGTTCCCTTTGGTGTGAACACTGTTCGAAACGCGTCACCAAAATACGTGAATATAAAAACATAAATCCTACTACGAAAATGACAGGGCCTTCTGTGACATCACATATTGACCTTTGTAATATCACGTCTCCAGTTTTTGTGATATTATAGATCATATTGACATTTGTAATATGTGCATATTGATGGGAATGCCATATTAGGTATATTGGGAAAAATGGAGGTACTATTTTGTACTCTACCTTAGACCCAAAAAGTTACCTTAAACCAGATTCAAAGGTATTATATTCAGTCTAAATCATTATAATTTTTTCCCTCTCAAATTGCTCTTCTCAGGTGAGGACACGTGTGCCAAAAAGAACACTGGAGCTTGGTTTGAGGTGATCACCTCAAACCTTTAGGGGACCCTTCAGAAGTCTCAAAATGTACTCTTTTGCCCACTTTACCTAATATGGTGTTTGGGGTTTTTTTTGAGCAATTTAAGGTCCAATTGCCTCAACAAAAAAAAGCTACCTTCAAGCCTATAGAAAAAAAAGGGGGGAGAAAAGTTCAAAAAATGCTAGATTGCAATATTGAATATTGCATTGCAGCCTAGGCTTTCATAAAATTCTTATCAAACTGAAAATTGATGCCGTCATTTTAAAATTGTTTGAGGTGTTGTCTAATCCAATTCCATGTAACAATTAACCAATTAAGGTCTTAGGTTGATTCCAGGGGTGGGCAAGGCCTTTCTGGTGGTTGGAAAAACTTGTACTAACAAATTATACAAGCGCCCAAAGAAGATCCAATAGTACGGATGGCAATATCATGCATGGTTTATGGGTATGCAATGTTTTTATATGTTTGATTTTGTTTGCGGGTAGGTTTAACCCCTATAGGCCCAAGGGGGTAAGAGCAAAACATAGACGTGTTATCTTATGGTACTTTTGTAACTTTGATGAAGTTTACTTCAAAAGAGAAAATAAAAATCATAGTGTCTAGTAAGTATCCATATGGTCAAACACTCAAAAAAAGTTTTGGATTTTATATAATAAATTTAGAAGCATTTACCCACTAATATTCACCAAAATTACAAATTTTACTCATAGATTTCAAAAATTGGTATGATTGGTTAAAAATAGACATTACATCCTAACCCCTAAAGGACCAAGCCCATTTTTTTGTAAAATCATTGAAAACTGCCACTTTTGGGAGAATGAGCACAAAGGTAGGAATTTTTTTTTTTTTTTGAAAGTTCACCTATAGGATCTTGCGTTAGACTATGGGAGGTACTTGTGGAAAAAAAATTAGCTAATGCTAGAGGTAGAGGAGTGAGATATTGAATCCAAAGTGCAAAAAATGTTTTTTTCTGTGCCGCCCAAAAATTTCATAAGATCGCTCCAATATCAAAAAAGTTGCTCTATGCAAAGTTGAGGTTTATTTCTTCCATGTTGAAGGCCAAGTTAGGTTTGTGTGGGAGAATTTTTAAATGAATTGGACGTGTGGATCATACTTTGTAAAATACTGCAATGTTGTAAGGCCGTGAAATTTGCATATACACTAGGCAAGATTGGAGGATTTATGTAAAACTGAGAAATATGAGTTACTTTGATCCAAATGGCAAAAACCAAGGAATCTTAATCTACTACAACTAGGAAAAAAAAGTAAAAAAAAAAACTAAAGCACCATATTTAACAAGGGGCAAAAAGAATGGAGGTTTGGGAGTTCCATACCTGCCCGCAAACTAAAACTTCTCACTCTTCAATTAGAATTGAATGATTCAAAGCTTTCCACATATACTAAAATCTAAAGAATCAATTTTAGATTTTTATTTTTTTTAAATGCAAAATTTTAAGAAGTTTTTTGGGCTGCCCGAATTGCCTAGCCTCCTTTGTTTTTTAGAAATTCATGCATAACTTCTTCAATAAATGTTAGAATGAAGGAAAAATTTAGATACACACATACATCTTCGAATTCTCCACCAGCCTCAAAAGTTTCAAAAATTTATAAAAACTAGTTTAGTCATAGGTACATGCCCAAGGTCCATTTGTCCCTCGAGATGACAGTTGGTTCTTTAGAGTCTAAACTTCAAAATGCAATGTTTTGAAAGGAGAGAACATCATCAATTTCCTAAAATAGTAAATTTTACAACACTAGCAAATATCAAAGTGTTTGTCTTTGAAAAATTCTCCTTGGTGGATTTTAACTTGGATTGACATGATTCAAGTTAAGTTGGAAAGTAGACTTGAGCTTCTATTATAAAAAATAAAAATAAAAATAAAAAAATTGAAAAAAGTTTTTTTTTGTCTCAAGCAACCCAAAAAAAATGGGCAACAACTAGGAAATGGTTGATTGGGCGCTTAGGGGTTAACTCCTAAAGGACCAAGGCCTTTTTTTTGTGAAAATCACCGAAAACTGCCACTTTTGGGGGAATGAATAGAAGTGTAGGAAAAAAGTTTTTTTGGAAATCCAACCGTAAGATCTTGCCCTAGACTATGGGAGGTACTTGTGGGAAAAAAATCAGCTCATTCTAATTCTTAGAGGAGTGAGATATTGACATCTGAAGTAAAATAAAAAATAAAAATAAAAAAAAACATCATTGCTTGCCCAAAAATTTCAAAAGCCTTTGATATCTTCTATTTCAAAAAAATTGCTCTATGCAAAGTTGAGGTTTATTTTTTCCATGTAGAAAACCAAGTTAGGTAAGTGTGGGAGAATTTTCAAATGAATTGGAAGTGTGAATCATACTTTGTAAAATCTTGTAATGCCATAAGGCCATGGAATTTCCATATACACTAGGCAATGTTGGAGGATTTATGTAAAATTCAAAAGTTTGAATTACTATGATCCAAAAGGTGAAAACCAAGAAATTTTAGCCT
The DNA here is from genome assembly GCA_963920765.1 of Ulota crispa. Taxonomy (NCBI): domain Eukaryota; kingdom Viridiplantae; phylum Streptophyta; class Bryopsida; order Orthotrichales; family Orthotrichaceae; genus Ulota; species Ulota crispa. The sequence goes on along the minus strand of OY987247.1, from coordinate 4,747,848 downwards.
ACCACAATTAGGAAAAAAAGAGTCAAAAAACAAATGCACAAAGAGCTCAAAAAAGTAAAGCGACAAGTTTTACAAGGGGAAAAAGGAATGGAGGTTTGGGAGTTCCATACCTACCCGCAAACTAAAACTTCTTATAACTTTCATCTCATCTATTAGAATTGAATGATTCAAAGCTTCCCACATATATAAAAATCTAAAGAACCATTTTCAAAATTTTACTTTAAAAAAACACAATTTTTTTGGGCTGCCCAATTCTCCCCTATTTTTCATATATTTATGCATAACATTTTCAATAAATGTCGGAATGAAGAAAAACTTAGATGCCCACATAGATCTTTGAATTCCCCATCTTCAATAAAAGTTTTAGAAAATCACTCAAAGCAGTTTAACTGTAGGTACATGCCCAAAATCCCATTTTTACCCCAAAGGAACAATGGTCCTTTAGGTGGTTAAATGTGCATGTATGCGTTTTTGTACAAATATGGCGGTCTCTACGGTGGTGGATAGTATTTCTTTATTGATTGTTCTTTCTTGTTGCTTAATGGACCATGTGGCAATTCTTTAGGGTGATGATGGGTCTAGGGAAAACCTAGATTCTTGGGAATGCATACAAGTCCTTGATTTTTAGCAATTATAAACATCTTTCTGCATTCATTCCTGTATTATGGTAGTCAATACTTCTTGAGTTTTTGCAATGCCCTAAGCATGTGGCAGCTCATCTAAATTTGATTTTTATTCCAAGCTATGCTACTACTAACTGCCTACACCAATCCCTTTTGCCACATTCCCAAATTCCTTGACATGCTCTCTCTACACCCTAAAAAGGGTCAAAATTGACCAAAAACTAGTTGACCAAACCTTAATGGGTTAAGTATTGCTAATAATCATAAAGAAATTTTCAAAAATATACCAATGAATACTTTTGCCTACTAAAATAATTCTTGATGCTACAAAAATCCATGCAAACGGGCCACCTTCAACTACAACTAAAATAGGGATGGAGCCAACAAGCTACAAATTATTCTCAAAAAATGCCACATAACCATTGGTCAGAAAACAAACAAACAAAAATCTTGATATTGATCTTTGTAATACCACATTTCCAGTTTGTGATACCATAGTGACCTTTGTAATATTACATTCAAACCTCTAGAATATCACATCCCCAGTCTCTATGATATTGTAAGTACAATTACATTTAGAAGTAATCGTTCTTTTTATACCAAATAAAAAAAGCTTAATAATGGTATCAAAGCTTGACATTGTGTGTAAAATGTATACCGGTTAACTTGAACTTGTGCTAGAATAACTATGACTAAGGCCAACTCATAACAATTGATCGAGAGGTTTAAAACTATAACATGGTTTGAGGATAGAA